>ML784388.1:701514-718830 GCA_009831015.1 Picea engelmannii | reverse complement strand
TGGTTCTAGAGATCAGCTTGCTGATATTTTCACAAAGCCACTAGGAAAGTCAGTTTTTGACTTCCAGAGACAGCACTTAGGCATAGTCAGTGCTGCTGATTGTAACTGTTGAGTCTAAGAGGGAGTGTTAAATATATTGTATCTTCAACAGACTAACCGTACACTGCCAGTTGTACTGGACAGTTGTACTTTCTATTTCTGTCTTGCTCGAGCATATATAAGCTCAGCTATTTCCTATTGTTTGGATCTCTTCAAAGCTCTTGAGTTCTGTTATGTACTTCTTCATACATTTGAATATACTATTCTTTTCTCTCTGCAATTCTCTTTGCTCCACAATTTATCAGATCGCTCCATTAGTGGTCTGCGGGATCGCTGTCTATACATTGTAAGGAGGATCGTTGCTGAGGCGGAACCCGTTCTTCCTGTGCATGGTCTGCGTGAGGATCGCTAAGGAGGATCTGTGCATGGTCTGCGTGAAGTAACATTCACTTTTATTTTATGTGAAGGATCTCGTTGCAAGGTATCTCGTTGTGGAGCGGCGAAGGGACAACAAGTAAGGTAAGAATTGTTATTCGCTGGAACTGCCATATCGAAAATCGTTATTCGTTGGAACTGCTTCCAACTCCATTCTCCTTGCACGCTGTATGAGTGGTCTGTCATCTCAAAGATGGATTATGTAGAAAGATAATCAGTGGTGCAGCCATCTATGCCAAAAAGTTAAGGAATTCGCCATTCCGATCTGCCTTGGTGTATGAATTCTAACCATCAGCTATCAACGCTAATATTTTGTTGTATGAAATTTTCCATTATCACCCATGTATCGCATGAACAAACATGGAACATATATTATCAGACTTGTAACATTCGAACATTAATTATTGTTCGTTTCTGATAGTGAGTCCGCGTATAGCATGATCAGAGAAGCCAACGTATTCGGTTTTCTGTCTGGAATGTGATATATATTTTGAAGTTGTCAGGACTGTGATCAGAGGAGCCCGATTTGCTGTATGACTGTGATATATATTTTGAAGTTGTTGAGTAGCGGGATTTAATTGACAACGCAGAGTTCTTCAAACGTCTCCTGGTATCGTATCTTGCTGCGAGTTTGTTGCGCGAAGGATTTGCAAGGATGGCGAATCTGCTGGAAGAAACCTACCTCAATCTTGGCTTTGCTTCTCCCGCTTATCCCAATATATGATTGCTTCGGTTGTCGCACCTATACGATACCAGTGGATGTTTGAAGAACTATGCACTGTCAATTAAATCTCGCTACTCAACAACTTCAAAATATATATCACAGTCCAGATAGAAAACCGAATACGCGGGCTCCTCTGATCATGCGATACGCAGACTCACTATCAGAAATGAATAATAATTAATGTTTTGAATGTTCCATGTCTGATAATATATGTTCCAAGTCTGATCACGTGATACATGGGCTCCTCTGATCATGCGATATGTGGGCGATAATGGAAAATTTCATACACCAAAATATTAGCATTGATAGTTGATGGTTCGAATTCATACACCAAGGCAGAATGGCAAATTCCTTGAATTCTTTGGCAGAGATGGCCGCACCACTGATTAGCTTTCTACAAAATCCATCTTTCAGATGGCACACCAACATGCAGGAAAAACGAAGCTGGAAGTAGTTCCAGCGAATAACGATGTTTACCTTACTCAACCAGAGGGTTTTTGTGAAAAGTGGTCAGGAACATTTAGTGTAAATTAAAGAAAGCATTGTATGGACTGAAACATTTTGCACCTAAGTCATACTATGGGAAGATAGATTCCTTCTTTTTTTAGGAGGGTTTTATGAGGAGCAAAAGTGATCCAAATTTGTATACTAAGTTTGATGAAAATGAGCATGTTGTATTGATTTCCTTATATGTTGATGATTTAATTGGGAAAGTCAAAAAAATTGATTAGTGGATTTAAGAAGCAGATGTCAAGGTATTTGAAATGAAATATCTTGGTAAGTTACATTACTGTCTCGGTCTTGAAGTTTGGAAAAATGTTGGTCAAACTTTTGTGTCTCAAGGTAAACATGTCACATAAGTACTTAAGAAGTTTAAAATGGATCAGTTTAAAGTTTCTTATGTTCCAATGCTGCAAAACATGAAACTTTACTGTGATGATGGTTCGAAGGAGGTAAATGATACAGTGTATAGACAGATGGTGGGAAGCTTCAACTATGTCACTACAACCAGACCTGACATAGAATACTTTGTTAGTGTGTTAAGTCAGTTTATGGCTAAACCTCTATAAGCCATTGGAATGCAGCGAAGAGGGTACTCAGGTATCTCAAAGACACAATTGATTATGGTATTAAATATATTGATTCATTCTATCAGACTGGGCTGGCATTTTGAATTATCAGAGATATGCCTTTAGCATTGGATCCGAGATTTTTTCATGGAGCAATAAGAATCAACCTATTGTATCTTTGTCATCCACTAAGGCAGAATATAAAGCATTGTGTGAAGTAACTTGTGAAGTTGTTTGGTTGAGAATACTACTTCAAAATGTTGGAGAAGAACAAAGGAAAGCTACAATAATCAAATGTGAAAATACTCAAATTTATCATTCAAGGACAAAGTATGTCGATACTCAATTCCATTTTATTTGAGAAAAGATGCAGTCTAATGACATTGCTTTAATGTATTGTAATACTAGTGAAAATGCTGCTGATATTTTCAGTAAGCCTTTTGGAAAGATCAAATTTGAACTGTTTAGAGAGATGTTAGATGTGGAAGTCAATCCTTTCTCCATTAAAAGAGAGACTTAGGAATAATGGAGATTAGTTGCAGTGATTAGTTGAGGTTGGCTCCAACCATTTCAAACCATATGAAATCTTATATATACATTATAATTCTCATTGACTAATTGAACGAATCTTGGCTCCAACCATTTCAAACCATATGAAATCTTATATATACATTATAATTCTCATTGATTAATTGAACGAATCTGGGCTTTGCTTCCTCGACCTCCAGGTGTTATGAGTTGGTTTTCATTCTCGTTTCTTAAGTTTGCTACCATAAGTATTTGATAAATTCATATGCACCAGACACTCCATATCTCTATCGAAAACCCATTTATACAGTCATTGTGCTCATTGTTTCTTCCCACAGTGACTTATCGTCTATGACAATCACCTACCAGTTCAGATCGATCTCGATTTCCATTGGATTTGTTCCCATCGATATCCTTTCTCTGCTTCTTGAGATATTCTATCTTTAGCTTGGCGAGCCTGAAATCCAAAATATTGGTAGAGAAGTCGCCATCCAAGAAAATATTTCTATGTTTAATATCACCATGAATTATAATAGACTTGCACTTGGTATGTAACAAAACCAAGCTCTTGGAAGTTTCTGTCATAATCCAAAATCTTTTCCCCCTGTTAAGCTACACATGATAACCATCATCAAACAAACCATGCTGAAGGCTCAAAATCCACATGCATTCATAAACCAAAAGCTTTCTTTTCTGAATTGCGCAAAAACCCAGGAGTCCCACTATGTGCGGTCAGTTGACCTTTCCTATAAGATTTCTCCTTAAGGTGGAAAAAGTACGTCGTTGAAAGGTGTATGCATTCTCTAGTTTTAATCCAGGCTAATGTGAAATGTTGTGTAGAGACAAAATAAAAGCTCATGGAAAATCCTGCGTGTATGGATTTATGTTGTGTAGAAATGTGATGTAGCGCATGGATGGAAACTATGGTGCAATAGGCTACAAGACCTAAATATTTTACTTATTTAAAATGTTCTTAAATAATAAAAACTAAGAGCACAAATAAAGAGTTCTGCATGTAAGAAAAATGACTAGGCCTGACTTGTCATATGAAGAAATATTTTGTGCGATGAGGGGAAGTTTGGAAAAGTTTGGGACTCTGAATTATTTTTGAGGAATATTTTGTGTGATGAGGGGAAGTTTGGTACTCAGTTTTTTTTTTGAGGAAGTTGGTTTATTGCATAAAGTTTAACTTCATGTGAGAACCTGTAGGAGGAGAAGTCTTCCCAAGATGTGAAGCCTTATGCATTGGAGAAAATATTCCAAGAGTGATATATAATGAGAAGTTAAAATTCTCATGATGTTGCAGAGATGAAATTCTGCACACAATATGAGATAGGTGGAGGTGGCAAGTTTAGGGACACATGGCACATTTTTGCATATTCAAAAAGATTTGGAGAGGACATGTGGCACGTTTTTATATCTTCTAAAAGTTTCATAAGGGACATGTGGCACACTGTTACCACAAATTTTTGTGGTGGGATACAACACACCCACAAACTTTTGTGGCATGTGAAAGAAGAGTCTTGACCTCAGATTGTGGTTTATTGCGTTGATCAAGCCTAAGTCCTAGTGCAAGATAGACTTGGTATCCAAATAATCTATTTCCTACACATCATTAAGCACAACATGTCATCCAATCCACAATCTTATGAAGCCACATGTCATACCTAAACTTCTTTATCCATATCTGCATCAATCAACCGAACTATTCATCTTTAATAATACCCATGGTTCCCAACCACGGTTAGTATTTTTGCACACATCTCCTATCTCATCAATTAACTCCACTATTAGTAGAGGTTTCTCGATTGGTTGGGTGCTAACAAGGTCTATTTTGACGAGCTTTATGAGATGCACCAAGTTGAAGGATTACAAGGATTTTAGTAATTCAAACCTACATTGTTAATTATAGGCGCAATTCAAACTATGAAAACTAGAAATGAAGCACTTCCTCTCATGTACAAATTCAATCTACCATTATATTCATCTGTCTTTGTAATTATAAACACAATTATGTTTTCTTATCTCTATCTATATAAACTATATTAATATTTTTTTTTCAAATTATTAAAAATAAACAAATTCATTACTAATAATAAGAAAAAATTTTGTTTCATTTTAATTATTTTTTTTAAATCTTTAAAAACTAGCTTAACATTAATTTATATCGTGTTAATCATATATATATATAATTGAAGCATAAGGGAGCTCGAAACCCTAACAATGGTGGCTTGTGCGAATGGAGCAGAAGTGACTGCTTAGCCTAGTCTATGAGCAGCGTTGGATGGAATGATGGTAGAACCGATACATGGAAAAAAGTGGAGATATTTCCAATTAATGGGAGGGGTTAAGTTAAGTGCAATGTTCCTCCATGTTTCGAATGTACTCTACATTAGTTTAATAGATCTATTACAGGTAGCAAGATGTGTAGTTAAAAGAGTTAAAAGAGCCTTTGATCTGTCGCCACGGGAGACATTTGATCTATCAAGCTCATGCTTCGAGACATGCAAGAGAATGTTATCTGGAGGAGAGGATTGAAAGGAAGATAATGTAGTAAATATTGAAACTAGATCATTCTCAGTGTCTGGTGAAGGGAAGAACCTGTGGAGTTCACCCTCGTATCCTTTGATTTCACTGCATGAACCAAAAAAACAGACTAGTGATGCATGCAATGGTCAAGAGACTGGGAGCATAGAGGCTTATCCAAGGCCGAGAGACCAAAAAGGAAAAGGTGTTCGAAGGTAAAAGCTGAGAACAGAAGGATGGTCGTAGGGGACAACATCAAATCAGAGTGATTCTGGACTTACTCGGGAGAATGGTGGTCGATAGATTCATAGGGAAGATAGTAGGCCCTGCTGCCTTAGTGGATAAATGAGAACTAGGTGCCAAAGATTGGATACACTCCAATATTCCATATTCTATCCCATGGTTGGATCGACCTCCAGTTCTCCAACAAAAAGGATTCTGAGTTTATATTGAGAAAAGAGTGGGTATGGGGCCCTTCAGGGTTAGTTTTGCAGGAGTGGCCCATTTCCTTCGATCCTTTTAGGGAGTCTAGAAATTCCTCCAAAATTTGGGCAATTCTGCCAAAATTGCCGATCATCTTTTGGAATGAGAAAGAGATAAAATCGAAATCTTTATCAAATGTGAGCCTGGTTGGGAGGAGAAAGAGGATCGAATATGGACCTGGGTGTAGATTGTTGTTGGTTGGGAGGAGAAAGAGGATCGAATATGGACCTGGGTGTAGATTGTTGTTGATCTTAGGGAATTTGTTGTTTGAGTAAATTGAGTTAGTGTGGCGACAATTTTGATGGATACAAAAAAATAACTATTGGAGGATTTTGTTTCGGTGTTACAATTGTCCTCAAGTCAGGCATGCTCAAGAAGATTGTAGCAAAGCCAATTCGTATTAACCCCCTTTTCAAAAGGTTTGGAAATGTAAAGAGCCAATGGGAGGATGAGAAGACCATCAAAGGACGACTTCTAGAGAAGTTCTAAAGGAAAACCAGTCACAAGGTAATATCTACACAAACTCTTCTCGGAAAAAATAAAAATCCAATTCTATGACGGGTTCTATTTAGTCTAGTTCTTTTGTCATTTATACCTGTAATTTGATGGTTGGTGATTTTCCTCTCCCTAGTGTTGAGGTTGAATAAGACCCTTCTCCTATGAAGGAAAAGGAGTCTTTGATTGATGGAAAGAAGGGGGGAGATATTAATGAGAATCTAGAAAGGTCGCATCCCTTAAAACTGATGGGTACGATGAGTAAATCTTTGAAAGAAGCTCCCCCTTCCGGGGAGAATTCTCCTTCCTTCTCCTCCCAATCTCGTCATACTGTTAGGTTTGACTACTTGCTTCGTTATAAACTACAAAAAGTGGAAGAATCCACTCGAGGTGGGGGGATTGCACTAGATAAAGGCACGAGAGGAGACATGGGAAGGAAATCCTACATTTCCTTAGCCCAAACTCAAGCATTGAAGGAAATAAGAAGTGGATGACAAACAACTATCATCCGGAAATAAGAAGTGGATG
Source organism: Picea engelmannii (assembly GCA_009831015.1). NCBI lineage: Eukaryota > Viridiplantae > Streptophyta > Pinopsida > Pinales > Pinaceae > Picea > Picea engelmannii. The sequence goes on along the minus strand of ML784388.1, from coordinate 712,002 downwards.
ACAAACAACTTTCGTCCACATAGTTTAGGATCAATTGGTATATTTCACCTTAATTGAAATTGATTAATGTAATGTCCCCAGCCACTCAGGCTGGGCCATGTCACAAAATATCAACTTATGTCGCTCTGAAACCAATCTGTAACATCCTCATTACCAAACTGCTTATGATACCAATTTTGTAACATCATCCAACTTACTACTAAACAATGTTATTCCAAAATACACTGCGTGGATTCTACCCTAAACACTAGTTTGTGCACTATCAGTTGAAGTAACGCGCTCAACCTCAAGATGCATCATGCCACACAACTCATAACAATGGAAGTAACACAATGCAACTGCACACAAGAATATTGACCACATAACACTACTATGCACACAACCATTATGGAGTCACACATCAAATATGTCCTCCTTGTGCATGTATACTACTTCCCTTTGCACACAAGTAAATATAGCCTCTGGTGCACACATCGTAATTCTTTGCGTACATGGCCAAACTAAATTCTCCACCAAGAATCATAACCAAAATCATAAGGTTAACTTAAAAATCAAGACTATCACCATTTTTCATACTCATGCACAACAATAATAATGAATATCAACACCACACTTACATGTGCAAGCAACAATATACATAATAATGACAATTACTTATATGCAACAACATACAAGAATTAAGCCCATATTAAACACATATAATTAAGCACACAATAAATGAGACAATCACATAAGACACTTATGGTTTATGAAAAGTCACCAACTATGCATAAAATTTAGATGTTCCTCCCAACCATAGATCTTGTTGCTCATATACTTTCAACAACAGGTCACCCCCGAGCTGGGGCTTAACTCCACTAGGGAAAAATGGTTCCTAACTCCAAGCTAAGGTATAATAATCAACATAATTTATCAGTCCAAGGTGTCCGATGTTGCAACTAGCATACAATCTCTCATTCCCCATGCGCCTGTCACACCCAAGGAAGTGTGCCCCTTCTCTGCTCAATAGTCCCTCGGTTGTCTCACTTCCCTTCCAGGTTTCCAAAAATAGACTAGACATGAATTCTCTGAGCCCTACAGCTAATTCCCAATGCACCATGGAACAATTCCCAACAAAACTCTCACCTGGAGATATCTCTCACAAGCATGAAAACCCACCTCTTCAACAACAAATCTCTGACCTAGAGAGACTATTTATGGGCTTGAGTGCCTTTTCGAAAACAAATCCCTTTCCTAGAGATACTTCTCATGGGCATGACAACCCACCTCTTCAACAAAAAAACTCTGATTACAATACAAAAAAAACCCTTACAAGCTTCCCTCTGCAAATAAGGTAATAGTCAAATTTTCCAGATAGCCCAACCCCTTCTTTGTCCAAGAAGAATGAATCATACCCCCAAAACACACTAAGGGTAACACAATATATTACATGCCTTAAACTTGACACTTGTCACATTCAAAAGTAGCTTTTTTCACTTGGTGACTCATTCCCAACCTCGAGAACTTAGGATAAAATAAATATCCACAACTTACACTTTTCCAGATATATTAATAAAATATTCCCTAAGACTCAAGTACCCCCCTTTTCCCTTTTTCCGGTGGAGATTGCCCCCCATCTCTTTTCATCTGATCTATCTTCATGCAACAATGTGATAATATTAATAACTTGAGTATGATTACTTCTACATGGATAGGCACACTGGCCTATTTTCTTCCCAGCTCACTAGTCTCATAACCACACAAGCTCTCTAGTCTCAATACATATACAACTATATATATATATATATAACTTGGATCGGTGCACACTCCCAGGTCATACTTGCACACTTACCCAAGTGCATGCAACACTATGAAATGTGCACATCCTTTCTTTGATAAAAATTCTCGAGCACTAGTAAAGTGCACGCAACACCAAAAATTGGTTCCAACAGATCAACATCCTATATGTATAATTACAAAGGGTTCGGATTAGGGACATTACATTCCCCTCCCCCTTATTTATGAACTATCCTTAGTGCATTATATACACATGTACATACAAACTTCAAAAATATTCAAAAAGATGCAAATACTCTACCCATATAGCATCCTCATGCTCCCAAGTTCAATGCTCAAGACCATATCAGGTCCATTGGACCTTTACTAGCTCCATTACTTGATTTCAGAGCTGTTTTCTTTTCCAATCCAATATGCAAACTAGTCTCACTTGAAAATTGCCTTCTGGCTCCACTTGAATCACATTCCAATCAATAATATGATTAGCATAAGGTACATACTTTTATGAATCACATTCCAATCACATGGAAAAAATTATGAATACAAAATTATGTGGGAAATGCAAGCATGTATGCAACATGACCAATCCTCTCTAGGATTTCAAATGGCCCACAGTAGCGCACTGCCAACTTAGAACAATTTCCCAACTTTAGGGAACTACATTTGGCTTTTACTTTCAAAAACACATGGTCTCCCACTTTAAACTCTCAGTGGGTTCTACATTTATCTACGCAACTTTTCTACCTATCTTGGGAAGCCTTTAAATTATGCCTTATATTTACCATCTACTCTTCCATTTCCCGCAGTATATTTGGCCCAACCATTGCATGGTCAGTTGGGTTGTCTGAAATCACTGACGTGTTTCACTTTCTACCATAAAGTGTCTCAAATGGGCTTATCTTTAAATATGATTGATACTCATTGTTGTAATAAAACTCTATAGTCTTCCCATTTTGATGGTTTATCCATTACATACATCTTGAGCATATCTTCAATCACCCAATTTACCCTCTCTGTTTTTTCATGTCTCAGGGTGATATGATATGATAAAGTTTAGATTTGTCCCAAATCATTTGAATATCCCTTTCCAAAATTTCGAGGTGAACTTAGAATATCTGTCAAACACAATTGTCTTACGTACACCATGCAACTTAGCAATTTCTCGCATGTATATTTCAGGAATGTTGGTTGCCTTGTGCGTTGAATTCACTGGAATAAAATGAGTAGCTTTAGTAATATTTTCCACCACTACCATAATAGAACCATGATGCTTAGTAGTCCTAGGTAGCTTGGTTATGAAATCCATGGTTACAACTTCCCACTTCCAATCAAGAGTGGGAAAAGGTTGTAGCAAACCAGCTAGATGTATGTGCTCATCCTTAACCTTTTGAAATTCAAGGCATCTAGCAATAAAATCAACAAATTCATTTTTCATACCTAGTCAATAGTATTGTTTTTTGACTCCAAAAAAGTTTCTTCTAATAACCTAGCTGTCCAACATAAGGAACCTTATGCATCTCTAACAATAAAAAACTTTTCAATTTCTGATCATTTGGCACATACACTCTATGCCTATACATGAGGATTCTATCCTCTTTTAACTCATAACCTTCCAATTTCTGTTGCGGCATACCTTTCTATAAAGTTGCCTTTATGTCCACACAACGATGATTTAATTTGGAAACTTCTAAAATTCTATCACACAAATATGATTTGTACATGCTAACGACTACACCATGCATCTCATGCACCCTCCTATTGAGTGTGTCATCCACCTTGTTCTATTTTCCTATGATATGATTTATGTCAAAGTCATACTCACTGATGAATTATAAACACCTACTTTTTCTAGAATTTAAACTTGGTTATCCAAAAAAATACTTAATACCACTATGGTTTATTCTCAACTCAAATATTTTACCTATGAGATAGTGCCACCACATCTTCAAGTCATGCACTATGGATGCCAATTCTAAATCATGAGTACCATAGACACTTTAATGCTCTTTTATCTTGCCTGATTCATATCATATCACATGCCCATTCTGAATAAGGACTCCACCGAGATCTTCCTTGCATGCGTATGTGCACACAACAAAGTCTGCAACTGAATCAACAATTCTCAAAATTGGCACACTTGTCAACAAACTCTTCAAGTGTTGAAAAGTCCTTGCACAATACGAATTCCATTCAAATAACACACCTTTCTTTTGTGAGGATGTAATTGGATGCACAATATTTTAGAATCCTTCAATAAACCTTCTATAATAATCTGCAAGTCCCATGAAGGACCTCACCTCTACGGCATTTCTCGGTATCAACCATTCCTCAATATATTTTATCTCTTCTGGATCCACAACTATTCCTTCCTTGGAAATGATATGACCCAAATAATGAATGTATCACTGGTAAAATGAGCACTTGCTTAACTTTGTATAAATATTATGCTCCCTCAGTACTTGTAGTACCATCCTTAAGTGCTAGACGTTCTCTTCTTCAGATTTTGAGTAAATAAGTATGTCATCCAGAAATATAATTAAAAATGTATATAAGTAACGTCTGCAAAATACATTCATCAAACACATGAATACTAATGGTGCATTTGAAAACTCGAAAGGCAGTATTGTGAACTCATAATGCATGTACCTCGTTCTGAAGGCAATCTTTCTTATGTCTTCTTCCTTAATTATCACTTGGTGATATCCAAATATGATATCAATCTTTGAAAATATTTGCACACCCCTCAACTAATCAAAGAGGTCATCTATCCTTGGCAAAGGATACGTGTTCTTTACTCTTACTTTTTTCAACTTCCTAAAGTCGATTCGAAGTATCAATGTGCCATTCTTCTTATTCACAGACAATACTGGGGCACCCCAAGGTGACACACTTGGGCATATATAACCCTTATTCAGAAGCTCTTCGAGTTGCATATGTAACTCTTTCATCTCTAATGTACTCATCCTATAAGGAGTCTTGGATACGAGTGTTTCTCTAGGCCTCTGATTTATAAAGAAATCGATATCTATTTTTGGTGGAAATCCTGGTATCTATTTAAATACATCCTCAAACTCTTTTAGTACTACGTTGCCTTCAACACTTGGCACTTTATCCTTAGGTTCCTCCTCCATGTGCGTTGCAAATACTTGAAATCCTTTCCTGTAAATTTTCTTCAATTTCAAGGATAAAACTTCTCTGATAGTTACAACTCTTGGAATTCCTTGAACTATTCTTAAGTTTCCTTCCTTATCCAATCAAGTAAATTCCTTATTGTAATAGTCTAGAACAACATGATGTTGGTCCAACCAATCCATACCAATGAGGAAATCACATGAGCCCAAAGGTATGATATTCAAATAAAATTTTGTGCTCAGTCCCTTCATTTTCATTGGACATGCCTTAACCATCTCATTAATTTTACATTTTTCTCCCATAGCTAACTACACCAGCTAAGGTTTTCCAAGCTTGCTTTTTGGAAATTGGAATCTTTCCACCATCTTAGGATCTAGATAACTATGACTAGCTCTTGAATCAATTAAAATAGCAATGGGTTGGTCATTAACATCACCTTCCACTACAATCATGTGTGACTGAGACTCATCTTTCTTGTTATAAAGGTTTGCATAAATCATTTGTACATTTATTCCCATGTCTTTAACTATCGCAACTTGTTGAACATTGTTCATAGTCCTCGCTTTATCACCTCTTTGAGGGTTATATCTATGCATATTATTTCCACCACAACCCCAACATTGAATAGGTTGTTGCCATGGATTTTTCCCCACTGTCTCTGTCATTTTGGGCTCCTTGAGAGTTGGACTTCCTTGTGCAGTATTACTAGAAAATGGTGGCTTAGTCCCCTTCTTTCTCTGTTCCACCTTGATTTCCATCTTGTCTTCCCAAGATTTTTGGAAAGTTAGTCTTTCCCTTTGCTGATCAAAAAGAAATTTATCGCACCTTATTGTTTCCTCCAATGTCTTTGGGTCATCATATTGTATCTTGTCATTGATAAATGATGCAATCCCACTCAGGTACCTATGAATTTTAACTTTCTCATCCTTGATGAATGCAACATATTTTAGCATATCTAAAAATATTCTTTCATACTCATATATTAACATACTTCCAAGATTACCATTAAATACAGTAAAACTTTTAATACGTGGTTACTCTGAAAAAAGTTTCAGCTCTCCACGAAACCGCGCTCCTGGATCTCCCAGAGGTCACTGGCCCTATGGCCTCCTTCCCTTCCCAACCTCTAGCGCAGCTCTAGCATCTCCTGCAGGCTCGACAAGCTCCAAATGGCGGCCACCTTGATCTCTTCAAAGCAAGGAGACGCCCCTCCTGGTGCAGCTGCAGCGGTGGCTGCTGGTCTTTTTCCTTCGGTCACAACTCTCTCTTCCGGGCCGCTCTCTCATGCAAGTGCTTCCCTGTCAGCAGCAAACTCACTAGCTCTGACCCCCTCCTTTAAATAGGTGGCTTCACGCCAGGGTATTCTCTCTGATCTACATGCAGCGGCTCCTGAGGTTACCTCTCACCAAGGCCACCCATTCGGGCTGCATGCAGCAGTTCCAGAAGCTCCAGCTGTTTCTATTCAAATGTCGAAGGAAGCTCTAACTCATGCTTTCCACTATAGCAGGCATGCTCTAGTTTGCAGGTTTAACGGATACTGGCCCAATCTGTCGGATCTTCTCTCCTGGATCTCTTCCGAATGGTACCCGCTCTTAGAAGGAGAAGTCATTACCTACCCCTGTGAAAAAGGGTTTTTTGTGGTAGTTTTCGAATCTACAAGCGATAGAGACAAGGTGTTTAACTCTGGGCCATGGTTCTAGGGCAGAGAAGGCTTGTCCATGCAACTATGGACCCCTGCCTTCGACCCTTCCACGGATTGTATCTCTTCAGCTCCAGTCTGGGTGAGACTTCCATACTTTCCCCTGCATTTCTGGGGGGATGAGTCTCTTAAATCTATTGGCAATGGCCTCGGCAAGTTCCTCTGCAGAAGTCCAGACTCCAAGCTAGCCCGCTCCACCTTTTCTCGAATCTGTGTTGAAATGGACTTCTCTAAAGGTTTCCCGGCGGAAATAATTCTTCAAGGCAAGGACTGCTCAAGGACCCAAATCCTTGACTATGAGAATCGCAGTTTCAGGTGTAGGAACTGCTTTGAAACGGGGCACTTAGCCCGTAGCTATGGAAAATCAACCGGGAAAAAAAGGTCGTCCAAAAGCCAAAGACCCACCTGGTGGACAAGAGCACCAGCGGAATCGCGCTCTGAAAGCAAGGCCCGGGAAGCAGTAGAAGAAGCTGAAGCTGAAGCCGAAATCAAACCCCTTGCTAAGGGGAAAGCTCAGGCAGAAGCCAGTCCCAAGTCACCCACCCAGGAACCCCAGACCTCACGCTGGGAAGACATAGCGGACAAGGAAGACCCTGTAGGCCCGATGGAAAGTTAAGCTATGGACCAAAGCACTGAATGGAAAATGGTGTCAAAAAAAAAAAAAACTTCCAGGCAAGAAATGATATAATAACGTGAAGTTGTTCAGGCTCGCTGAAATAGTTTTTTTTCCAAGATTATGTACTGAGTTAGGATTTTCAGGCAGTAGTTTTACATTTTCAAGCAAATCTTTACCAATGTAACGAACCCAGTGGCATGTCCATTGTTATTAATACAAAATCCCTCTAACCGTTTCTGTAAAAAAAACACATACTTCCAAGCTTGATTTCAAAGAAATCCTTCATTTTCTTATCATAGTATCACTTGGTTAAGTATTTCTTTTGAAAATGTCTCTTGAACTCCCTCCAAGTAACCTTCTTCTCATCAATGTATTGAACTTGCACAATATGATCCTACCACATTGATGTTTTTCCTTTTAGATGATAGATGAAAATTATCCCTTCTGCCCGCCTAAAATAATTATGCAATTGGAAGTACTTCCTCATACCCAGCAACCAAGTCTTCACATCTTCATCCTTCTTGTGCTCACCATCAAAGGCAGGAGGCTTTATCTTATTCATTTCTCCCTGTAGTTCATCCACCCCTGTCCTTCTCTTGTGCTTTCTAATAGAAAATGGAATTAAGATATTGTGTGCTTTCCTAAATGGATACTTTGGTGAGTGGTGATGACGGCTATCAAAACTTCTTGCTTCTTTTATTTTCTCATCATGAGACCTGTGACTTCTTGACCTACTTGTCTCGGTCTCCTTATCCATTTTATTTTCTATTTTTTCCAAGCTTTGCATCAACTTGATGTTGAAGTTATCTTGCTTCTCCTTGGATTTTATAAGCCTTTCATTAAAAATGTTATAGCTTTGGACATATTTTTGTAGCCCCTTTATGGTTTCTACCAAGTTAATGCTCTCTTCCTTGGATTTTTTACCATCAACACCCAGACCAACATACATATATCCAAATTCACCATCATGGATAAAATCTCTCTACCCATATTCCATTATTTTGACCTTTTGCACTGATTCTACCCATAATTCTGCAAAATTTGTAGGAAATAAGACTTGTTAGGTGAATTCATGAGACAACTTCATGAAAAATATGCACCAATTATCCAGAATCCTTTCTTTCTTCTTTTTGAAGAGTGTGTGCAAACTGGTATTCAACACATACCAATGAGCGATGTTAATATTTTACATATACATCACATATTAGTATCACTCATGCACCAAAAAATTTACTCTGCGCAACCCCAAACCTGAGTGCACACACTCATGCACTGTGTTTACTGCGTAGTTCTAGTGTTTCATCTTACAATGTCCAAAATTTAGTGCACACACTTATGCATTCTTATTTTTAGTGCACCATGGCCACACTATAATTCCAAATTCGACCACTTATTAGTCTAAACTCGACCACTTATCAATCCAAAGTTTTCCTTAAATAGAAACTTGGATCATGCAATATCAGTGTTGAAACCGTTGCTTTGATACCACAATGTAACGTCCCTATCCACCCAGGCTAGGCCATGTCACACAATATCAACTTATGTCACTATGAAACCAATTTGTAACATCCTCGTTACCAAACTACTTCTGATACCAATTTTGTAACATCATCCAACTTACCACTGAACAATGCTATTCCAAAATATATTGCGCAGATTCTATTCTAAACACTATTTTGCACAATATCACTTGAAGTAACACACTTGACCTCAAGTTGAGTCGTGACACACAAAACTTATAATATTGAAAGTAGCACAATGTAAATGAACACAATCATACTGAACACACAACACTACTATGCGCACAACCATTCCGGTGTCACACAACAAATCTATCTGCATGTGTGCATACTACTCCCCTATGCACACAAGTAAATCTATCCTCTGGTGGGAACATAGTAATTATTTGTGTGTATATCCAAACTAACTTCTCCACGAAGAATCGTAACCAAAATCACAAGGTTAACTTAATAGGAAAGATTATCAACAGTTGTCATACTCATGCACAACTATAATAATGAATATCAACACAACACTTACATGTGCAAGAAACAATATACAAAATAACAACAATTACTTATATGCAACAACATACAAGAATTAAACCCATATTAAACACAGATAATTAAACACACATTAAATGAGACAAGAACATAAGACACTTATCTTTTATGAAAAGTCACCAACTACGTGAGGAACTCAGACGTTCCTCCGATCCATAGACTATGTTGCTCATATACTTTCAACAACATATCACCCCCGAGCTAGGGCTTAACTCCGCAAGGGAAAAAGGGTTCCTAATGATAGGATAAGATCTCATTCTCAACAAAATAGCTCAGTACAAGGTGCATGTTGTTGCAACTAGCCTACAGTCTCTCATTCCCCACGTGCCTATCACACCCAAGGAATTTTTCCTCTTCTCTGCTCAAAAGTCCTTTGGCTGCCCCACTAGGTTTCCAACAACAGACTAGACACAAAGTCTTTGATCCCCTCAACTAATTACTTACGCACCAGGGAATAATTCCTAGCAAAACTCTCACTTGGAGAGATTTATCATGGTCTTGACAATGTGCCTCTTCGAAAATAAATATCTCACCTAGAGATACTTCTCATGGGCCTCATAACCTGCCTCTTCGACATCAAATATCTCAGCCAGAGAGACTGCTCATCGGCCTGACAACCTGCCTCTTTGATAGCAAAACTATGATTACAATACAAAAAAAACCCTTACAAGCTTCCTTTTGTAGATAAGGTAATAGTCAGATTTTCCAAATATCCCAACCCCTTCTGCCTCCGAGAAGAATGAATCATCCACCTAAAACACACTAAGGAAAGAAATATATATTGCATGTCCTAAACTTGACACTTGTCATTTTCAAAAGTAGCTTTGGCCACTTGGTGACTCCTTCCGAACCCCTGGAACTTAAGATAAGATAAATATCCATAAATTACACTTTTATGGAAATATTAATTAAATATTCCCTAGGATTTAAGTCCCCCCCTTTTCCCTTTTTTCATTGGAATTCGCCCCCCATCTCTTTTCTTCTGATCTGTCCGCACGCAACAATGTGATAATATTAATAACTTGAGTATGATTAATTTTAAATGGATAGGTGCACTAGCCTATTTGGGTCCTGACTCACCAGCCTCATAACCACGCAGGATCTCTTACTTCAATACATACATACATACATACATACATACATACATACATACATACATACATACATACATACATACATACATACATACATACATACATACA
>ML784388.1:641225-674277 GCA_009831015.1 Picea engelmannii | reverse complement strand
TCGACAACTCATGGTTCTTGTAATCACGTGACACATGGTCGATACCTATCCGCTACCACTATAACCCCAGGTGCACCACACAACCCGCAAGCATGGAGCACAAGTAAATCAGGGTGAGAATCGAACTTGAGACCTCCTTTACATATTTCCTTCCATTTACACTATACTTGCCAATTGGTCTACACCCCTGTGGGTTCTAGGAATTATTTAATGTGGAGATAAACATATAACAATTGATTTGTTTTTATCACAATGCCTTTAAAACTTATCTTTAAAAGTAACTGTGTTATATTTCTCTTACTCATTTAATCGTTTGCTAGATTAATTCCTTTTGAGTTGTCTATATGTGTCAATTTATTCTTAAATATACTATGAAAAAATGTGTCCCTAAAAAGAGAGTCAATAATGAGAATGAAATAGTAAAACTTTAAAGCCCATCGAAACTTGTCGGAACATCAATCCGAAGAATCACGCTACCTCGAATGGAGAACCTGTTACCTTGGCTTGGGGAGGATGATGGATGGATTAAGATGTGGAATGAATCAATTGGTTAATTCAGTATGTTCTCACATGGACTTGGTTACCAAGTATTAGTTATTTGATGCTCTCACAACTTACACCTACACAAGTTGTTGGCACATACCCTGATTATGACACTTATTGATCCTTATCTTTTACCTGCAGGCTGTTAGCACCATGTAGAACCCGATCCTATTAGTTCTTATCCCATCAGGTCACCCTTCAAGAGACAACTTAAGATCTCCTACTCTTAATACTTTATCCAAAATCATACATACTTAATAGAGGGGTATGGGTGTTTGGGTTGTATAGGGTGTTTGTTGTTGCGGGTTTCCTTGTTTGGTACTACCTACTTTCTAGCTTTGTAGCTTTCATTCTCAATTATGTTCCCTATCTATCGTAAAGAGAGAAATCGGTAGTTATTGTTCTGAGGAGAGAAGGTTAGCGGGGAGGTTTAGTTGTCTCTTCCTGTAAGAATGAGAAATAATTTGAATAAACAATTGGGCCCGTAAATAGTCTAATTGGGCCTCATCTTCGGGTTTGATTCCTACTTTTAGGTCAAAGGGAATTTAGAACCCTCAACATAATTTGGTTAATCTTATCCTGGATCTAATTATAGTGGGCCCACTCCTCATCTACGATGTCCACAAGTTCATCAACAATTTTGGCCCAATGCTTGGCCACTAAGTGTGTTTGAGTCATCCTCCCATTTGACAATATCTCTAAATTATGGTCCTATGACCCCTTTTTCTTCTGTATTTCCCGCACAAACTCCATCTTTTTCACCTTACAAACTCCTTTATATTCCCATCTGTGCAGTTATTTGCAGGTAATTCCTAATAGAAAATACTCTTCCTAAATATATATCATCCTTTCTATCAAAGTTTATTGCGTCCTCCGATGGATATCATATAGATCCAATAAGTATTCCTTGAATTTGACCGCTCCTCTTGCCTCCTAATGGTTCTGGGTCTTGGGTGACTCCTTTATCTGGTGATTTTTTACCTATTTCAGTCTCTACCGAGCTAGGTGTTGGATTTCTGAGAGGAAGGTGAATCAATAATGAGAAATTATACCAATTATTAATCCTTTAAACAAAAAAGTATATTCTTTTAGTTATTCAACCATGTGCATATGTTTATCATCAATATCTCACTGTAAGATATACTGCTATAAACATGTACCAATCAACCTACACCAAAGAACCTGTAACAACCTATAATCAAATTGTACCAATAACCTGTAAACAACCTGTACCAATAACATGTGCCAACATGTACCATGCATCAACCTATACCATAAACAAGTGCATCAACCATGCACCAAACCTGTAAAAATAACATGTCACAACAACTTGTCCAATCAACCTATCACAACAACATGTCTCATCAATCTTATCAACCAAATCATATCTACTCACCAATAAATCTCTCAAACATGTGCACAATATCACCAAGATGTGCATCAACCAAGCATATCACAACAACTCATAATCATCACCTAGATCAATATGTGCTTCTTAAATTAAATATTAGTTTATAATGGTCAATTAGAATTTAGACTTAGGCATTAATAAAGTCAAAGTGACTTTAGGTTAATTTATTTGCTTTTAGGTTATATTTTCACTTTATCCCACATTCATAAAGTGGTTTGAGTCTACTTGATTGTAACCTATGTAAGAAAGCTATTTTCTCTCTTATTTTATTGATTGAATAAAGACAGATAACCTTATTTAAGTTATCTTGGTTTTTGTGTGTGCTTGATTTCCATTACATGGTATCAGAGTGAGGTTAGGGCCACGGAGTCTGGGAGCGCGTGAAGACCTAGGGACTGCTATCGGCAGTGATGGATCGAGGGATCACCAGCGTAGCACACTCAAGGAGCCGAAAGGGTTTCGAATCAGCCGGAGCCAGGTTCATTTGATTTTTCGGTTTTAAAAGCCAGCGTACGAAAAATTTAATTCAGCAGCCAGACCGTACGGATCAGTCGTACATTCCATACGAACTGCCATTTTTTTGCTGATCTCTGCAATTTCTAAGTTTTGACTGAAATTTCTCTCAAATTTTGTCAATTTAGACGGCTTGGAAAACAGATTGGTCTGTTCTTACCCAGATTGGTGCCCAACTTCGAAGATCTAGTGTTTTTTTTACAGCTAATTTCTTGAGTTAGCAGATTTGAGGAGAAATTGATTGATTTGGAGCTGGTTGAGGGAAGATTGCAGGTATTTTTCCATTATTTATTTGCTAAGTTCAGTATTTTACAATCATCTATGGCTACATTGACCAACATCATGTTGGAAGGCAACCAAAAGTTCTCTGGGAAGAACTACAATACCTGGAAGCAATGCATGTTGGCCATTTTTGCGTACCGATGCTTGTCAGATGTTGTTCTGGGCACAAGTCCTCATCCCACGGTTGCAGATAAAGAACATGACAAGTTTGATGGCCAAGATAGAGAGTTCATGATGCTGATCAAATTGTCCATGACAGATGAGATGCTACCTGAGGTTCAGAATGGGAAGACTGCTGCAACGATCTGGAAATAGTTGAAAGAGACCCATGAGATTTCAGATAAGGGTCGAGCAATCTTTTTAAAGAATATGTTGTTCTCAATCAAGATGAGTGAGGGTGCCTCTCTCGAAGAGCACTTACTCAAGACCAAGGACATCCAGGAGTAGTTGGAGGCCATTGGTCAAAATATGGAAGAAGAGGACATGGTGGTGATCACGCTAAACAACTTGCCAGGGTCCTACGAGCACTTCATTGAGACCCTGAACATCACAACTACAAACGTTGACCTGAAGTTTGGAGAGTTATCCAATAAGCTCTTGTAGAAGGACAGGTGGAAGAAGCAGTTTGGGAGCAGCAATGAGACAGAGGGTTCAGAGTAGGCCTTTGCAGCCAAAGCTAAAGGCAAAGGCAAATGGACAAGGAAACCTGGTCCAGGCAATGATGAGGATGCCACCAAAAGCCTGGAGACCATCACTTGTCATTACTGTGGCAAGACTGGCCATATGAAGAAGCATTGCATAAAGCGGTTGGCAGATCAGAAGCATAACCACAGAGGGTCTCAGCAGAAGGCCATTGTTGCAGAGCACACAGAGAAGAAGGAGACAACCTTCTATGCCTTTATGGCCTGTACACAAGTAGATCAGTCGAAGTCATCTTCTTGGTTTGTTGATTCAGGCGCATCCAGACATTTCACCAATTGGAAAGATTGGTTCACATAGTTTACACCTAGTCCATCCAAAGACTCGATGATATTCGATGGAGGCAAGGAGTATAATGTAGTCGGCAAGGGGAATGTTCAGATTTCCTTTAGAGGAAAGATGCTTATATTTCTCAACGTCCATTATGTGCCAGGTATGGAGCTTAATATTCTCTCAGTTAGTCATATTATGAGGCACTCTCCTCACTTGGATGTCAACTTTAGCAATCACAAGTGCTATATTGTTGACAAGAATACTAAGAAGATCGTTGCTCTTGGTGTGGAGGACCATGGTCTGTTCAGATTGGTGGATATTGGGCAAGGTAGAGAGCATGCACTAACAACGAAGAGTGCATCAAACATCTTCACACTATGGCATCAGAGGTATGGGCACCTCAATTTTAGCTACCTCTCTCAGTTGGCACGAGAGAAACTGGTAGATGGACTTCCAGACATTCAGCAGAAGATTCAGGGAGTTTGTGGAGCCTTCCAGGAAGGGAAGCAACATCGAGCACCATTTGATGAAGGACAAGATTGGAGAGTGTAGAGGGTCCTTCAGCTGGTTCATGCAGGTGTATGTGGACCAATGAACACGACATCAATCACTGGTGACAGGTATTTCCTTCTGTTTGTTGATTATTTCAGTAGGAAAATGTGGGTGTATTTTTTGAAGTTGAAGTTTGACGCGTTTAAAGAATTTCAAAACTTTAAAGCATTAGTCAAGAATGAGTCAGGTTGTCATATTACCTCTCTTAGATTTGATAATGGTGGAGAATTCTTCTCCAAAGAATTCAATAATTTTTGTGCTAAACATGGGATCAAGAGACAATACACCACACCCTATACTCCACAACAGAATGGGGTGGTTGAAAGGTGAAACTGCACTATCACAGAGATGTCCAGATGTATGTTGCAGAACAAGTGTGTTCCTAATAGGCTTTGGGTAGAGGCAGTGTTCACAACAATGTACTTGTTGAATAGATCTCCCACGATGGCGGTAAAGCAGAAGACTCTAGAGGTAGCATGGTCTGGAAGAAATCCCAAAGTAAGTCACTTGAAGGTCTTTGGTTCTACTGCTTACACTTGGATTCCAGCTGCGAAACAAACCAAGTTAGATTCGAAGAGTAAGAATATGATGCTTACAGGGTACAACGACACCCATAAATCTTACATATTAATTGATGTTGACATTGACAAGGTGAGATTTAGCAGATATGTTGTTGTTGATGAGGAGGTTGGACCCTTCCATGCTCCTCCCGCATTCAGAGTTACTGAGAAACCAAAAGTCATTGAAGATTCAGGTGTCAAGCTTTTGATAGCTCCACCTGAAGGGGGGAAAGATTCTGAGCATGATGATGAGGAGTCAGAACAGGATGAGTCTCCTAGGTCAGTCAGATTAGTACATTTTGAAGCAGGAAGCCCACGTCATGGTGGAAATACTGACTTGGCAGCCAAGGATTCCAAAAGACCCAAGTGGTGGAACAACACCATTGGAGATGTTCGGATAGGAGAGATGAGCGAGGGAATATCATCACGAGGTAAGAGTAAACAACAGACTGACACAGTCAACTTTTCTCTTATGGCCAATATTCAGGAGATCTATGAGCCTCAGGTATTCAAGGAAGCAAAAGGAAAACCTAAAGGGGAAAAGGCCATGGAGGCCAAACATGAAAGTTTGATGAAAAATCAGACCTGGGATCTCACAGCTCTTCCATCAGGGAAGAAACCCATTGGCTACAAATGGGTGTACAAGGTCAAGTACAAGGCAGATGGTACACTTGACAAGTACAAAGAATGGTTATTTGCGAAAGGATTCTCTCAGCAAGAAGGCATTGACTATGATGAGACTTTTTCTCCTACAATGAAGATGAGCACTATTCATCTTGTTCTAGCCATAGTAGCACAACAAGGCTGGAAGGTCCACCAGATGGACGTGAAAAGTGACTTTCTCAATGGAGATTTGAAGGAAGTGGTATACATGTGCCAACCAGAGGGGTTTCAGGTTGCAGGGAAGGAGCATCTAGTTTGCAGACTAAAGAAGGCTCTATATGGTCTGAAACAGGCATCAAGGGCATGGTACATCAAGATTGACAGGTATTTGGTTCAACAAGGGTTCCAGTGGAGTCCTTCAGATTCCAACTTATATGTCAAAAGAGTTGGTAATGAGATCATTATTCTGGTTGCTTATGTGGATGGTATCATTATTACAGGTAGTGAGGAAGATGCAATTACATGGATCAAATCCAACATGAGCAGATCATTTGACATGAAATATCTAGGCTTCCTACACTATTGTCTAGGTGTAGATGTTTGGCAAATAGGGAGCAACATTTTTGTCTCACAAGCAAAGTATGCCAGGAGTTTGCTAGATAAGTTCAGGATGGAGGATTGCAAAATCTCCTCTACACCTATGGAGAAAGGTCTGAAACTTTCAGCCAAGACTGACTCAAAGGCAGTCAGTGAGTCACTATACAGACAACTAGTAGGAAACTTGATATATCTTACAACCACTAGACCTGATCTGAGTTTCGTTGTGAGCTTCATTTCCATATTTATGACAGCGTTGAAAGGAGAGCACTGGACAACAGCAAAGTGAGTGTCGAGATATGTGAAAGGGACACTTGACTTTGGTATTTTGTACAAGAGGAGAAAATACCCGAGGTACAGATTTAGATTGGGTAGGTTCTATTGATGACAGAAAATCCACTTCTAGATATGTCTTCAACCTTGGCACAAGTGCAGTCACATGGACCAACAAGAAACAACATGCAGTCGCCCTTTCATTGACAGAAGTAGAGTATTGAGGAGCATTGAAAGGTGCATGCGAGGCAGTTTGGCTCAGGAGGATGTTATCAGATATGCAGATGCAGTAGAGAGAGCCTACACCCTTGTTCTGTGACAATCAAGGAGTAATGAAACTTGCCAAGAATCCAGTCTTCCATGAGCGTACCAAACATGTTGATACACACTGTCACTTCATCAGACAGCTTGTAGAAGATGGAACTATTGAGCTGCAGTATTGTCTTACAAAGGATCAAACTGCAGACATTTTCACCAAGTCTTTGGGTCCTAAAAAGCATGTAAAATTTCGAAAGAAACTTGATGTAGTGAGTAGATTGAAAATTAAGAGAGGGTGTTAAATTAAATATTAGTTTATAATGGTCAATTAGAAATTAGACTTGGGCATTAATAAAGTCAAAGTGACTTTAGGTTAATTTATTTGCTTTTAGGTTAGATATTTTCTTTTAGGTTATATTTTCACTTTATCCCACATTCATAAAGTGGTTTGACTCTACTTGATTGTAACCTATATAAGAAAGATATTTTCTCTTTTTTTTGATTGAATAAAGATAGATAACCTTATTAAAGGTATCTTGGTTTATTTGTGTGCTTGATTTCCATTACAGTGCTTCTAATAATATACCAAGACAAGTATGCTACATCATCCATAAACCATGTGTCAAAAATACTACTAACAAGTGCCTCCAACCATGTACCAAGTATGTACCAATCATGCATAAAATACACATCAACTATGAGTCATCAAGATGTACCAACATCATCAATTATACACCTCATGTATGTGCCAACTCATCAACTACTTGTGTCAACCATGTACCCAACATGCATCTCAACCATATACCAAATACATGTGACAATATAACCATCAAAAGTTCTCTAGCAATACATTACACTATCCATAACCAAATACCATAAACCCTTACATAAAACCATGTTCCATAACCTCAGTTTTATGTAGCCTCAATGATGTATCATTCATAAGCCAATCATATACCAAGACCACTAACAAGTGTCTCTCACAATGCACCATAAGATATGCCAATAAATCAAACTATGCACTAACAATATACTTCAATATATCTTCTTCAAAACCATTCTACAACAAGCCCTAAACTTCCAAGAGGGCATCCAACATATTTACAAGGAAAACCCTCAACCAGATTCATAAGTTCAACACTACACATATGAAAACTTGAATCTTTGGTCTATCTCCCAGACAAATTCTCCTGGTTTCTGCCTGATCTCTATCATCTCATTCATGTATTGATCCTCTGAGCTAGGCTT
Source organism: Picea engelmannii (assembly GCA_009831015.1). NCBI lineage: Eukaryota > Viridiplantae > Streptophyta > Pinopsida > Pinales > Pinaceae > Picea > Picea engelmannii. The sequence goes on along the minus strand of ML784388.1, from coordinate 666,465 downwards.
CTGGAATTTTTTTATCAACAACTTCTTGATATCCCTAATCGTTCTAGTTGTTCTTGGTGGATTGTTTGTAGCTAAGCTCATGTACAAATCCAGTGCGTGGTCTCTTAGCGTGATGGGTAATTGTGCAATTTTGGTATCCTCACATGTGATATGCTTTGCTTCCCAGATCTTTTCAAAGATAAACAAGTGCTTCTCAGGCTCCTTCGACGCCTCTCCCTTGAATTCTGGTAACCTGATGGTGGGATCATGTCCTGCCATCCTAAATGTTGAACTACTACTTCCACGTGGTGTATATCCTTGACTAATGCTTCCTAAACTGGCTCCCCCAGTTGTTTCTCCCTGTGTATATGTACTTCCAATTGCATTTCTTCCACTGATATTCGGTTTCCTAAATGGTGGTGTTCTTTCTGGTGTATTAGTCGCACATGGGTTTATGGGTTCCAGACTAAAACTAATATGGATAGGAGTTCTACCACACCCTCCATGTACTCTCATGATGTCATCAACAATTGACCCAATGTTGTGATTGGTAGAGAATTAACATGAAATACCCCTGACCTCGATCGAAACACGACAATACAGGATAAAACATGCCATGTAGTCGTCGAAGTAACCCTCCTAGGTTTCACATGGTGTCTTTTCTTTTGGATGTATTATCTGCAAAAAAACACATTTCTCACACTGTCATTAAACTGGCAAGTTTCGGAACTTCTAGTTCATGTATACTTCAGTATGTTGTGGGAGAACAAATATAAGAAGATCTATTCCCAAATATATGACTTACTCATTCCCAGGACATGTTTTCTTGTAATTTTCGAAGAATTCCCTAGGTTATCAGAACATGCCAAGAAGGTTTTGGTTTTGACTTACATAGGGAATTGGTATTTTGAGGAAAAAAATGATTGCTTAAGATTATATGGAGCTATGATCCCACCACACTTACTACCTATTTATGTTCCCGATAGATTGGTGGTTGGGGAAATATTCTATCAAATGATCATGGAAGGATTTAATGCTAATATTGTAAAAGAGAATAAGAAACTATTCATTCCCTACAAGTTCGAGATAAGGAATTATTTTGTAAAGGATGTCAAGCATGCAAAGAAAGAAATTTAGGTCCAGTTGGAATATAGGTTCATGATGGGTAGATATAGGAAACATGATCCTAAAGGATTTATATTAAATCACGTGGGGACTGGTGTCTTTGATTTGGCCATATTCCCATGAAAAATGGGAGGAGGATTTGTTTACAAAATATGTTCGCGACTAGAAATAAGTACAAAAGAGAAGAGCCAATCTTGGGGTAACCATTTTTTCCTCCTTTCCCATGTTAGAAAAGATCAAAATAATGAACGTTGGGGCATCCTCCAGTATGGGGTATGGTGTAGAAAATTCAAGAGGAGAAGAGGATCTTTCAATAGAAAAATAAAGGAAGACTTTATTTTAAAAGTAAGAGAGGATTATAAAATAAAAAAATGAAGAGAGGAGGTTTCGGGATGAATAAAGAAATAAAGAAGAAGAAGAAAAGGAATCAGAAAAACTCGTTGAACAAAGGAGGAAAGTTGGGAAGCAACAAAGAGAGTGGGATTTTATTGAGAAAATAAAAGGAGGTAAGGAGGAACATGGCCAACAATAGTAGGTTGAGGAAAAGAAAAATAAATAATGTAGTTGGGCCAATAAACTAAAAAAATTCTAGGATGAGGAAGCAAAGCGACATAAAAAGGATGAATTAGATCGGTTTCTAAGAGAGGCATCAGGAGCAGAACATAAAAATGGTGAAGGAAAGAATATAGAATTTACTGTTAACAAGTCAGGTGAATTCATTGAATTCATATAGGAGGATGATAAAAGGGAGGACTATGCAGTCCCTATGATCATTGAAAATCTCGAAACGGAGAGAAACTCCACTAGATCACCAAAGGAGAAAAATATGAAAGTAGAAGACTAGGAGGGAAGAAATAAAAGTGATGTTTCCCTAAAAGGGAATGACCCCCCTCATCAAAGCAACAATGATGTTTCATCAAGTAGTGATGATTCATATAAGGAGTCACTTGGTAGGAAATATCAAGACATGTCATTACATAGAAATACAGGAGAGACTACAAATGGAAAAGGTGATGAAAAAGACTTTAACCTGTAAGGTAACAATGAAGTCACAAAATCAGAACGAGACAATGACCAATATGGTGGTAATAATGAAGAAGAGAAACACACAAGGCATAAGGAAGAGATCAAGCCATATGTTGAGGTCGAATCAGAGAAAGTGACTAGAAATAAAGGGGAAACCAAGAAGCCCAATGAAATCCCTCCAAATGATTCATCAATGTTAGATAAAGAGATTAAAAGGGATACTAAATACAAGACCCAAAAGGGTATCACCATTGAGAAAGATCCCATCCATATAGAGACTTAAATAAGTAAAAATTCATCAGACAAATGAGTCACCCAAGACCTGATATCGAAGCATTTCTGCACACCAGGGGACTTAAGCAACATATTGTTTTGGGGTGATCAATTGATTCCTTGACTAGTGGATGAGGTGGTTGATTTAGAGATCTTTTTCTATGATTAGAAGAATAAATGTATAGTAAGGAGCACTCATAAGAAGATAAAGTTAACACTAGAAAGTGAAGCAGCCAGTACCACTTAGGAAGTAATCATAGACACAAACAAGGCCAAAGTGATCCAACTTTACTCTAGAGGTTTTTCCATATCCCATGCTTCTTATGACAAGGAAATAATGGAGGAGATGGAGTTAGAATAGGATATATATAAAATTGATTCCCTCAAATGCCAAGTCCAGTATCATTAGGAGGTTGGAGGAAAGGTCAAATTCAAGGAAGAATTACTAGAGCTATATCATAGTCGTTAGAGGATGAAAGAAATTTGGATAGAAAGGGAGGTAGCTCTTTAGGAAGACTATTTTATGTTATGAATTACCTGCAAAGAAATGAAAAAATGAGATGAGAAAGGAGTTGATACACCGAAAAAGATGGAATTTGTGCAGGAAATATAGAAGGAAAAGGGGTCATAGGATCATAAATTAGAGATACTATCGAACATGAAGATGGATCAAATACACTCAACGACCAAGCATTTGGAAAAAATTGTTGATGACCCTGTAGAAAAAGTAGAAGAGGAGTGGGCCCACTATAATCAGAGCTAGGATAAGATTCATCAATCGATGGAATAACTTTAATTTCCTTCCTTCGGTTCTCCCATGGAGTTTCGGCTGATTGATGGCATGGAAACCTATTTGCAATGGTTGGTCAATGGATACAAGGAACATGTCCATCAAATTATTGCGATGGAGAAGGGACATGTGAAAATGCATGTCATCGACGAAGTCAAGATTGTGGACCAATGGAGAAGATAACTGACCAAATGGAGAAGTGCGCCCATTAATATCTCGAAAGGAAGCATGAGTTGGCTATGCCAATGGATCAACACAAGTTCCTATTCACTGAGAGTTTCAATCGACTCTCATAGAGTGGTTTGATTAGGTGGAAGAAGATGAAAGTATGAATACCCCTAGATCACCTGAGTCATCATGAATCAAACTCATGATTATCTATTTTTGGCTACATATGTCGCAGTTTTCTCTATGTTTAATTTTGTATAAATAAATGGATCCTAGCGATATAAAGTACCTTTTGGAATTATAAATAATTTTGGCTCTTATTTTATTTTGAAACTATTTTCAACAATTAATTGGAAGCTCTGTTGGATCCTGAAGTGACTTTGGAGTCTAACTGGTGATCAATGTTACATTTTGGACTATTTTTCTTTGGATCGTTATGTATCGATATCTAGAAAGTATTTTCATTAATCAAGTTATCTTGTGATAATTGTTGTCTTACCTCAAATTTTCATCTTTTGTTTAACATGGATGTTATGTTATTTCTACATAATAATTGTGATCCCATAATATCTAATTATTTCTATATCATTGAAAAGTCATTTTTGAGATATTTGCATGCATGTATAATTACTGTTGTATATTTGTTTCTAGGATTTTTTAATTTTTGATTTTTGTTTTTTTTATACTGGGGGAATCGACAACTCGTGGTTATCCTACTCGCATGACACGTGGTCGATACCTTTCCTCTACCACTATAACCCCAGGTGTGCCACACAACCCATAAGCATGGAGCACAAGTAAATCAGGGTGAGAATTGAACTTGAGACCTCCTTTATATATTTCCTTCCATTTACACAGGACTTGCCAATTGGTCTACACCACTGCAGGTTCTAGGAATTATTTATTGTGGAGATAAACATATAAGAATTGATTGTTTTTTATCACAACGCCTTTAAAACTTATCTTTAAAAGTAACTGTGTTATCTTTCTCTTACTCATTTAATTGTTTGCTAGATTAATTTCTTTTGAGTTGTCTATATGTGTCAATTTATTCTTAAATATACTTTGAAAAAATGTGTCCCTAAAAAGAGAGTTAGTAATGAGAATGAAATAGTAAAACTTTAAAGCCCATCGAAACTTGTCGGATCATCAATCCGAAGAATCAAGCTACCTCGAATGGAGAACCTATTACCTTGGATTGGGGAGGATGATGGATGGAATAAGATGTGGAATGAATCAATTGGTTAATTCAATATGTTCTCACATGGACTCGGTCACCAGGTATTAGTTATTTGATGCCCTCACAACTTACACCTACACAAGTTGTTGGCACATACCCCGATTATGACACTTATCGATCCTTATCTTTTACCTACAGGTTGTTAGCACCATGCAGAACCCGATCCTATTAGTTCTGATCCCATCACGTCACCCTTCGAGAGACAACTTAAGATCTGCTACTCTTAATACTTTATCCAAAATCATACATACTTAATAGAGGGGTCTGGGTGTTTGGGTTGACTGGGGTATTTGCTGTAGAGGGTTTCCTTATTTGGTACTACCTACTTTCTAGCTTCGCAACTTTCATTCTCAATTATGTTCCCTATCTATCGTAAAGAGAGAAATCAATAGTTATTGTTTCGAGGAGAGAAGGTTAACGAGGAGGTTTAGTTGTATATTCCCGTAAGAATGAGAAATGATTTGAATAAACAATTGGGCCCATAAATAGTCTAATTGGGCCTCATCTTCGGGTTTGATTCATACTTTTAAGTCAAAGGGAATTTAGAACCCTCAACATAATTTGGTTAATTTTATCCTGGATCTGATTATAGTGGGCCCACTCCTCATCTACTATGTCCACAAGTTCATCAACAATTTTGGCCCAATGCTTGGCCACTAAGTGTATTTGAGCCATCCTCCCATCTGACAATATCTCTAAATTATGGTCCTATGACCCCTTTTCCTTCTGTATTGCCTGCACAAACTCCATGTTTTTCAGCGTACAAACTCCTTTCTCTTCCCATATGTGCAGTTATTTGCAGGTAATTCCTAATAGCAAAGACTCTTCCTAAATATATATCGTCCTTTCTATCAAAGTTTATTGCATCCTCCGATGGATATCATATAGATCCAATAAGTCTTCCTTGAATTTGACCGCTCCTCTTGCCTCCTGATGGTACTGGACTTGGTGTTTTAGGGAATCAATTTTGTACCAATCCTTTTCTAGCTCCCTCTCCTCAATTACTTCCTTTTCATAAGAAGCATGAGATATGGACAAACCTATATCGAAAATTTGTCTCTCTTTGGCCTTGTTCATGTCTATGATTACTTCCTCAGTGGTACTGACCACTTTCTTGTCTAGTGTTAACTTTATTTTCTTATGACTTCTCCTTACTATAGATTTCTACTTCCAATCATAGGAAAATAGCTCTAAATTGGCCACCTCACCCACTTGTTGGGGAATCAGTTGATCACCCTAGGACATTATGTTTCTTAAACCCCCTAGTGTGTAGAAATGATCTGATACTGGGTCTTGGGTGACTCCTTTATCTGGTGATTTTTTACCTATTTCAGTCTCTACCCAGCTAGGTGTTGGATTTCTGAGAGGAGGGTGAATCAATAATGATAAATTATACCAATTATTAATCCTTTAAACCAAAAAGTATATTTTTTTACTTATTCAACCATGTGCATATGTTCATCATCAATATCTTACTGTAACATAAGAATTAACATTCATCAATGCATAATAAACAATAACAAACACATCCACAAAATGCACAATACACCAATATTTACGTGGAATACCATTGCAGGAGAAAACAACATAATACTTTTCTTACATGTCAAGAATTACATTCAAGGAAGCACCAACCTCCAGTTCTCCAGCTACAACTAGAAGGAGGCTTCAACCCCCTAGTTTCTCAGGCTACGACTTGAGGGAAGCTCCAAATCCCCAATTCTCTATCTACAACCAGAAGGAGGCTACAACCCCCTTTGTTCTCCGACTACAACTGGAAGGTGGATAGAACCACCTATCATTGCCCCGTCCAAATGCCTTGAAATATAAGTAGAATGATGGAACCACTTTCACATTATCACTGTGAGATATACTTCTATAAACATGTACCAATCAACCTACACCAGACAACCCATAACAACCTATAATCAAATTGTACCAATAACCTGTAAACAACCTATACCAATAACATGTGCCAACATGTCCCATGCATCAACCTGTACCATAAACAAGTGCATCAACCATGCACCAAACCTGTAAAAATAACCTGTCACAACAACTTGTCCAAACAACCTATCACAACAACATGTCTCATCAATCTTATCAACCAAATCAGATCTACTCACCAACAAAACTCTCAAACGTATGCACAATATCACCAAGATGTGCATCAACCCAGCATATCACAACAACTCATAATCATCACCAAGACCAATATGTGCTTCTAAAAATATACCAAGACAAGTATGCTACATCATCCATAAACCATGTGTCAAAAATGCTACTAACAAGTGCCTCCAACTATGTAGCAAGTATGTACCAATCATACATAAAATACACATCAACTATGAATCATCAAGATGTACCAACATCATCAATTATACACCTCATGTATGTGCCAAATCATCAACTACTTGTATCAACCATGTACCCAACATGCATCTCAACCATATACCAAATACATGTGCCAATATAACCATCAAAAGTTCTCTAGCAATACATCACACTATCCATAACCAAATACCATAAACCCTTACATAAAACCATGTTCCATAACCTCAGTTTTATGTAGCCTCAATTATGTGTCATTCATAAGCCAATCATATACCAAGACGACTAACAAGTGTCTCTCACAATGCACCACAATATATGCCAATAAATCAAACTAATTGCACTAACAATATACTTCAATATATCTTCCTCAAAACCATTCGACAACAAGCCCTAAACTTCCAAGAGGGCATCCAACAGATTTACAAGGCAAAATCTCAACCGGATTCATAAGTTCAACACTACACATATGAAAGATTGAATTTCTGGTCTATCTCCCAGATAGATTCTCCTGGTTTCTGCCTAATCTCTATCATCTCATTGATGTATTGATCCTCTAAGCTAGGCTTCTAGAATTCATTTATCAACAACTTCTTGATATCCCCAATCGTTATGGTTGTTCCTGGTGGACTGTTTGTAGCTAATCTCATGTACAAATCTAGTGCATGGTCTCTTAGCGTGATGGATAATTGTGCAATTTTGGTATCCTCATCTATGATCTGCTTTGCTTCCCATATCTTTTCACACATAAAAAAGTGCTTGTCAGGCTCCTTCGATGCCTCTCCCTTGAATTCTGGTAACCTGATGGTGGGATCTTGTCTTGCCATCCTAAATGTTGAACTACTACCTCCACGTGGTGTATATCCTTGACTAATGCTTCCTAAACTGGCTCCCCTAGTTTTTTCTCCCTATGTAGATGTACTTCCTATTGCGTTTCTTCCACTGAAATTCGGTTTCCTAACGGTGGTGTTCTTTCTGGTGTATTAGTCGCACATGGGTTTATGGGTTCCAGACTGAAACTAATATGGATAGGATTTATACCTTTGGTTTTTTCTCTTGGACCTCTTTTCTTCCTTTCATATGTTGTGCACAGGATTTCCTCAATCTTCTCCACATCTCGAATATCCTCTACCTCTTCTTCATCATTTTCCAAGCCTTCCCTCGCGACTATGGCTCTCTTCTTATTGTTCATATTCTATTGGTAGGGTACTCCACTGCGCATTCTTATGGCTATTGCCATGAACTTGTTGATCTGGTCTTCCTCCATCATGATTGGATCCAAGGCCTCTTCCTTCTTTCCTTTGTCCATCCCTTCCTCCATTTATTTGTTTCTTATCAGTGCTTCCCCCCTTCTCCCATGCACGCAGGGAATTTTAGTTGTCTGAGGCCATTGTCATTACACCTTTGTTATACAGTAACATATTGATGGAAGTATACATCGATATGATATACCTACCTCGAAGTCCCTTCAGGAACTCTTTCTCTCCTTCGATGTAAGACTTCACAGTATCTACTACAAATTATGTGATAAATCCTACAACAATGTTTCATTCTAGTTGTCTATTCCAATTTGCATGGTGGTTGTCTTTCAACCTCAATATCCACTCCCGCAACACATGTGGGAAATCATAGAAAAATACTTCATGAAAGTCACTGAATACGTACTTGTCCAAATATTTGCGTGGTGTTAACTTTGGGGTTCTATTATCTTTCTGCACAAATTCTAGTTCCTTTGTTTTCAACCAGATCTTGATATCTTCCTTTGTTGGGTTCCACGATATCAACATCCCCTTTTATATTCTCATTCTTTTAACATTGTGTCACCATATCTTCATGATTAATCAACATATATCATTCACTCTATCCCTTTATGTTCCAACCGGAAACAAAACCATTTGTTGGTATATAGTTTACTCCTACTACCCATCATGGGCTGACCCATGTTTAGGTTTACTTGGTTTCCAACATAACCCTCCTAAAACTATTGGACCTCCTGGTAAACCAGAAGGAAACAAAACACGCAGGGTGCATGTGGAGTCTCACTTGAGATAATTCTTATGGGTGGTTGCAAATCTCAAGTGCTTGCATCCTGGGAAATGAGTGGGGATCTATGATTGACCTCTGTAGTCTTCATTTATTACTTTAATATTCAAATCATATGGAATACCTTGTCATTCTTTCTTATGCATGTAAAGTAACAGATCTATCTAGTCATTCACGCATTTGTTTAACATCTAATCAATAAAAATAAAAGAGATACATAACATTCAATCACATAACACATGATCTACCATGTTTCACCCCTCTTGGGCTGCGTCCACAAATATTTGGCTACTATGCTATTTTATTATTCTAGTTCCACAATTATATTGCCTCGTGCATTACAATTATCCATCCAAACAGGTTGAGATCTACAATGAGGCGGACTAGATCACATCAGGATCCTCAACCTATGATCTAACCCTCAATATCTCCCTTATTCCCTCTCCTCAGCTCAACAACCTTCAAGATTGATTGGGTTTTAGAGTCATTCTTTTGGTTTACATCATAGTAACACAGACCAACACAAAGGGAAAAACAACGAACCTCCCAAAACCCTCTTGAACACAACAACACAACCAACCCAACCCCCCAACCTAGACCTCCTAGGTACCTACCTATACATATTTTCATCTTACCAACCATTACATTTTGTTACCAAAAACCTAACCCTATCATGGCTAGGTATTCTTGCATGTGTGCCTCACATGCCTTCCTCTTCTGCATGCACGTTTGTTTTGCAAGTGCTGCTTCTTCTGCATGCATGTATGCCTTACACATGTTGCTTCTTCTGCATGTGCATCCGCCTCCCACGTCATGATTTTCCCTCAAAACTGGTCTACACCCAACACTTAACCTACATTGATCCCTTAACGTTGTTGATATATGCTTAGATATATTTCTATTTTTTTTTTTACTGTGTCTAAATGAGTTTATGTGTGTGTGTGTGTGTGTGTGTGTGTGTGTGTGTGTGTGTGTGTGTGCCAAAAAGGAGATGGATATTGCAAATTGCATCCTACAACAATAATTTATCGAAATAGTTTGTACAAGAAATTCCAAACAATTTGTACAAGTAATTCCAACAATAGTAAATGACTATATTCTCTACTATAATTTACATTGTAACAACACTATGGATATCCAAAGGAATTCAATGCATAAGATATTGGGATAGCCATATTTTATTTAGAAAAATATCAGCAAATAAAGAAAATACAAATGAGAGGAACCTGATACAAATCTACTGTAGTTTATGTTTGAAAATGCAATGAGGTTTGTAGGTGAAATAAACTTAGATTTGGACCTGTTCACAATGAAATTGACCCTCAACTTGATCAAATTGGCCTCTTCTACAAGTATTCGACCAACACACTTAACCTTTTCTTCAGTTATTCAGGAATATACCTACATTAAGATGGATCATCCTTTATAATAGAAAAATCATTCCTAGCAGAAAGGAACTCATCCCTCCAGAAAGAACTTGCTTGAAACCCTCTGATATCTCTATCCAAAAGTTAACTTTGGTTGCATACACCCAAAATGAAGTGCCCAGGAAAAGAAAATCAGCCTCAATGTCAATCCAACTTTCCCAATAGTTAGGAAAACACCCCCACAACCACTAAGTTGGCCCCAATATGAGAAAATCGACCCAATGAGGAGGTACGACCCAACCAATACAAACTCGACCTCTTGAAACCAAAAACTCAGCCACAACTATGAAAAATTTCCACCACAACTAAAAACAAAACCACAGATAAGAAACTCCACTACTCAAGATGAAATGTTTAGCCACACTAAAGCACAGCGAACAAATCGGAATGATTTTATCCTCTCAATGATCAACTAGGGTGGATATTCTCACCATAGAAACCAATCTCTATCTCTATGTTTTATCATCCCAAGATCCAAAGCCACAAGAGCTCTCTAAACTTCATTTTAGAAAAATAACAATTGCATAATGAGAGAGAGCACCCCTCATTTTCCTTTTATCTCTTCATTGACTATTTTTGGACCCTTTTTACCCTTTTAATAAAGTAAAGTGACTTTATAAACTTTAATTCACTTAAACTCCCCCTTTTTATTAATTACTCAATTTCACTTTTTAAAAAGTCACTTTTCCACCCCTATGACATTAAATAGTTAATTAATCCCCTTTTTAATGTCAGAAAGTAATGAATCAACTTTTAAGACATTCTCGGACATTGAAAGTCCCTTTCTCATTCTCCCAATCTTTAGATATTTTCATCCCTATTCCAACGAGATATTACACTCAAGTATCCCATAAGATAATATGATCCAAATAACACCTTTAGTGCATTTAATTAAAATATGCTGAATAATATCCCAAAATTACGAGAATTGATGGAATGCCACATAACCAAGAGATAACTATGCAGGAATGTTCCCAATGATGAAATATAATAAATGGACTAGGTTGGACCTCATATAATTCCTCTAAACCACCCGAGCTCATTTTTAAGCTCATTTTACTCCTCTGGTTAGGTTGACATAAACCCAAAAGGTCGCCTCCTAATGCAGAGTAGGGGAATCCAAAAATGGGGACATTATATAAACTAATGGATACTTGATCAACTAAGAAGACCCGAGTGAGTTGTGTTCTTGTGTGATTAAAATTTCTTCTTTAACCAATAACCTACATCTGTGAAAATAACATTGTCGTGTGAACCTTTCTCAAGTCATATTTCACCTCACAACTTGATATTCTACATGTGTAAGATTTTGTAGTCTAGGTTGAGAACATTAGTTACTTTCTTGGTGGATTGATTAATTATAACTTTTCTTTACATTGCAATAGTTTAAGTAGAGATAACATTTAATTTTGAAGGAATTAGATTCGATTCAAGTCTTTTCATTTTTCATATGTGTTAGAACCTTCTTTCAAAACTTTTAACCTCACTAGTTGACAAAGTATTGTTGTAAAGAGTCGACAACCAGTGGAATATTTCACTTTGCAACCTGATTTTCTACCAGTTGAACAATGATAACCTAAGGTTAAAGAATTAGATTTCATTTGAAGTTTTAAAGATTAGGTCAGATTGCACTTTCTAGATTTCAAAGAGTATTTGATGATCATATTCAAGTTTGGATTTCCTTCTCAGTTTGTATTTTGAAGCTAATTCCCTCACATATCTAGTGATTGTGCTTCACAAGTTTACCAACCCTGGATTGTAATGACAAGTGTCCTATTTATGAAAATAAATTAGGTTGGAATGTTTGACACCGTTTTCGGGGAGGATACTCACACGACCTTGTCATGTTGGACCAGTGTGTTTCCTTTATGTAAGTGTGTTTTTATTCATGGAAAGACTAACTTGTGTGAAAAGAGAACTTGGTGACACAAAGGTCTTAGTAGCATGAGGAGTTCAAGTACATGATTTTCTTGCTTAATTTTTCTTTGAGTGGTGGGATTTTATTTTTGTTGATTTCCTTTCTTTCCTTTATCTTCAATTGTGTTTTAAGAACCCCCCCTTAATTACACTTCAAGAACTTTCTCAAATTCTAGTAGCAATTGAAGAAATATTTGCATCTATGGAAGAACAAAAGTTCCATGAGCCACATCTACACTAGGTAGACCTCAAAGTTTTGTTTGATAATACTTTCCAATTTGTAGATAAGATTGAAGAGCCATGGACAACGTTCGATGGAGAGCATGCATTGGAATAAGAAATTGAAGATTTTTTTTTTTAAACTGTGTCTGAATCATTTTTATAAGAGCCAAGTCTTCAAAGATCCACAAAGTATGACAAAGGAGGACATGAACATCATTGTTGATAAAAAAGAGAACCAAGGGAATAGTGACTGGATTGGATTTTGGTTCTAGATAGATATGAATTCACAACATTCCTTCTCTCTTCAACATATCTTGGCACTACATCAATCAAAGCAGTTGGTTCCTCATATTCTAGTACCCCACAAAGAATATTTTAAAACTTGAATATAAGCATATTTGTAATCCTGTTATGCACTTGGATCCATTGGAAGTATTCCTACACTTGAAATATATTTTTCTTCTTTCACTAGGGTAGGATATCATAGAAAAATAAAATGAATAAAATAGTAAAGACAACAATAAGTCTAGTTATTAAAACTAGGTTATTGGCACAAATGGACATGAGTGTTTCTTGAAAACCAGGCAACTGGTGGGAAAAATTCTCAATAAAGTTCTACATGTTGGTTCAATATTATATTATGGTTCATCAAAATCATTTGTGTTTTGATCATGATGTATTATGTGGGATTAATTAAGGCCCACGTTCCAACGTATCTCATCCCATCGACTCCAACACATCATTTGGGATTGAGATTAGAGATGTTTATAAGTACCTTGGGACTTGCATACATCAATGGAAATACTCCTCATTGTCAAGAATGGGAATTCATCAAAGTGTCCTGATTGACATATATTATAGGTGACTCAAATCCAACACATCCATTAGTTCCTGTCAACATGTACTTAGGTACCTTGACACTCATTTTCATCACTGATGAGTTGTCTTGCATTGGTTACTGATTTACATTACTGGTTGGTGACCCAACAAATTATTTCTATGTTCGACTTCAAGTAAATCCATTCACATAGATTGAATTGTAACAATAGGGGTTATATGTGAAGACTATATGATTTATGGTATCAAAAACAACTTACAAAAATAATTTTCTTGTTCTCGAGTTTACTAAACAACAATTCACATCTCTTTTTCATATTTTTCAAATAAAAGGGAATTCAAATAGGTCAACTTGTTACAAGAGAATAACATTTATGTTTTATGTTCATTTATCAAATCTCTTTCAGTGCAATTGAATCTTGTTCCAAATACAAGTAGCAGACCTTTCTTCAGTTTAGTAGAAGCACAAGTCTTCTTATTTTCTAAGTAATGAAGACTTATTCCATTCATGAGGATTAGTTCAACAATGCATATTATTTTACAATGAACGAGGAGAAGGATTTGAAAAGGTTTTTGATCCAACTTAGAAATAAAGGTTAGCTATTATGAGCATTTATTTCAATATATAATGAGTTCAATTGTACTTGTAAAACAAAAACAAGTCAGTTTACAAGTCATCAATCAAAATATCATAAGCAGATAATTGCAAATTCCCAATTGGCATGAACAAAGCATCATGGAAATACTAGCATGAAGATATAAGAAACTATTGAACGATATTCAAGTTGGAGGAGGAAAATTTCTTCCCAACTTAGAAATCTAAAAATGGAAAAAGGAAAAGAGGATCACATCAAGTGCCAACTACAAGATTACACCAACTTCAAGCATTCAAAATCCAAGGAATGGTATAATCCAGGTTTGTTGTTTTAATTTGTTGATTTTAAATTAGAAATAAAATAAAAAGTTTACCTATGCCTTCGATACTCTAACTTATTTTACCATACCTCTTACCTGTTTGATCATCATATCCTACTCTGCCACTATATATCATTTACATCCTATATCTTCTATTTATTTCATTCATATCTTATCATATTACTATATCCTACCACTATACCATTTTAATTCTAAATTTCATTTCCTATCCCACCCAAATATCCCTGTACTATCCACCTAAAATATACCAAAAAATTCTCCATTCACCACTTATCACTCAATATTTTCTTCACATTACCATCATAATCTTTCATATATCCCCATATTACCCAATCTAGAGGCTTCTTGTGAAACATAGTATCTCTTTTCCTTTGCTAATTTTCAAATTTGAAGTTTTGGGCATTAAAATTAGATATCTCTCTAGCATATACATAATCAAGCAAACATAGGTACGAGAACTTCAATTTCTAAAAGACAAAATCTCTAGGGTTTTCACTATTATAAAGAAATTTCTTCCTGTAGTGATAAGTAAAACAAATAGTGGAAAATGATATCAGTAACTCCTCCAACATATTCAAGACCGATCTAACACTAGGTGATAAGGTTTTGTTGTCAACACAAATAGTCTTCCTCTGACATGTAAGTGAAATTTTGGTGAAGAAATAATAATCATTCTTAGAACGTAGGAACATATATAAAGTTTTGGGGTTTCAATTCTTGAAGACAACATTTGGGGTTTCATTGACAAGAAGCCCGAATTCGAATTAGAAAACAGAGTCCTAATTGAAAATTAGAGTTGTGAGGAATGAAACACTTGAGAGAAGTCCACCAAACTGGGAAAAATAGATGGTCAATTAGCAAATAAATTTACAAGGGGAGGGCCTTAGGTTCAACAAATAAAGTTGTTCTATCCTTCTTGGAAAAATTCTCTAGTGAAGAACCAAAACAAAGTCATTACAAAGTAAAAAAAGTGAGGAATATAGCTCTAAAATATGATATTCTTATGAAACAGTTTTGACTTTTCCTGTGACATGTTGTTGTTGCAGATGAATCAAAGGTTTCGAATAACATATTTATAGCCTATGGTGATCATGCTAATCTAATGCAACTTGCCGAATCACTTTAAAAAAACTTTGAATCTCTTTATTATTACGTCAAAGATATGAATATGGATGGAGAACCTAACTTGAAAGTCAAGAGATGTCTAGAAACAAAATTTCCCCTTGATGAATATAACGAGTTCAAGGGCTTGAGATAAATTGTTAAATGTGAATATGCTAACCCCAAACTTTATATTTTTGTTCGAAATTTTGAGTTTCAAAGACTTGTTTATCCTCTAGGCCCTTATTATGTGCTTCTCAGAGACTCAAAGCTCTAAAATACTCAATGCATTTATGGAGTTGTTATTTTCAGTGGACATGACAACAAAGTGATGCAGAATAACACAAAATCTCCTTCTAATATAAGTATCATTGAAAACAAACATGGATAATATAATTTACTTTTTTTTTTTTTTTTTNCAATTCCATTTTTTTGTTATTCAATTAAAATTCAACATGCCCAACTAGTGGTATCTAAGAACAAATGATACTACCAATGAATATAATACTGGTAACCCTAAGGTCTCATTATTTTATAATTTGGTCATAGCATCGATGCTTTATGGGTACCTGATCCCTATTTCTCTTTATGTGTCAATTGAAGTTGTAAAGATTTTGTAAGCATCATTCATCAAACAAAACATACACATATATGATGGAGAGATGGGTACCCTTGCTCAATCTCAGACTTCAAACTTGAATGAGGAGATAGGATATGTAGATACCATTATCTTGGATAAAACAAGGACCCTAACTTTCAAGTAGATGGATTTCATTAAGTTCTCAGTTGTGGGTACTTCGTATGGTGTTGTTTCAAAAAAACTTGAGATAGCAACAACAGAGTGGATAGTAAAGGATCTTAATGATTACAGTTTGAATGCATTGTATATCCAAAATATTTATATTAAAGTCCAAGGTTTGAATGCATCAAGTAATGGTTTCAAAAGCCCAAGTTTTTAGGAGCCATATATTGAACTACAAATCGAGGGACTTCAAGGATGATAGGATTACAAATGGGAAATGGTTGAAAGTACCCCATGTAGATATAATTTTATTGTTCTTCTACATATTAACAATCTATCATACATCCATTCCAAAATAAGATGAAGATATCAACACCATAAAATATGAAGTAGAGTCACCAGATGAGGGGGGTTTTTCTTTTTTTCACAAAGGAGTTTGGATTTTAGTTCTGTAAGAAAAAAAAAATGAGTGTGTTGATCAGGGAGTGGGATCCATCTTTTGGACAAAATATTGAGAGGGAGTACAAGATACTTAATATATTAAAATTCAACATCACATGGAAACATATGTTTGACATCGTGTAGGATGAGGATGTACATATATTTCTACTATGAAAAGGTGTGGATAGTGTTATATTTGATATAATTGGGAAGAATGGTAGAAATTGTGAAGATTCAACAAATATACATCTGGCACAATATGGAGACGAAAGATTGTGCACACTAGCACTTGTCTATATGACCATCAAAGAAAAATATATGCATAGTGGAATGCAACATTTTTTAGGGCCAAGACTACTATTAGGGTAGACATAGAGGCATTATTGGATATTGTGTGTGATTTGATTTAAAAGGATCTGATTCTTGTGGGTTCTACAACTATAGAAGACAAACTACAACAAGGGGTTCCCGATTGTATAGACAAACTTGCACAAGCAAGTCTAAAGATTTGGTAGCATTAAGGATCCGTGCCCTTGATAAAACTATCATGTATAGGAGTTCATCGATTAATTCCTATTTGAAATTGAGAGCAGGGGATATCTAGAAAAGTGGAAACAACACAATTTTGTCAAATTTTGATTTGCATGAGTTCATGCAAAATAATCAGCCTGGGGAAAATGTCAATACATTGTTTTACCAGCTTAAAGCCTCTAGACTTATCCCCTTTTTGACCTTCGATATTTCCTTTTTGACATATTTTCCATCTATCCTAGCCTAATAAAGACCATCCAAGGAACAATTAGGTAAATATTTGTTTTATTTTTAATTGTCAAAAACCAACATTTTAAATCAGGATTTTATCATACTTTACTAGAAAAAATCAATTCTTGTAATTTCTCATTCATCGAGATATGTGCAGGTCGAGCTAGGAAAAATTAATACCTAGGTTTTTTTCCTTCTCTTAGTGTCATGGAAATTGTCCTCTTGGGAGAACTAAAACTACCTCACACATGCCTAATCAACGCGCCACTGGAAATACCCTGTTTTAGCAGAAAAATCAGACAGATCTCAACCACGTGCAATTTTGCATGATTTATGGCACTCCAAAGGATAAATTCGAGCTGGATAGATGGACAAGATCATATTTAGATAGTTGGGTAGAGGATTGATAGTATTTTTATTTTATTTTCTGATTTATATATACATAAACATATGAAGACTTTATGTATATAGAATCATATTTCTAATTTTGAACTTTGTTGAAGGTTTTGGCTTCCAGGAGACTCACTAAATATTTGTAACAACTTATTTCATTAATACATGAAGCCATACTAATTTATTTCAGATGATAGTCATTGAATTTACAATTTGAGACTTGGAGGGCCCCCATTCTTCATCCTGTGCATTATTGTTTTCTGTGTACATATGTTGTAGTTTTATTGTTGGTATATACTCTCGGATTTCCTTTTCATATTATTTTATATCTCTATTGTTTATAACCATTACTAAATATTTGTTTATATGATAATCATTGTATTCATTTTGTGCTAATGGTTCATTGTTCATAAGTTTTAATTCAATATTTAAGATTCACTGTTTTAATTTCTACTTAAAACATTTTATTTGTTGTAGCATTAGTCCCATTTTCCTGAAGGTTTTTTTTATTCTTAAACACTTAGAAATTATTTTTTGATGGGATTAAGGATTGATGAGTTATTGAAGTACTTTTTCAAGTCTTTAATCCACCGAAGGGAGTAGGATAAAGACATTACAACCTAATCCTTCTACATGTGAGACACTAATGGATACTTGATCAACTAAGCAGATCTGAGTGAGTTGTGTGCTTGTGTGATTATAATTTCTTCTTTAAACGATAACCTACATTAGTGAAAAGAGCGTTGTTGTGTGGACCTTTCTTAAGGCATATTTCACCTCACTAACTAATATTCGTCCTGTGTAACTTTAATAGTCTAGGTTGAGAATATTAGTTGCTTTCTTGTTGAATTGATTAATTATAATTTTTCTTTACATTGCAATAGTTTAAGTAGATATAGAATTTATCTTTGAAGGAATTAGATTTAATTCAATTCTTTTCATTTTTCATATGTTTTAGAACCTTCTTTCAAAACCTTTAACCTCACTAGTTGACATAATACTATTGCAAAGAGCCCACAACCAATGACATATTTCACTTTGCAGCTTGATTTTCTAACAATGGAATAATGATAACCTAAGTTTGAAATAATTATATTTCATTTTAAGTTTTAAAGATTAGGTCATATTGCACTTTCTAGATTTCAAAGAGTAGTTGATAATCATATTCAAGTTTGGATTTCCTTCTCAGTTTGTATTTTGAATATAATTCCCTCACATACAATGATTGTTCCTCACAATTTTACTAACCCTGGATTGACATGATAAGTGTCCTATTTATTAAAATAAATTAGACTGACAACTTCACTTGTAGATGTATCGAAAACAACATGTCTTAAAACTACCTTCTTCGCACAACTCAAATTTAGTTACAATTTATAAAACTATTCTCTTGCTTTTCCCTCTACACATCCCTTTCATTTTCACATGCATCACACACACTACCCACATTTTACATTTCCCAATATGTGATCAATATTTAAATTTCTAATTTTACATTTGTTTTACATTTTTCCAGGGTTCTAATAGTGCACGAAATACAAGTGTATACTTTGAAAGTAGACATTGTTGGTGCCCCCACATTGATAAAATATGTAAGTGCTTCTAGAAAAAAACCATTAGAAATCACTAAAACAACCCAAAAAATTACACCTATTGCATCTTTGCATTCAAACCTAAAGGAATGGAGAATCAAAGTCAGAGTACTTTCAAAAAATCATCTACACACATTCATCAATTCTAAGGGACTTGGAGATGTATTTAGCTTTGATGTTATTGATGAAAAAGGTGGTGAGATATGTATTACATGCTTCAACATCCAAGTGACACACTTGGATCCTTCCATAGACATTGGAAAAGTTTATATCATCTCAAAATGGTACAACAAACTTGCAAAAAAATAATTCAATCATTTATAAAACATTTGGGAAATAAATATAGATATTACATCAATGATTAAAGATCATTTAGAAGATGATCATTCCATAGAAAACCACAACTTTGTGTTCACTTCTATTAATGAAGTACCAATTTTAGTCAACAACTCTATAGTTGACATTATGGGAGTTTCTATCTCCAATAGCCCTTTAGTAACCATCATGAGAAATAATGGAACAAAGACACATAAGATAACCATTTAACTAAAGGGCATGTCATGTTATAGTATAAAGGTCACATTATGTGGGGTATTCTGTATTAAACATATTCTATACCAATATTATATTTCAAATATATTTCCAATAATTTCTCCTAAGGATGTAAAATTAATAGACTTTAATAGGATATATATTACTAAAACATTAACATCCCAACTTTCCATTAATCCTATTCTCAAAGAAGCACAAGATTTGAGAACCTGGTTTGAGAACCCTTTAGCAGATAGCGCTTGTCACTCAGTATCCACATATGGAGCTTCAAGAGGGAACCCTTCAATTTAAAAACACTTGGTTGACATAGAAAATGAGGGAATTGTAAAAGGTCCAAACCTTGCATTCATTTTGGTTAAGGAAATTGTTTTAGTCCAGGGAATAATGAAAAACATTAAAGAAGAGAGAACTACATTATAGGAGGAAGAATAGGGACACACACATACTCAATAAGAGGGAGATATTTGTGGGAAGGATATCCATCCGAGTTTTTATTCCATATTCATTAGTATTTGTACAATAAAGAGATGGTTGGAGTAGTTGCACCTGCACCAACTAATCCTCAGTTAGATGCATTTATCCCTTTATTTCATATATATTTACTTAATGTATAATATATGATTATATGTGATGAATATTACAAGGGCCTAAGAGGCCTACCGACATCTCCTCCCCACTCAAATCCTTGCTCCTCCTGAGAAAGTGTGCAACAACGTCCTGGGTCTCTACTTCTACAGAAGTATCCTTACTGTGCATCAACCGTGCATACTAGTTTTCATCGGTAAATCAAACGTAACATCCACCAACTATATAGGAAGATACATGTATACAAGGTTTATTTTGATTTGTTTCCAATGCATTTGAAAGATTACATATCACATATCCCAACTCCTCGATCTATGTGCTTTAACATTCTTTGTTAGTTGAAGGGTGTCCATTGCTTCCTTCTGTTATAACCCTATATTTCATAGTATAACCTGGTGATTGAAATGTCTTCTTCCAGTCATATTTCATTGTAAATTATCCTGCAAATAATTCACAAAAAGAAAAATAAAAATAAAAAGAAAAGGATAAAAATAGAAAAAATGAAAAGAGGGTACAAAAGAAAAAGAAAAGAAAATAAAAAATATTAAAAAAGAGAAAAATATAAAACCCCATAAAAAATAAATTTAGTTGAATCATATTGTATAATCATGATCAAACTTGTTGAATTTATGTTGATAGGTTAGAGAATAAGTTTGGTCAAATTGTTTAATCTTGGCCAAATTAGTTAGGTTAGAGTAATAATTAATTCAATAGTCTAAGATGGATTAATATGTTAGATGTCTAGGTTAGTATATAGGTTAGTGATGTTTGTCTCATGAAAAATTGAAAGGGATTTTGAAATATACACTTAGTTGAATAATTTTGGGTATTTCTAGCTTAGGAAAATAATGTATGATGTAAATGGGGAAAAAAGTAAGCTTAGCACTACATAGTGAATATTTTGTATCGTAAGTTTACTAGAAGAAAAGATCTTTTGTCATGTAGTGGCTAATTCATGAACAGGTTGTCAGCGACGAATCCCATCATCTCACATATCGACGATCCTTAGAGATTTTCGAACCCCCCTCGACCTTTTTGCCTTTAACGGTGGGGGGGAGGGTGTCTGAAACGTAGTCTCCCCCTGCGTCGGTCCCACCTAATATGGTGCTCTCACAACATTTCAGACCCCCCCTCTGAAATCCACTTACCACCAACCCCCCCCTCTGAAATCTACCAAAACTACCACCCAATACCACTCAACTCACTCCTCACCGTACCTTATTTCTACCTGTTAGATGTCCAATCCTACATAACCGTTGCCCAATTAAAATGCTCCCTGTGACCGTTAACCACCCCGTCACCATCCCATTCCATAATATACACCTCCATCACACTATAAAACCCCATTTCATCACCTTGTAATTCCATTTTCTAATACAACACCATGGACACCACGCTGAAACAAGATGTCAAGATAACTACCAAAACCTATCACCATCAATAAGCGTATTTCCTTGGGTAATTATAGTTCTACCATTGATTTAACTTAAGCTCTATCAATCATGGCTCCCAAATCCAAATTGTTGGCAAATATTTAACAGACAGCGAATGGCATAAGTACAGAAAGAATGTAACAGACGAGCATAAGTAAAGATGGCATGAGTACAGGAAGAATGTACAGAGGATTGTTGGCATGTTTTACAGGCAACGTATACTTGTTATTGATGGAAAGTACAGTAGTGATGATGGCTTGAGTACATCAGCGATGATCAGCGGTGTAGTGATAATCGAGGAAGAGAAACAACTGTGTTCATTGGATCTCTTCCTGAATTCCCGATGGCCATCGGATCTGAATAAGAGCATGCTGAAGAGGTAGGCCCATAAGGTTTGAGAATCATTTCTGTTTGTTGGATCCCCTTCAAATTACCGATAGAACAAGGGTCGTCAGATCTGAATGTAGACAAGAAGAGCACACTGAAGAGGAGGACACATCTCAGACATTAGATCCAAGTGTAGGACCCAACCATCGTTGGATCAAGGAGAACCTGCATGATTTTTAAAGTACAAGGAGAAGTGGGCATACAAAATTCTGAAAGAAGGAGGACCGTCCATTTACGGGTAGAACACATGGGGGTATATCGTCAGTTGGTTGACTAGAGAGTCAAAGGAATGATGTTCCCTAACCTCTCGAAATCGTGATATGCGAAATTGCGATTTAATCTCAGCTGTCAGATTAAGGTTGAATCTGGACCGTTGATTCCAGTCCATGTCGAAGTTTTGGGGATTGAGAGTTGGAGATGTCAAGTAATATCATCCACAGGAATCCCAATTTTGCGATATGCAAAATCGTGACTTAATCATAGCTGTTGAATCAAGATCATATCTGGATCGTTGATCCAACTCTATATCGGAGTTTCGCGAATCGCGACATGGAGAGACAAGAAAACAATGCAACAAGAATGTCGAAATCGTGATATGCGAAATCGCGATTCAATCGCAGCCGTTGAATCAAGATCAGATCTGGACCATTGATCCAACTCCATATCGGAGTTTCGTGAATCGCGACATGGAGAGGGAAAAGGAACAATGCAACAAGAATTCCGAAATCGCGATATGCGAAATCGCGATTTAATCATAGCCATTGAATCAAGATTGAATCTGGACCGTTGATCCAAGTCCATTTCAGGGTTTCAAGGATCGAGTGTTGGAGATGTCAAAGAATATTAACATCAAGAATCCCAATATCGCAATATGCGAAATCACGACGTAATTGCAACCGTTAGATCAAGATGTGACTTGGACCGTTGATATGACTCCATTACAGAGTTTCATGGATTGGGAATTTGAAGTGACAAAAACACTGAACGTCAAGAGTGTCAAAATCGCGATGTGTGAAATCTCGACTAAATCTGAACCGTCAGATCAAGATGTGATCTGGACCGTTGATCCGACTTCTTTACGGAGTTTCATGGATCGGGATTTGTAAGTGACAAGAAAATTGAACATCAGGAATGTCGAAATCGTGATATGCGAAATCGCGGAATAATCTGAACCGTCAGATCAAGTGTTGATCTGAGGGTTACTGTTCTCTCTCATAGTTAACTCCTCTGTTTCGAATCTGTTAGTGAAACAAACTCATGATTGCCGATTAGTTGGCATTTCAGTTGCTGAGACAATTGTCTTCCTTTTTGCCTAAGGAGATGGTAAGTTGAACCACTGTGAGTGTGTATAAAAGAAAATGAGACAAACAGTGTGAAGTTGGTCATTCTGTATGAAAAATGAATGAAACTGTAAGAAAGGAAAAATCATAGAATGTGTTGTGTGAGATTGAAAATATGCACAGTGTGATATGAAACTTAGAGAAGAGTAACAGATGATGAAGAGAAGGAGAAGCAGAGAAGAATGACAGAACACGTTGATGCCGAGAAGACCTGCTGAACAGACAAAGGAAGAGAAGAATAGCAGAACAAATAGTAGAAGACCAGATTTACGGAACAAAAAAAGATTGGTAAGAATTGATTTATTTGCATAGTTGACTGTTTATTTATTCATACATATTCTAGGGAGGTTGGGAGGTTCTTGGGAGGACTTTTGTCCTCAGAGGTTCAAGTGAGAGATTGAACACAGGAAGTTGTATCTTCCATCTGGTTGCAGCCAGAGAAACTAGGGTGGCAGGGTGGTGCAAGGGAGAGCCAGTGTTCTCTGTTATACAGGTTGAAGCCTACGTGACTGGAAGTTGG
Organism: Picea engelmannii; assembly: GCA_009831015.1. NCBI lineage: Eukaryota > Viridiplantae > Streptophyta > Pinopsida > Pinales > Pinaceae > Picea > Picea engelmannii. Next base: position 642,303 of record ML784388.1, on the reverse strand, counting down.
TGCTGGAACATTAAGGGAGTTGGTGCTTCCTTCTAGTGGCTGCTAGAGAAACCAAAGAGTTGGTGATCTAAAACAAGTTGCAGCTTGTAAAACAGAGGTAGCAACCTCACATTGAGTTGGTGCTCAATTATAGATGATGTACACAACTTAAAAGACTGCCCATCATTTCAAAGAAGAAGAGTTTTTCTCCCTTTATGGGTTTCCTCGTGAAAATCTGTCTTTGTGTATACCTTATGTATGACTGATGCTCTTTATTTTTACTATCCATATGCCGTATATTTTTGATGATCACTTGAAGAAAGATTAATAATATTTTAATAGACTTAAAATTGTTTAAGCTCAATTACAACTGATTCACCCCCCCTCTCAGTTGTCTTAGTAATTTCAACAATTGGTATCAGAGCTAGTTTCTTTTATTCAAAGGTAGATCTGTAAGGTTAAACATGACAAGTCATGAAGGGACTTCAGCCTCTAAGCCCCCTCTGTTTGATGGAACAAATTTTGCCTTCTGGAAGATTAGAATGAGAACATACTTAATGGCCTTGGGTGATGATGTTTGGGATGTAGTAGAGACTGGATATACAAAGCCTGTTGTGCTAGCCTCCAAGGATGATAAGTTAGAGTTTAGTTTTAATGCTAAGGGGATGAATGCTATCTTGAATGGACTTGCTGAAGATGAGTTTGTAAAGGTGATGCATCTTGATACTGCCAAGCAATGTGGGATAAACGTATTAGCAGTTATGAAGGAAATGAGAAAGTAAAAGATGCCAAACTTCAAACATACAGATTGAAATTTGAACAACTAAAGATGAATGAAGATGAGACAATTAGCAAGTACTTTTTAAGAGTTGAAGAACTTGTAAATTCCATGAAGGGTCTTGGTGAGAATTTTGATGCATGACTCTTTGTTCAGAATATTTTAAGATCTTTGCCTAATAAATTTAATCCAAAAGTCTCTGCAATAGAAGAATTAAATGATCTTAAAACTCTGTCCATTGATCAACTTCTAGGAACTCTAACTACATATGAAATGAGAATTAACAAAGATAAATCTAGTACTAGAGAAGCATCTTTTAAA
>ML784388.1:576240-636980 GCA_009831015.1 Picea engelmannii | reverse complement strand
GAAAAATATTTGAAAGAGATGTTGAAGAAATTTCAGATGGAAGATTCCTCTACAGTTAGAACACCTATGGTGGTTGGTTGCAAGCTGAGTAAAGATGATATCTCACCTGATGTTGATCAAAGAACATATCGCTCTATGATAGGTAGTCTTATGTACATCACAACATCCCGTCCTGATATAATGCAAGCTGTTGGAATGGTAGGTCGTTTTCAGTCTGCTCCTAAACAAAGTCGTTTGGTAGCTATCAAAAGGATATTTAAATACTTGAAGGGAACAATAAATTATGGTCTGTGGTATCCTAGAAATCATAATTTCCAGTTAACTTCTTATTCAGATGCAGACTGGGCAAACTGTTTTGATGAGAGAAAAAGCACCAGTGGAGGAGCATTCTTTCTGGGTGACTCATTAGTTGCATGGCTTAGTAAAAAGAAAGGATCCATTTCATTATCCACTACAGAGGTAGAATACATTGCTGCTGCTACTTGCTGCACACAAATCTTATGGATGATACAAACTCTTGCAGATCTGAAGGTAACTTACACTGATCCTATTCCAATTCATTGTGATAACACTAGTGCCATTAGTGTCTCCAAGAATCCTATTCTTCATTCCAAGACTAAGAATATTCCAATAAAGTACCATTTTCTCAGAGAACAAGTTAAAAACAAAATTGTTCAGCTGAATTATATTCCTTCCAAAGAACAAATGGCTGATATCTTTACTAAACCATTAGCAGCGATCCCTTTTGGATATCTTCGTCAAAAATTGGGGGTTATAATTTCTTGTGTCTAATCTATTCACTTGGTCAGGGGGAGTACTTGTTGAATATATGGTGTATTTACAAGATGCTTATAGTCGACAGGGGGAGTATGTTTTGCAACAATATCAGGGGAAGAATGTTTCTTCTTTGACATTGATGTCAAAGGGGGAGAAAAGAGTTCAGGAGGAGAGTCGAGTCTGAATGCATGCGGGTGCTTGTATTTCCATCAATGCCAAAGGGGGAGATTGTTGGCAAATATTTAACAGATAGAGAATGGCATAAGTACAGGAAGAATGTAACAGACAAGCATAAGTAAAGATGGCACGAGTACAGGAAGAATGTACAGAGGATTGTTGGCATGTTTTACAGGCAGTGTATACTTGTCATTGATGACAAGTATAGTAGTGATGATGGATTGAGTACAACAACGATGATCAGCGGTGCAGTGATAATTGGGGAAGAGAAACAACTATGTTCGTTGGGTCTCTTCCTGAATTCCCAATGGCCGTCAGATCTGAATAAGAGCATGCTGAAGAGGTAGGCCCGTAAGGTTTGAGAAGCATTTCTGTTCGTTGGATCCCCTTCAAATTCCCGTTAGATTGAGGGTCGTCAGATCTGAATGTAGATAAGAAGAGCGCACTGAAGAGGAGGACACATATCAGATGTTATATCCAAGCACAGGACCCAACCATTGTTGGATCAAGGAGAACCTACACACTTTTTAAAGCACAAGGAGAAGTGGGTGTACAAAATTCCAAAAGAAGGAGGACCATCCATTTACGGGTAGAACACATGGGGGTAGATCGTCAGTTCACTGACTGGAGAGTCAAAGAAATGATGTTCCCTAACCTCTCGAAATCGCGATATGCAAAATCATGATTTAATCTCAGCCGTCAGATTAAGGTTGAATTTGGACCGTTGATTCCAGTCCATGTCGGAGTTTCGGGGATCGAGAGTTGGAGATGTCAAGTAATATCATCCACAGGAATCCCGATTTTGCGATATGAAAAATCGCGACTTAGTCACAGCCGTTGAATCAATATCATATCTGGACCATTGATCCAACTCTATATCGGAGTTTCATGAATCGCGACATGGAGAGACAAGAAAACAATGCAACAAGAATGCCGAAATCGCGATATGCGAAATCGCAATTCAATCACAGCCATTGAATCAAGATCAGATCTGGACCATTGATCCAAATCCATATCGGAGTTTCGTGAATTGCGACATGGAGAGGGAAGAAAAATGCAACAAGAATCACGAAATCACGATATGCGGAATCACGATTTAATCACAACCATTGAATCAAGATTGAATCTGGACCGTTGATCCAAGTCCATTTCAGGGTTTCAAGGATCGATTGTTGGAGATGTCAAAGAATATTAACATCAAGAATCCCGATATCGCGATATGCGAAATCACGACGTAATTGCAACCATCATATCAAGATGTGATCTGGACCGTTGATACGACTCCATTACGAAGTTTCATGGATCGGGAATTTGGAGTGACGAAAACACTGAATGTCAAGAGTGTCGAAATCGCGATGTGTGAAATCTCGACTGAATCTGAACCGTCAGATCAAGATGTGATCTGGACCATTGATCGACTTCTTTATGGAGTTTCGTGGATCAGGATTTGTAAGTGACAAGAACATTGAACATCAGGAATGTCGAAATCGCAATATACGAAATCGCGGAATTATCTGAACCTTCAGATCAAGTGTTGATCGGAGGGTTACTGTTCTCTCTCACAGTTAACTCAGTTTCGAATCTGTTAGCGAAACATAATCATGATTGCCGATTAGTTGGCATTTAAGTTGCTGAGACAATTGTCTTCCTTTTTTCCTAAGGAGATGGGAATTTGAACCGCCGTGAGTGTGTATAAAAGAAAATGAGACAGACAGTGTGAAGTTGGTCGTTCTGTATGAAAAATGAATGAAACTGTAAGAAAGGAAAAATCATAGAATGTGTTGTGTGAGATTGAAAATATGCACAGTGTGAGATGAAACTCAGAGAAGAGTAATAGATGATGAAGAGAAGCAAAAGCAGAGAAGAATGACAGAACAAGTTGATGCAGAGTAGACCTGATGAACAGACAAAGGAAGAGAAGAATAACAGAACAATTAGTAGAAGACCAGATTTACAAAACAAAGAAAGATTGGTAAGAATTGATTTATCTGCATAGTTGATTGTTTATTTATTCATACATATTCTAGGGAGGTTGGGAGGTTCTCGAGAGGACTGTTGTCCTCAGAGGTTCAAGTGAGAGATTGGACATAGGAAGTTGTAGCTTCCATCTAGTTGCAACCAGAGAAACCAGGGTGGCAGGGTGGTGCAAGGGAGAACAAGTGTTCTCTGTTATACATATTGAAGCCTGTGTGACTGGAAGTTAGTGCTGGAACATTAAGGGAGTTGGTGCTAGAGAAACTAGAGAGTTGGTGCTCTCAAACAAGTTGCAACTTGTAAAACAGAGGTAGCAGCCTCACATTGAGTTGGTGCTCAATTATAGATGATGTACAGAACTTAAAAGACTGCCCATCATTTCGAAGAAGAAGAGGTTAAAGACTGCCCATCATTTTGAAGAAGAAGAGGTTTTCTCCCTTTATGGGTTTCCTCGTGAAAATCTGTCTCTGTGTATACCTTATGTATGACTGATGCTCTTTATTTTTACTGTCCATATGTTGTATATTGTTGATGATCACTTGAAGAAAGATTAATAATACTTTAATAGACTTAAAATTGTTTAAGCTCAATTACAACTGATTCACCCCCCCCTCTTAGTTGTCTTAGTAATTTCAACACAAATCTGCTGATACATCTAAGAACCTGATCCTTCCTCCTCCTGTCGACCTAGACCACATACCTTTGATGGATAAAGACTACAAAATCACAGAGCCAAGGTGCGAGTTCGACTTCTTCAAATTGCACTCATGGATAAAATAAATTTTTCTGGACCAAAGCGATGAAATTGGACTCCGAGAGTCCAATTTACCTATGTATATGTTCCCTCAAACCCACAATTTCCCTGAATTCTCCCTCATATGCCAAGCTAACTATTTTCCTAGTTAAAGGGCCATTGTTTCCTCCTCTAGTGAAACCTTGTTCACATTCACCTCTGAATCCATTGACTAGATGCTAAAGATCCCAAGAAATGACTCTGTGATCCTGTTTTTCATTAAAATCCTAAATGACCTATACCAAAATCTCACCTTCCCCAAAGAGCCCATATTTTTTATATTTTTCTACCAGAAGTTGCCCAATTTCCCAAGAAAAATCCCCCTTATTCATCCTCCATATTCACTATCAAATCCAACTAGATCATTTCCATTCTTTCTTACTTGTTAGGATATTACTCAGATGAATGGGTATATTAGCCTATCCTAGGTTTTCTATCCATTTTCTCCATATAAGAAAGAGTTTCGGTTAAATTAAATTTCAGTCAATTTCTGGATGATAACATTCATGATCATATTTTCAGGTTTCCTACTAAAGGAATGTTTAGATATCCCTCGGTCCTGGTTTATATGTTCTTGTTTTTTCAGTTAGACAGGTTTCCCTGTGCACTTCAGAAATTAAACCATGAAGGAAACCCACAGTGAATGACCTCATGGACCTCATTGGTGAGGAAACATTCAACAAAGTACAGCTTCAAGGACTTTATAGACCATTTCTTTCACCCAGTTGTTTGCATGCTGAACATCAACATAGAGCCAAGGATCAATGAGTAAATTCATATAATCCTGCACCTTTCCGACCTAGCTAAGACAGGGGATTGATATTTATACCAAAAGTACATAGAGATAAGACTATATGGCTGTGAGATGCCAACTTATATATTTCCCAAATACCTCCCTGTGAGGATTTTTGCACTATAATACATGAGACAGATGGTGAATTTAGATGACATACAATTTGTTGTAGCAAAGAAGAAGGAACAACTCAAAATCAAGACTCAGATTGGTCCTTTCATCTACAACAATAGACTAGCAGGAGAAGAAGCATATAACCTCTTGAAACATATGAGGTTTACTCAGAGTTCCACTTGGTCTTATGACCTAGTTTGTGTCATCTTAGAGCTCAGAGTCAAACAAAGGAGCATTCCTTATGCTCACACACAGAAGCCACAGGTGAATAAATATATGAACCAAACAGAGTGGCAGGAGAACACATTGATAGAAACATAGGAACATCCTGCCCATGTAACTACTTCACATACCAATACACCCCAAAAGAAAGTAGATAAGAGAGAAAGAAAGGACTTTTCTCCTTCATCCACAGAGGTATCAGCCGAGGACTTTGAGGTTTACAAAAAGAGGGCCAAGACCAGTCATGCACCAAAATTGCTCAAGGAAGGATAAATGAAGTCCACCATAGTCATGGAGGGACCACACTCTTCATCCTATTTAGACAGTTAGTTTATAGTGTCTACATCATCACCAACATATCAAAGACAAACATACACTACTATGATAGCTGAATCAACTAATGGACAAAATGATAAAAGAAAAGGAACGTAATGTGCATATGGCCATGATCCCACCAGAGACAGTTCCTCTGACAGGAATTAGAACAACAGAAGCATCCACATCAACATAAATTCCATCAGCAATCCCAATTCAAGTTTAAGATTCATCTGACAAACTTGTAAAATCCATGGAAGAAATGTCCATCCAAGGGGAAGAGATTAGAAAACTACAGGAAGAGGGAAAGAAATTAGAGGATTTGGAGTCAATGTTCCAGGCCTGTCACTAGGAAGATATGCATAAGTATCAAAGGCTTAGTCAAAAGTTACAACAATTAGAGAAAGAGACTGCCATGGAAAAAACTATAGCCCAATCTAAGGAAAATATTTGGATGGATATCAACAAATCAATGTCATAAATCTAGTCATCCATACAGATTATCTTTGAACAACATGAGTTAGTACAAAAGGCTAGGGGATCAATTGATATCATCAACGAATAAATAGGAGAAAGACCCATAGAGGCCACTTAACTCATCGGATTTCTAAACTCCAAAAACAAGAAGGAGTTAGAAGAACTAGAAATTGAGGATAGAACCAAGACCATCCTTGAGATCAAGAAGGTCCTGACCAAGAAAGGATTGATGTTGCAGCTAGAAGAAAAATCTCAAGTGATGGACATAGGTGTGCATATATTTTTTAGTGAAATGCTACATAAGAAAGGGTTTCCTGGATTGCTAGTACTGAATGACAAATTGATCACTCTATTTGATTACAAAAAGAAAATGAGTACGGTGGAAAAGGACAGTTCTAAGTTTGTAGGGAAGCATTACCGATAAATATTTCCTAGAAACACTACAGTTATACTTGAGTATTCAACATGATATTAAGCATACTTCATCACTAAGACTACCTTTGCCAAGTACACATAAATGGATGAGATATACATGAAATTACTCAAGATTTCTATCCCAGGTAAAAAGAGGTGGCAAGATCTATGCACTTTACTTGAGTAGAGAATTTTTTTGTGTTCTAGTTAGCACGGAGCATCGAGCCAAATTCAAAGAGATGAGTCACCAATCACTTCCACCAAATTAACACAAGGGAACTGAGCAAATCAACAAATCCCTATATTTTGTATTTTAGAGATCTAATTAGTTAGATATTCCTTCATAATATCATGGTCATTTATGATAGGATCTAATGTAAATATTTTTATAAATACTTCTCTCTTTGAAGTATTGAGGGTTGATTTTTGCACCGAGGAGGTATTGTGTAATTTTTCAAAGGTTCGACCAGTAATAAAAGAGGCTTATTCACATGATTCTTGTGTCATATTGTTGGTGATGCTTTTCTCTCTTTAGCAAATGTTTTCTCATTCTCTGTAATCATTTCATCTATTTCCAATTTTAATCATTAAAAGAAAGTCAAAAGAACAAAATTTATTTCATATACTCTGTCTCTGAATTTTTAATGATCTGCATATTTTTCATTTGAAACCGAGTGAAGGAATTCTTAGTTGCTCCTATTCTTAGTGGAATTTCCCCTCTTTTCCCTCTTATTCATTCCATTTAATTTGAATAGATCCAACAATTTTAATACCCTTCCCTGTGGAGACAACCGCATAAAATCTGAAACTGATCCTCATCTTTACGTATAGACCCCATAGCCCAATGGAAATTTAAGCATTCTTTCATCTAATTATATCAAGCAAACAAACAAAATTTGAACTGTCATAACTAGCCTAACATTTTAAAACTCAAACAAATCTAAATCTTATCCAGATCCCGTCTTTCAAAGTGGCTTGGTAGTTACCTTTGTCAATTTCTTCTACAACCTATGGAAATTATAGAGTGATAACATAGTGGCGACCATACTAGGGAACTAATTTTTTTTTCCAAATTTATGAATTATCTTCCCTAAGTAAGAAAAATTTATTTATGGACAATCAAAGATCTAAAGTTTAAGAGATAAATGTTCAGAGGTTGTAAAAAATTGAAAATAATTAATTAGGTTTTTAAGGTTTGAATTCTGGCTCCAAAAAGAATTCATACCAGATCTCACCCTGATCTAGAACCTGTAAAAGTAGTAGATAATCCTAAAAATTTGATTAGGAAAATAAGTACATCATAAAGTCAAGGGAGTAATAGTCCTCCTCCTAGGGAAACCTCTCTTCCATAGAAGTTTGTCACAATCCAAGACATCTGGTTTGATATACCATTTGAGAAAAACCTTTTCAAAACCAAATTGAATAGCTTTGTGGATGAAACCGTTTTAGATCAAGCTATCCTCCAACCTAGTACACCTGAAAGACACTCTCTTGGATCAGATCTTGATCAACAAATCCTTCAAAACTTTGAAAAGTTACAATATCTAGCATCAGACTTTGTTCAATATTTTCACAAAGCCTACATTCAATAGTGTGTTGAAATTTTTTCCCTGACCATCTCTGCATCTTCTATCAAACCTAAATTAGCTCATCCTATATATTCTAGCCCTGCTTCTTCCACATATTCCACCACTTCTCCAACAATTTTAGAGGTTACCATCTATCCTGTCATAGGAGTTCCTGCTATCCATCCTCCTCCACCAATCATGGAAGCAATATATGCTCTCTTTATTTTAGTTTCTCCCTTACACAATCTTCCCCATGATTATCAAACTAGGATTCCTTAGTTTGATGGCACTGGAAATATGATTGCACAACAACATGTTGACAAGATGAATGACTTCTTTGACTTGTAAGAAGTAGATGAGGAAGGTGTCAAAATGAGGTTGTTTGCCCAAATCTTAAATGGAGAAGTTAGGAAATGGTTCAAAGCCTTAACAACTGCTAGTCTTAATGACATTACTTCCTTTCAAAAATATTTTCTTAATAGATGGGAAGTCAAGAAAAATCCACTTCAAATATTATCTGAATATGAAAGTATTAAAATAAACCAAGGGGAAAGTGTACATTATTATTGCTCTATATTTAACAATATTTATAATGTAATTCCAACAAACATTAAACCTCCTTAAGGCCTAGATTTGATCAAATTCCATGATGGTTTTGATGCTGACATGTATTATCAAATGATATAGAGAAACCTTGCAACTTTGTAAGAAATGAAAAGATGTGTTGTGAGTGTAGAGGCAAATCTATTAGCTAAGAGAGCTAGACAGAGAACAAAGAGGAGAGTAACTATCAAGGAAGAACCATCTACCTCTTCTGTTGATGCTAAAATAGACTCCTTAGTCATAAATATGGAAAGGATGATGGAAATATTAGACATTACTAATAGGAATCCAACTAGATAAAATCAATCTGGTCCCCAAATCAGAAATCCTAATTTCAGGAGAAATCCACCCCAAATCAGACAAAGAGAACCTAGAAAACAAAGAGAACAAACAGGCCCAGATCAACAGATTAGACCTCCTTTCCAAGAAAATTATGGTGATGAAGGGGAAGAAACACTTGAAGGACTTTATTATGTTCACATTAATCTTATGGGAATAAATTATAATGATTCTATTTTTCTTACCGAAGAAGAACAAGATCTTTTCCTTCTTTCACAAACTGAAGTAGATGAGAAAGAATCAAAACATCAAGATTTTGAAAATGAAATTATGGAAGTTCATAGATAGTATAACCTGAGAAGTAATAATTACAATGATAATACAACCAATAAATATTATGAATTTAGAAAGAAAGTAGATACAACTGCCAAGAAATTTCCTGATAGGCCCCCAAAGAAAAAATCAGAGGTCCCAACCAAAAGAACATTTGACTCTTTTATAAAAAAAATACTCAAACTGATTTTCCCTCCACTAGCCAGCCTAAATATACTTCATAGAATAATGTTGTTGAGCATTGATATCTCCCTAATCAAAATAAAACTCAAACCTCATTCAACCTGGAAAGTGAATTGGAAAAACTCAAGACACATATTCCTCTAATAAAGTTAATGAATAAGAATGCTTACATATAAGAAGTGATCAAATATATGAACATAGGGGCAGGAATGGGTACAGACACAGTAAACATTGTTGATGATCAACCCAAGTTATTGTTTGGACCTGAAGTTGATGGAAAATCTGAAAGTGGTGTTGTACCTCCTTTTTATGTTAGTTTAAATATTCATGACAAAACTTTGCACAATGCCATGCTAGACTCTGATGCTTATCACAAACTTATGCCTAAGGTTGTTATGGAGAAATTAGGACTTGATATCACTAGACCTTACAAGGATTTATATTATTTTGATTCAAGTGAAGTAAAATACATAGGTCTTATCAAATATTTGTGTGTTACTTTGGCACAAATCCTAGCCAAAAGCATGGTATTGGACATAGTTGTTGTAGACATACCTCCTAAATATGGCATGTTACTATCTTGCTCATGGGGAGCCAAGTTACATGGTGCCCTACAAATGGACATGTTTTATTATAAAATCCCATTATTTGGTCAACAGAGGAGATTATATAGGGAGACATTGATGAAATACATGGTCAATAGTCAATATAAACCACATAAATATCCCTTATATTATGTCCATTCAAACCTTGATTCTTTTATTTTATACAATGATGGAGACATGGAAAGACAAATTGCAAATCTAGAGGATGATTTTTATAACTTGGAGGAAAAAAAAATAGCCCCTGAAGAAGACAAAAAAGTGATGATACAATCTCATGAACCAAAAGAACCTCTGTGGAGTTTAGACTTTGATGGTGTTGTTAGTAAGCAAGGATTAGGAGTTGGAGTGTGAGTTTCAAATAAAAAAAAAAGACATACATAAATCCATTCCTACAAGTTGAATTTTCAGTGTACCAACAATATAGTAGAGTATGAAGCCTTAATGCTAGGTTTGCAATTGTTAAAAAATCTTGGTGCTAAGACAATTTCAATAAGAGGTGATTCCGAAGAAGGTGAATACTCTGCTAGATACCCAAGACTGATAGCTTACAAAAAAGTTGTTCTAGATTTCCTGTAGTGATTTACTGAATATGATTTGCAAGACATTCCTAGAGACCAAAACATTCTTGTTGATGGTCTAGCTACCTATTGGAAGCCCCACAATATTTTCACCTCTTAAAGCAACGAATAATAAATTATGTAGCTTCCTTCGCTTCATCACATAAACATTGCTACTTGAAAGATGCGTTTTGGGCTATGAGAGGTTTTTATTTTTCTTAGTTCTCGTTTTCATGCTTCGTTCATGACTGAAAGCATGAACAAAACATTGAAACTTATGAATTTATTACAATTGAATTTAAGGCTTATTTCCCTAGGAGAATAAATGTTCATACAAATCTTTTTAAGAATGATATTTTTCTTTAAGGCTTATCTCATGTCAATAAAATAATTGTTTTAAAGTTGCTCATTGTTATAAGGTATACTCTGGATCTTTCAATGATACACAAAGAATCTATTGATGTCAGGCTATGAGTTTGTTTCATGTATAATTCTTTGTAAATCCTTTTTATGGTTTCTATGCTTTGATTTGTCAAGCACCTCTTTTCCTAAACTTAAAATGATCAACTCCACCCTTTACAAAATGATGATACTCAAAACGCATCTGGTTGTATTATGTACTATGTTGATGGTGGAGGTCTGAAATCAATAGGTCCATCACTTCAAGTTAAGTCTCGGGCTTCGTTCTGTACTCTTGGCGATTCATTACAAAAAACGCCTGATTCTCGTATGAAACCCCTCATTCCTTCATTTAATCGCGCGAGGGTAATAGTGGGTTTTATTTCCTTGGTTTTTTCCCTGGTTCTTTCTGTTTTATGAAACCCTTCATGATTACAGTGATTTCTATCTACCCTCGTGACTGCTTGTTTGAATCCATATGGCCCCTATCGTCCGTGTTGAACTAAATGGCTCACAAACCCTACTTTTGTATGACAACACAAGGGAATACCTTAAGGGTCAAGGCTGGCTCGAATTTCTCGAGAAATTTCAAGCTTACAACTTGAAAGCATTCCAGGAGTTCACCCTCTCTTTTGATGGATGCCGAGACAAAGTGGGTGACAATCAAATTGAAACCACCAAGGAGTTTTTGAGCTAGGCAATAGGTCTTCCCCTTAGCAGGCAAAAATGGTTTAAGAATTCCAAGATAGAGGAGGTGCTGTGGAGTTTTTTTTTTACCTCTAGGAAAATCTAGTGTTGTGATAAAGGTATGCCTATATCTCTATTAAAGACTAGGTGGCACACTTTATTGGCAGTTTTAAGGAAGTTTCTTACCTTTGAAGGTCACCTCGCCCTCGTTTTTCTTTACCACATAATATTGTTAATGAACTTCATCAGTTTCCAGTTGAACATGCCTTTCTATTTATTGAGAAGTTTATATTAAATGCCAAGAGGTATAAGAGACAGTGTTTGAATTCTAGCTTATTCCATCATGGGTTGATCAGGATGTTGTTAGTCCATCATTTAAAATTGGAGGGCGACGATTGGGATACTTTCGTATCTCGAAATGGCTTTGTTACATCCATCCCCATAGAGGTTGATAAGCCCATGTTAGAAGAAACCCCTATCCCTTCCATTGATAGAATAATATTCTCATCCAAAGAACCCTGTGATAGGGCCGCGCTCGATGAGCCTATGTCCGAGCAACAAGATGCTGACCGAAGAGTCATTGAATTTCATGAGCACGAGAAGTAAGTCTTCCCTAACACCTTTGCAAAAACCGTAAACAGACCCTTGCACAAATTTTCTAAAAACGACTCAGATATAGGTTTTAATAACAAAAGGGAAGGGAGATTAATCTCTAGGATCCTACAAAATAAATCGAAGTCTCATATGAGCTCGATCAAAGTGATCGAGGTCCATGAGAGCTCCGATTCTGAGATCGATAAATTCTTGGCAAGAGAAGACCCAATTTACTTCAAACCGGATCTCATCCACAGCTAAGATTTCATAGACAATCTGCCACCATGCCTGAAACATAGCGAAGGCTTTCCAGGGATCAAACTCGGTAAAGAACCCACATAAAATAGTGGTAGCGTTCTGACGCATGACCATGGGTTTCCTTAGCCAATTGTTCCAGAAACATGATGTGAGGTGTGTTTATTTTGGATAGACAAGTATTACACAGATGTCCCCTCCCTTCAAGCAAATATCAAGACCCTCACAACTCAGATTGAATCATTAACAAATGAAAACCATAGAGTCAAGATCAGTGCACACAAACAAGGAAAACGCTTGAAGAGAACTGGAAATGTCATAATAAAAAATTATGAGTGTGTCAAAGCACTGATTAATTGTGAAGTTTTATGAGCCAAATTTAGCATTCAGTTGAAAGGATATCGTGTAGCTTGTGGAGACATAATGATATGGAGCATTTTTGGGGTCATTAGCCATTTATTTGGCTCATTTTGTAAACATAAACAATTTTTTTTTAATCTTAAGCGATACAGTTTGATATTGAGTGGTTTTATTACCCTCTATTTTTGTAATTGGTAAATCATCCTGGGATTTGATTCTATATTAGAAGATAGGATGCTTAGTTTTCCTAAACTCTTTAAATACTACAACGTTTTGTAATGAAACCATCTTGGCTTGGGGATGAAAGATGGACAATTAATTCACAAACTTGTATGGAACAACAATATGAATTTTAACTTTAGCTTCTTGTAAATGGTGTTTTCATTTATGCTTTGTTTATCCCGATATGCCAACAGGTTTTGATAGCTTTAGACTTAATGATCTGTTATGTTTTGGGATAATTATTTTATAAATACCATCCATATTTCATGCTCTAGATATTAACGGTGTGATCATCTATTCAACTTAAATGACAATATTTATCTTTAATTCTAGTTGAATGATTAAATGCAACACGATTACTATCATATTTATCTTAATGTAATTGCTTGTGATCATAAGATCACATGACCTATTTGTATCATCTATTCTATTATTTAAACTCAACTGCCAACATATTGTTCTGAATTTATTTAGAACAATCTTAAGGTTCATTGCAGGTTTCCCTCTTGGACGTAGTGGTTAGATGTTCTCTGATCGTACATATGTTTGGATGCATATCATTAACTTGCTAACATGTTAGCTCATTTACATTTTTCTGCTATTTGTTTATCACTGAAATTCGAACGTATGATTTGGCTTTTGACTATCCATACGTTTTTGTTTCATAACATTTTCTTTTATTAGTTTAAGATTTATAAAGGAAAAATCAAAAATATTTTTATGCGCTTTCTTTATCTACTTCTTCAAAGCAGTCATTTTCACATTGAGTTTCGTAAGTTTAGATTAAAACTTGCAGTGTGTATATCATGTATATAAAAAGTATAAGTTTATATGATATTAAATATACCTACAATAGTTATGTATGTAGATATTTATATATAGTAATTTGTATTTAGTTATTTATTCCATTTCTTTTTTTTGTTTCTTTAGAACCCTTACATTGGCTAACGGAGCCATTAAACCCATCAGAATGGGTTACACCAAACAGCTTGGGTTATTTAGACAACCCCGGACCAGACTCATTCTTCCAATTGAAGGACGGTCATTTTCTCCTGTCAACAAATGACACTAGAAGGAGGGCCAGATTGACAATATGGCCTTGTAGGAGCCTTTATTTCAAATGTATTCAATTTCCCTATGGCTCCCCAAATCACTGTGTTGGAACATGCTTTCCACTTCTCATTACCAGTTATTCCTAACAAGACAACTAACCTCTTTTTAGAACTCACCTTTGATGGTGAAGGGAACACATCTGTAGTAGACCATGTTTCTAAATTTATTTATAAATGTTTAAGACATAAGATCATTGATCCTAGTGTCACATGCATATTGTTCGCCCTCACTTTCTGAGGTTGGGTTAGCTGTTGGTTTGAATATTTTCAGACTAATTCCATTTAATGTTTTTCTGAGTTTGTAATTGAGTTTTTATCAGATTTTAACAACTATGATTATGATGAATTAAGTGAAGAATTAAGTTACTTAAGGAAAGAAAATGGTGAATCATTCGATGATTTTTCAATTAGGTTCATTCATGTTTGTACTAGGTTCCCTTTGAAATAAATGTTGCTTATTAATGAGTGGTTTAAATATCTCGTTTGTCTCTCAGATGAGCAAGATCAATTAATTGTTAACCAATCTGAATTGAGCACTAACACTCAATATCAAGATGGTTAAAATTTTGAAGATTTTGAAGCACCATAATTTTTATCAACTTCTTTCATTTTGGAAAATCATGAGCAACATCATCTTTTACAAAATGCAATTGTCACCTCTAATCATTCATTGTCAACGATGTCTCCTCCTGTCAAAGAACAAACCTTGACTTTAAAAGACAACAATTGTCACACTCTCATAGATTTTATATCTGTTTCTAAAGTAAGGGAGGTCGAGTGTAAAGTTGATAATCATGTGGACAATAAATCTTCCCCTAATTTAGTTGAACAGATCCATGATCAATCAATGGGAGACAAAATCATTAGGAAATCTTCTATGTTTAGTGATTTGCTTTCAAATTTTCCCTTACACAATGAACCAAATGATCTCTTAGAAACTGTCTCGTATTCTTTGAAAGAGAATACAACAGAGGTTGATCAGTTTATACAAGGAGAAGGGAAAAAACCATATTTTGAAATGCATATACCTATCATTTCAAGAGATGCATTCCATCTCCTTAATTCTTCTACATATTATTCCTTGTACACTGATATTTTTGATCCTAATGTTGTGCGATTGCATGTTCCATATTACCTTGGAGAGAATTCAACATTATATAATCAGGTACAAAGAGATTACCGAATAGAAGATAAAGAGGGAAATAATTCTACCCATGAACATATTAATTTTTATTCTCATCAATTATCTGTGGGTAAATCAAGAAATGATTTGAAAGAGTCCCAAATTGCATTTTTAGTTGATTCATCTCAATTTGTGTACCGAGAAGGATCTAAATTCTTCCATGATCAATTTGAGGTTGAAAAGTATAATCGACCAAATATTATAGTCAATGATGATTATTCAAAAATGTTGGTCGTTCCATTTAGTTCACCTCAAATAGTCAATTTTCAAATATCTAAGCTCAATGAGAAGTTTCAAGAGAATGAGACACTTCTTTCTTGATAAAAAATCATGATAAGTTCTCGCCATCGTGATCCCAACTTTTTACAAGATCCTTTCCTTGATAGTCTAATACTTTATTCTCATCAGGAAGATTTGTCGCATGTGAATTCTTTAAAATAATCCCATGTTAGTAATTGCATGTATTATGATAGGATTGCAGATTGGTTGGAGTATTCATATGTCGAAAAGTTTCTAGGGAATGGTATGATTACCTTCACTTTATTTAGAGATCAAAGAGGTAACTTTAACACACTCATTTTATATCCTTCAGATGGAGAAAATATGGAATGAAAG
This sequence comes from Picea engelmannii, assembly GCA_009831015.1. Lineage (NCBI taxonomy): Eukaryota > Viridiplantae > Streptophyta > Pinopsida > Pinales > Pinaceae > Picea > Picea engelmannii. The sequence goes on along the minus strand of ML784388.1, from coordinate 621,369 downwards.
GAAAATTGTCAAGAGGTTGGGGCACTTTGGTTTAGGCCGATGGTTATGTCAGGTCCCCATAACTATTACAAGATTCATAATCTCATTTTTTCATATTTTTGTAACCCATATAATGACAAAATTGACGAATGGTTGGAGGATTCAAACAACAGGAATGTTCAAGGGAATGGTAAGATCATGCTTGCCCTGTTTCTAAATTATGATGATAAAGGTGAGTATGATATATTTTTGTCATTTTTCGATATACTACCATTCTTTTTAGTAATATGTGATTTTTCTTCTACTGTAGGATTTGAGTTACCCCAATGGCTACATTGGAAGCATGACTTCATGTACTATTCTGATTTGTCTAGTAGTTAGGGTAGGTTTATGAGTAGGTTGTATTTTAGTTTTATTCCTCACTATTTCTCTTTGTAATAATCTAGTCAGAGCACAAGTGGGTGCACCAAGAGAACCATAATATGACTGTTGTCAGAGAAGTTCACTTGATCCTTTTCTCTATGCTTTTCATTGAATATTTATTTTCAAATCTGCAGTATTATTATGAAAATTTTAGATGGAAAGTAAAGAGATAAATAAATCTGAACTGTAAACTTCAACCCTGATCCAAGGTACCATGAGTAGGACTGTATTCACATCAATGAGGATTTTTCTATTTTCTTTCAGTTTCTAAAGAGATATTTCGTGTGATGTTTTCAGATCTATCTTTGTGGATATTTTTTCTGTTTTGATTTATTTATTTTTTTCCATCTTTTGGTTATTTTCATTTTGTTTGTTTTCGCTTCTTTTTGGTTAAATTTATGTCTGTGTCACCTTTTAGTTCAAGAAGGGAAACCAAAATGCCTCATCTTAAAACAACAGTCAAGGTCTGTCAGAGCATCAATTTCTGTACTTTTCCTAAAACGTGGACTAACTAAAGAAGTTTCTATGTTCAGAATAGATTTCATGGTTTCATTTTACAATTATGAGCAAACACGACAATCAATGATGCAGAGATAACTGCTTCTTCCAGTAAGTCGCCATTGTTGGCATCCCCACAGTATTTTCACCTCTTAAAGAAATGAATAATAAATTATGTAGCTTCCTCTGCTTCATCACATGAACATTTCTACTTGAAAAATGAGTTTTGGGCTATGAGAGGTTTTTATTTTTCTCAGTTCTCGTTTTCATTCTTCGTTCATGACTGAAATCATGAATGAAGCATTGAAACTTATGAATTTATTACAATTGAATTTAAGGCTTATTTCCCTAGGAGAATAAATGTTCATACAAATCTCTTTAAGAATGATATTTTTCTTTAAGGCTTATCTCATGTCAATAAAATAGTTGTTTTAAAGTTGCTCATTTTTATAAGGTATACTCTGGACCTTTGAATGATACACCAAGAATCGATTGATATTAGGATATGAGTTTGTTTCATGTATAATTCTTGGTAAATCATTTTTATGGTTGTTATGCTTTGATTTGTCAAGCACCCTTTTCCTAACCTTAAAATGATCAACTCCACCCTTTACACAATGATGATACTCAAAACGCATCTGGTCGTATTATGTACTCTGTTGATGGTGGAGGTTTGAAATCGACATGTCCATCATTTCAAGTTAAGTCTCGGTCTTTGTTCTATACTCTTGGCGATTCATTAAAAAAAACGCCCGATTCTCATATGAAACCCCTCATTCCTTCATTTAATTGCGCAAGGGTAATAATGGGTTTTATTTCCTTGGTTTTTGCCTTGGTTCTTTCTATTTTATGAAACCCTTCATGATTACAGTGATTTCTGTCTGCCCTCATGACTACTTGTATGAATCCATATGGCCCCTGTCATCTGCGTCGAACCAAATGGCTCGCAAACCATACTTCTGTATGACGACACAAGGGAAGACCTTAAGGGTCAAGGATGTCTCGAATTTCTCGAGAAATTTCAAGGTTACAACTTGCAAGCGGCCCAGGAGTTCGCCTTCTCTTTCGATGGATGCCGAGCCAAAGTGGGTGACGTTCAAATTGAAATTATCGAGGAGTTTTTGAGCTAGGAATCAGGTCTTCCCCTTAGCAGGAAAAAATGGTTTAAGAATTCCAGGTTAAAGGAGGTGCCATGGAGTTTGTTCTTTAGCTCTAGGAAATTCCAGTGTTGTGATAAAGGTATGCATGTATCTCTGTTAAAGACTAGGTGGCATGGTTTATTGGCAGTTTTAAGGCAGTTCGTTACTTGTGAAGGTTGGTTCGGCCTCGTTTTTATTTACCACATAAGACTGTTAATGAAATTCATCGGTTTCCAGTTGAACATGCCTTTCTATTTATTGAGAAGTTTATATAAAAGGATAAGAGGTATAAGAGACAATGTTTGAATTCCATTTTATTCCATCATGGGTTGATCAAGATGTTGTTAGTCCATCTTTTAAAATTGCAGGGTTACGATTGGGATACTTTCCTATCTCAAAATGGCTTTGTTACATCCATCCCCATAGAGGTTGATAAGCCCATGTTAGAAGAAACCCCTATCCCTTCCGTTGACAGAACAATATCCTCATCCAAAGAACCCTGTGATAGGGCCGCGCTCAATGATCCTATGCCCGAGAAACAAGATACTGACCCAAGAGTCATTGAATTTCATGAGCGTGAGAAGTACGTCTTCCCTAACACCTTTGCAAAAACCGTAAATAGACCCTCGTGCAAACTATCTAAAAACGACTCAGATATAGGGTTTAATAACAAAAAGGCAAGGATATTAATCTCTAGGAGACTATGAAATAAATCAAAGTCTCATATGAGCTCGATCAAAGTGATTGAGGTCCATGAGAGCTCCGATTCTGAGATCGAGAAATTCTTGGCAAGAGAAGACCCAAGTTACCTCAAACCGGATCTTAGCCAGACCTACGATTTTGTAGATAATCTGCCACTATACCTGAAACATAGCAAAGGATTTCCAGGATCAAACTCGGTAAAGAACCCACAGACAACAGTGGTAGCGTTCTGACACATGACCATGGGTTTACTCAACCAACTGTTCCAGATCCACGGTGTGAGGTGTGTTTATTTTGGATAGACAAGTATTACACATATGTCCCCTCCCATCAAGCGAAGATCAATACCCTCACAACTCAGATTGACTCGTTAACAAAAAAAAACCACAGAGTCAAGATTAGTGCACACAGGCAAGGAAAAAGCTTGAAGAGAACTGGAAATGTCATCGTAAAAAATCCTGATTGTGTCAAAGCACTGATTAATTCTGAAGTTTTATGAGCCGAATTTAGTATTCAGTTGAAAGGATATCGTGCAGCTTTTGGAGACATACTGATATGGATCATTTCTGGGGTCATTATCCATTTCTTTGGCTCATTTTGTAAACAGAAACAAACTTTTTTTAATCTTAAGAGATACAATTTGATATTGAGTAGTTTTATTACCCTCTATTTTTGTAATTAGTAAATCATCCTGGGACTTGATTCTATCTTAGAATATAGGATGCTTAGTTTTCCTAAACTCTTTAAATACTACAGCTTTTTGTAATGAAATCATCTTGGCTTGGGGTTGAAAGATGGACAATTAATTCACAAACTTGAATGGAACAACAATATGAATTTTAGCTTTAGCTTCTTGCAAATGGTGTTTTCATTTATTATTTGTTTATCCTGATATGCTAACAGGTTTTGATAGCTTTATACTTCACGATCTGTTATGTTTTGGGATAATTCTTTTATAAATACCGTCCATATTTCATGCTCTAGATATTAACAGTGTGATCATCTATTCAACTTAAATGATAGGATTTATCTTTAATTCTAGTTGAATGATTAAATGCAACGTGGTTGCTATTAGATTTATCTTAATGTAATTGCTTGCGATCATAAGATCACATGACCTATTTGTATCATCTATTCTGTTATTTAAACTCAACTGCCAACATATTGTTCTGAATTTATTTAGAACAATCTTAAGGTTCATTGCAGGTTTCCCTCTTGGACGTGGTGGTTAGATGTTCTATGATCGTACAGATATTTGGATGCATATCATTATCTCGCTAATAAGTTAGATCATTTACATTTTTCTGCTACTTGTTTATCACTGAAATTCGAATGTATGGTTTCGCTTTTGACTATCCATACATTTCCGTTTCATAGCATTTTCTTTTATTAGTTTAAGATTTATAAAGGAAAAATATAAAATATTTGTATGTGCTTTCTTTATATGCTTCTTCAAAGCAGTTATTTTCACATTGAGTTTCGTAAGTTTAGATTAAAACTTGCAGTGTGTATATCATGTATATAAAAATTATAAGTTTATCTGCTATTAAATATACCTACAATAGTTACATATGTACACATTTATATATAGTAATTTGTAATTAGTTATTTATTCCATTTATTTTTTTTGGTTTTTTTAGAACCCTTAGATTGGCTAACGAAGCCATTAAACCCATCAAAATGGGTTAAACCAAACAGCTTGGTTTATTTAGACAACCCCAGACCAGACTCGTTCTTCCAATTGACGGACAAGAATTTTTGCGCGTCAACACTACCTTAGAAGCTACTTGCAAGATACCATTTCATCCTAATTGACAGTATATAGTTGAAGTGAAGTGCAAACCTATTTTCCTAGACAACATTAGGTATTGGCAAAGTTTTGGAAATGATGAACAAATTGAAAAAAAAATTCAATCAAAAAATGAGTTTGAATGTGCCAATATAGATGTTGATAGTGATGATGAAAAAGAAAGTGTAAATAAGATAGGTTTAGAAGAAAAAAAAAAAAGATCTAGACATTTTTCAATTGAAGGATAATATTTTTTCTAGAGGATTAGTGCAATTAGAAGAGTTGTTTGATTTTGGTGATGTGGCTAAAAACCCCAAAATTGAACCTACTGGAAAAGAAGTTGAAGAATGTAACATAGGAACTGAAAAAGAACCAAAGATGATTAAACTATCATAATCTTTATCTCCTGCTCAAAAACAAAAATGCATAGAATTTTTTAAAGAATTTATATATGTTTTTGCGCGGATCTATGGAGATCTAAAATCTTATGATACTAGCATTATACAACACAAAATTCCCATAAAATAAGATCAAAATCCTTTCAAACAAAAACTTAGGAGAATTAACCCAAAGTTGATTCCTTTGATTGAAAATGAAACAAAAAAGATGTATGATGCTAAAATCATTGTCCCATTAATATTTTCTAAATGGTTGTCCAATTTAGTTCCAAACAGGAAGAAGAGTGGAGAAATCAGACTATATATTTATTTCAAAAACCTTAATAAAGTCTCTCTCAAAGACAATTATCCCTTGCCCAAAATGGATCATATTTTGCAAAAGGTAGTTGGATCCAGTACAATTTATCTATTAGATGATTTTTCTGGTTACAACCAAGTTTTAGTCCACCCTAATGATCAAGAGAAAACAACATTTACTACACCTTTGGGAACTTTCATGTATGTGAAAATTCCTTTTGGTTTAATGAATATCGGGGCTACATTTAAGAGAGAAATGGATATTTCTTTTGTGTATGAACTTGGAAGATTCATTGTTAGATACCTGGATGATATCACTTTTTTTTCAAAAATAGATGAAGAACATTTACTCCACCTTAGAAGAGTTTTTGAAAAATGGAGGAGATTTAGAATTTCACCTAATCTAAAGAAAACATTGTTTGGTCTAGAGGAAGGTAAACTATTAGGACACATCATATCCAAGGATGGAATTAAAATAGATCCTAACAGAATTGAATCCATTCAAAAAATAGATCATCCCATAAACATAAAAGAATTACAGTATTTCATAGGAAAAATAAACTTTCTAAGAAGATTTATCCCCAACTTGGCAGAACTTCTTAGAAATATAAAAAATATGTTGAAAAAGACAATAAAATAAAATGGACCATAGAAGAAAAACATTCCTTTGATCTGGTGAAACAAGACTTAACACATGACCTTGTGCTTATCATCCTTGATTACACAAAAGATTTCCTCCTATTCTCGTTTGCCTCTGAGCATACTATTGCAACAGTTCTTTTGCAGAAGAACAATGAAGGCCATGAACAACCTATTTATTTCTTCAGTAAATCCTTGAGAGATGTTGCATTGAATTATAAAATCATGGAAAAGAAAGATTTTTCTTTGGCAAAAGCAATCAAATATTTCAGATTATATATTCTCCACTCACACATTATTGCTTATCTCCCAAATTCCATGGTAAAATATATTCCGACCCAAGACAGTCCTGATGGAAAAATAGGTAAATGGATTGTTGTTATCCTTGAATATGATATTGAGATAAAACCAAACAAGCTGATCAAGGGTCAAGGATTAGATGAATTGATGGTTGAATCCAATTTTCATGCTTTGGATATTAATTTTCTAGCTGTAGTGGATGAACAAGAAGATCAGGTGACTCCCCAAGTTAAAGAGGTTTTATTAAACTCTCCCTTGTATGCAGACCTTATTTTTGTTTTACATCATTTACATGCTCCTCCTGGTTTAACCAAAACTAAATCTAGATTTCTGAAACTCAAAGCTATGAAGTATTGTATTTTAAATGGAAATTTGTATTTGAAAGATGCTAGAGGGCTTCTACTCAACTGTTTCTTGAAAGATGAGGCTGATAAAGATTTGCAAGAATTTCATGAAGGAGATTGTGGTGGAAATTTGAGTTGGAAGACCACTTCCAACAAAATCCTAAGAGTTGGTTTCTACTGGCCAACTTTATTTGCAGATGTCCACAAGAAAGTGACCTCCTGTCATAGATGTCAAATATTTGAAGGCAAAAGGAAACTTCTGCCTTTACCCTTGAAAACAATTTTAGTTTAAACTCCTTTTAAACAATGGGGTTTGGATTTCATTGGAGAAATCCATGCACCATAATCAGGCCAGCACAAATGGATTCTCACAACCACTGATTATTTCACCAAGTGGATTGAAGTTGTACCCACCAGGCAAGCCACTGATGTTGTGATCATTAAGCTTTTGGAAACTAACATTCTTTCAAGATTTGAATGTCCGAGGAAAATTATCACTGACAATGAAACGACATTAAAATAAAATAAGATGATAAAGTTATGCAACAAATATCAGATCACCTTAGGACACTCTACTTCCTATTACCCTCAGGGGAATGGATTAGTAGAGTCTTCAAACAAGAGTTTGGTCAACATCATCAAAACATTGTTGTAGGACAACAAATCTTCATGGCACAATAAGTTGGTAAATTCACTATGGGTAGATAGAATTACTACAAATAGGTCAATTGGCATGTCCCCATACCAATTGGTCTATCGAATGAATGTTGTCTTTCACACTTCTTTAGGTGTCCCTTCCATGAAATTACTGGAGGAAGTATAGGTAGAACCAAATGACATCCAGAGGAGAATTAATCGGACTATACAGTTGCAATAGTCCAGATAAAAGGTATACAACCAAACTCAATTGATTCACAAAAATATCAAGAATATCTATGATATAAGGACCAAGGCTGATGACTTCCATATAGGAGACAAAGTACTGAAATGGAACTCAAGGGATGAAGAAAAGGGAAAGCATGGTAAATTTGAGAATCTATGGAAAGGTCCATTCAAAATGCATGCCTATAGAGGAATTAATGCATTTTTTTTATCAAGGATATGAATGGAGCATACCTTCCAGGAGGACCTGTCAATGGCAGAGTGCTCAAGCACTATGTTTCACAGGAATGTAAGTTTTTCTTACTCAGTTCATTATAAATACCATTTTACTTTTTCTCTCATGAGTGGGTGACTTTTATCAGTGGTTGAAGCCATAAGAGAAGGACCTAAGTCCTTGATTAGTTGTCACCAGATTTACATTTACAATAAAACTAATCAGAATGTAGAAAGTACTGGAGAAGAGGATTCAAGGAAACAAGTAGCTGGTTCTTGGCATCTTACAAGGAGAGAACCATCCCCAAGTGGAGCCACTATTATAACCATATATTTCATAGTATCACCTAGTGATTGAAATGTCTTCTTTGAGTCATATTTTATTGTAAATTATATTTCATTCTGCAAATGATTTACAAAAAGAAAAAGAAAAAGATAAGGATAAAAATAGAAAAAATGAAAAGAGGGTACAAAAGAAAAAGAGAAGAAAAGAAAATAAAAGAAAAGAGAGAAAAAAGAGAAAAATATAAAACCCCATCAAAAATAAATTTACTTTGAATCATACTATATAAGCATGATCAAACTTGTTCAATTTATGTTGATAGGTTAGAGAATAAGTTTGGCCGAATTGTTTAATCTTGGCCAAATTAGTTAGGTTAGAGTAATAATTAATCCAACAGTCTAAGCTAGATTAATATGTTAGATGCCTAGGTTAGTAGATAGGTTAGTGATGTTTGTCTCACGAAAAATTGAAATGGATTTTGAAATATACCCTTAGTTGAATAAATTTGGGTATATCTAGCTTAGGAAAATAATGTATGATATAAAAGTGGAAAAAAGTAAGCTTAGCGCTACCTAGCGCATATTTTTTATCCTAAGTTTACTATCGGAAGATACTTTTTGTCATGTAGTGGCTAATTCCCACACAAGTTGTCAGCGACAGCTCCCATCACCTCACATATCGACGATACTCATCACTTTTCAGACCCCCCCCCCTCCCCCTTGATCTTTCTTCCTTTAACGGCGGGGGGAGGGTCTGAAAAGTGGTTTCCCCCCATGTAGGTACCACCTAACGTGGAGGTCTCACAACATTTCAGACCCCTCCCTCCGAAATCCTCTTACCACTCCCCCCCCTTCGAAATCTACTCAAACCACCACCCAATACCACTCACCTCACTCCGCACTATACCCTATTTCTACCCGCCATATGTCCCATCCTACATACTCATTGCCCAATTAAAACACTCCCTATGACCGTTAACTACCCTGTCACCACCCCCCCCGCCAAAACAAACACCTCCAACACACTGTAAAACACTGTTTCATCACCCTGCAATGCCATTTGCTGATACAGAAACAATGGACACCACACCGAAACAAGGTGTGAAGATAACTACCACAACCTTTCATCGTCAATAGGCGTATTTACGCAGGTAATTACAGTTCTTCCATTGGCTTACCTTAAGCTCTATCAATAATGGCTACCAAGGCCAAATTTGTTGATACATATGAGAACCCAATCCTTCCCCCTCCTATCCACCTACACAACATACCTCTGACGGATAAAGACTACAAAATCACAGAGCCAAGGTGCAAATTCGACTTCTTCGAATTGCACTCATGGCTAAAAGACATTTTTCTGTACTAGAGCAATGAAATTGGACTCTGGGAGTCCAATTTACCTCTGTATATGTTCCCTCAAACCCACCATTTCCCCGAATTCTCCCTTAGTTTCGAAGCTCGCTATTTTTCCAACCAAAGGGACATTATTTCCTCCTTTGGCGAAACCCTATTCATAGTCACCTATGAATCCATTGACGAGATAATGAAAATCCTAAGAAATGACTATGTAATCACATTTTCAATTGAATCCCTAAATGTCTTGTACCAAAATCTCACCTTCCCCCAAAGACCCCATATTTTTGACATTTTTCTACCAGAAGATGCCCAATTGCCCAAGAAAAATCCCCCTTATTCATCCTCCATCTTCATTGACAAATCCAACTAGATCATTTCCATTCTATTTTACTTGTTAGGATATTACTTAGATGAATGGGTAGATGAGCCTATCCTAGGTTTTCTATCCATTTTCTCCACAGAAGAATGAGTTTCAGTTAAATTCAATTTCAGTCAATTTCTAGCTGATAACATTCATGATCAAATTTTCAAGTTTCCAACTGAAGGAATGTTCATATATTCCTCAGTCCTGGTTTATATGTTATTTTTTTTTTCCAGTCAAACAGGTTTCCCTATGCACTTTAGAAATTAAACCAGGAAGGAAACCCATAGTCAATGACCTCATGGACCTCATTGGTGAGGAAAAATTCAACATAGTGCAACTTCAAGGACTTCATAGACCAATTATTTCACCCAATTGTTTGCATGTTGAACAACATCACAGAGCCAAGGATCAATGAAGAAATTCATAGAATCATGCACCTTTCTGACCTAACTAAGAAAGGGGATTTTTTATTATACCAAAACCACACAGAGATAAGAGTGTATGGGTGTGAGCTGCCACCTTATAGATTGCCCAAATACCTACCTCTGAGGATTTTTGCACTAGAATACATAAGACATATGGTGAACTCAGATGACATCCACTTTGTTGCAACAAAGAAGAAGCAACATCTCAGAATCAAGACTCAAATTATCCATTTCATTTGCAACAACATATCAACAAGAGAAGAAGCATATAACCTCTTGAAACATATGAGGTTTACTCAGAGTTCCACTTGGGATTATGAACTAGTTGGTGTCATCTCAGAGATCAGGGTCAAACAAAGGAGCACTCCTTATTCTTACACATAGAATCTAGAGGTGGAAAAATATATGAACCAGACAGAGTGGCAGGATAACACATTGCTAGAAATAGAGGAACAACCTGCCCATGTAACTGCTTCACATACGAATACACCCCAAAATCAAGTAGAATTGAGAGAAATAAAGGAGGTTTCTCCTTCAGTCACAAAGGTATCATCCAAGGGCTTCCAGGTTTACAGAAAGAGGGACGAGACCGGCCATGCACCAAACTTTCTCAAGGAAGGAGAAATCCAGTACACCATAGTCATGGAGGGACCACACTCTTCAGCCTAATCAAACAACTAGTTTATAATGTCTACATCATCACCAACATCTCAAAGACAAACAAACAATACCATGAAAACTGAATCAACTAATGGAAATAATGATAAAGGAAAAGGAACAAAATGTGAAGATGGACATGATCCCACTGGAGGCATTCCCTCTGATAGGAATTAGAACAACAGAAGCATCCACCTCAACAGAAATTCCATCAGAAATACCAATACAAGTTTCATATGCATCTGAAAAAAATTTAAAATCCATGGAAGATATGTCCATCCAAGGGTAAGAGATCAGAAAACTACAGGAAGAGGTAAATAAATTACTGGAGTTGAGGTCAATGTTTCAGTCCAGTCACCAGGCAGAGATGCATAAGTCTGAAATGCTTAGTCAAAAGTTACAACAATTAGAGAAAGAGACCGCCATGGAAAAAACCTTAGCCAAAGCTAAGAAAAATATTTGGATGGATATCAACAAATCAATGTCATAAATTTGGGAATCCATACAGAATATCTGTGAACAACATGAGCTAGTACATAAATCTAGGGGAGCAATTGAGATCATCAAAGAAGAATTAGGAGAAAGACCTATAGAGGCCACTTAACTCATCATATTTCTAAACTCCAAAAAGAAGCAGGAGTTAGAAGAACTAGAAATTGAGGACAAAATAGATACCATCCTTGAGATCAACAAGGTCTTGACCAAGAAAGGATTGATGTTGTAGATAGAAGAAAAATATCAAGTGATGGACATAGGCATGTAGATATTTTTTAGTAAGTTTGAAGTGCTACACAAGAAAGGGCTTCTTGGATTGCTAGGGCTTAATGACAAATTGATCACTCTGTCTGATTACAAACAAAAAATAAGTGCAGTGGCAAAGGACAACTCAAAGTTTGCAAGGATACAGGGAAGAATTACTAGTAAATCTTTCCTAGAAACACTACAGTTAGACTTGAGTATTCAACATGATATTAAGCATATCTTCATCACTAAGCCTACCTTTTCCAAGTACACAGAAATGGATGAGATATATATGAAATTACTCAATATTTCTATCCCAAGTAAAAAGAGTTGGGAAGATCTATGCGCTTTACTTCAGTAGAGACAATTTTTGTGTTCTAGTCATCATGAAGCAACCAACCGAAGTCAAAGAGATGATTCACCAACCACTTCCACCAAATCAACACAAGGGATACGAGCAAATCAACATATCACTATATTTTGTATTTTAGAGATCTAGTTAGTTAGATATTCCTTCATAATATCCTATTCAGTTATGATAGGATCTGATGTAAATAGTTTTATAAATACTTCTCTCTTCGAAGTATTGAGGGTTGATTTTGTCACCCAGGATCTATTGTGTAAGTTTTCAAAGGATCAACCAGTAACAAAAGAGGCTTATTCACAAGATTCTTGTGTCATATTGTTGGTGATGTTTTTCTCTCTTTGTCAATTTTTTTCTCATTCTCTGTAATCATTTCATGTATTTCCAATTCTAATCATTAAAATAAACTCAAAAGAACAAAATTTATTTCATATACTCTGTCTCTGGTTTTTTAATGATCTGCATGTTTTTCATCTAAAACTGAGTGAAGGAATTCTTAGTTGCTCCTATGCTTAGTGGACTTTTCCATCTTTTACCTCTTATTCATTCCATTTAATCTAAATAGATCCAACAGTTTTACTACCTTGCCCTGTGGAGACAACCTCATAAAATCTTAAACTGGTCCTCATCTTTAAGTATAGACCCCATATACCAATGGAAATTTAAGCATTCTTTCAGCCAACTATTTCAAACAAACAAACAAAACTAGAACTGTCATAACTAGCCTAACATTTTAAAATTGAAAAAAAATATAAATCTTATAGAGAGATCCCTCTTTGAAGCTGGCAGGGCTAGATCCTAGCTTCCAATGTGGTTTGGTAGTTACCTCTGTCAGTTTCTTCTACAACCTCTAGAAATTACAGAGTGATAACACCTGTGACCAACTGTAGAGTCTACTCCTCACAGGAATTGTCAGGAACTCTCAAGGGTTTCTTCAACGAACTGCCACTCCTATGGGATTTTTTTATGGGATCGATGAGGGTCTTCAACATCAGCCAATTCTACCATTCCTTTGTTTTATTTGTCATGAACTAGGGAACTATTCTACAAACTCTTCTACCAAGGGGATCAATCAATTCAAATGTTCTTGTGTCATCAACTTGTCTTTTAATATATTATGTGTTTGTCCATTATCTGATGTCACTTTATTGAATTCCTTTATCCACTTCCAAAATATATCTATTAGTTCTCCATGTGCTCCATGTATGTGTTATTTTCACACTGTTTCTTAGTTTAAACTTTTTTGTTTGGGTGATCATGAATTCTTTTACTGGATCCTGCACCATGTATATATTTTGTTGTGTTGTCGATATCAATCCTGGCTATGATTTTCAAGTCTCTGCAAATATATGGAGTTTGCATGTCAAATTACATGAAGGATGATTCATTGACTCTATTACACATGCATGAATTCAATGGACTCAACTATAACTAGGACAAGACTCTACTTCCTGTAAAATACCAAATGTTTTTCCTGTAGGGATTGACTTCATGTCGGTGAGAGACCAACTTACATTACATAGGTGGATGAGATCGCATGCCTTTAAATATGCATGTTTAACCCCCTCCTATCGTTGAATCCTTTTTTAAATCAACTGACTTAATTGTACACTTGAATCAATCGATTGATATGTGATCAATTTATTCAACACATGTATATTTTTCTTTTTTCAACTTTGAATAACTCGACTAGACTCGACTGCAAGTCAAGCTGAATTGACTAAAATCAGACTCGAGTAGAAATGGACTGGACTAAAAAATTGTCTCAAATATTACTCTTCATGTAGTATATAAGACTCCTCATGACTCTACTAACATTTTAATAATTATATATTTCATGCAAAACCCATATAATTATCACATGAATCATAATCTATCAGATCTATGTTTCTCTTCATCATTGAAATCACACTCCATCATATATATATTTGTCTTGATATCATCATTTTGTTTTCTTGCATACCTCAATCGAGTAAACAAAGGGGGGTTTGTGAAGTTATTTTTGGTCGAGATTATTGCTCTTAGTTTACCGACTAAGATCCTTCACCAATACTTCACATAGATGGTTTCTCTTTGATAAGGTCTTCAACAACTGTTTGAAAAGCTAGCTGGAAATTTGTAGAATCTAGTGTTGTATATTCTGAGCCTATGACAATGTTGCTCCTAAAAATATTAGAATCATTTTCAACTTTCACCATATTTTCCTGGGATTCTTCCCAAGATAGTCATTTATTTCTATGTCGATGATCTTTCTAGGTGCATGCAACATCATATGGTGGATTTCTAGAAATGTGCGCATGTATTAAAAAATATTTTCACCCATTGCATGATCCAATAGGCCTCGCATGGAGTTTTCATGATGGATATCCCTCATTTGAAACTCGAATAAGTAGGGATAAAAACCAGTCAAATGGCCCAACCACTAGTTAGTATTGGTTGTGCAGCCTGATTATATTCCTGATTCAAAGGTTTGTTTTAGCCATGCTTGGAACTCATTCCCTAATGGGGGGGTGTGGGGGGGATTACCTCCACACAACTATCACTAGAGGGGTCTAGGGAGGGGCTCCCTTGAAGCTAAAGTTTTGAGAAAAAATGTTGTGTAAAATATTGTAATTTCATAGTCAATGTGGACCGTTCATTATAAGGTCGCATATCTGGCGGTAAAAGTTATTTTAGGGATCTTTTACCTAGAAGACAACCCTATTTTGTGAGGAAATGGTATCGCGGCTGTGTTTTATCATGAATATTTTATTATGAGAGAGGATACTGTGAGAGGAATAAGAATGTGTTACATCAGGTGTGTTGTAGGTTGTATCCCTTCATTTTGCTAGATAATAAAAAGGAAGGACATGGAAATTTCTTATGTGGACATAGCCCACACTGGGTGAACCATGTATATATGTGTCTCTATTGTATTGTGTATCTTCTGTGTTTTATTTTCGTATTTATTTTATTTTATTGAGCCATGATATTTTTTTTATAACAACTGGTATCAGAGTGCAAGGTAACTCACATGAAAAGAGGGTTCCTAATTGGAGTGGGAGCAATGGAGGGATATGGAAAGTTTAGGGTCAAGAAATTTAACAGCCAAAACTACCAGTTATGGAAGATGCAGATGAAAGATTATTTATATCAAAAGGATCTATTCCTACCATTGGGAGAAATAACACAGAAATCGATGACCATGAAGAACAAAGAATGGGAGGTTCTTGACAGAAAGGAACTAGGAACGATACGACTGAGCCTAGAAGAGTCGATAGCTTTCGATATTTCAAAATAAAAGACAACAAAGGAACTGATGGACACATTGGCTAAGCTATATGAAAAACCCTTGACGTCTAATAAGGTATTTCTAATGAAGATATTATTCAATATGAAGATGTCAGAAGGTGGGTTTGTTGTAGATAATTTAAATGAATTTAATACGGTTACTAATCAATTAAGTTCTATAAAATTGGACTTTGATGATGAGGTCAGGGTCAGGGCTCTTCTGATATTGTTCTCATTGCCAGAAAGATGGAATGGCTTGGTCATGGCTATAAGTAACTCTATCTCGGGTTCAAACAATCTAAAATTTGATGATGTTCTTGGTGTTATCCTTAGCAAGGAAATTCGATGGAAACACACAGGTGAGAAATCAGGTAATGCATTAAACATGGAGAAATGGGAATAAAAAAGAATAGAGGAAATGGATCAGGGAACCATGGGAATTATAGGAAGGGAATATCCAAATCCAGACTCTGAAAAATAGAGTGTTGGAATTGTGGGAATAAAGGACATTTGAAGAAGGATTGCATAGCTCCAAAGAAACAAAGGTATGGAGAACATGAGAAAAAT
Organism: Picea engelmannii; assembly: GCA_009831015.1. Lineage (NCBI taxonomy): Eukaryota > Viridiplantae > Streptophyta > Pinopsida > Pinales > Pinaceae > Picea > Picea engelmannii. Next base: position 605,740 of record ML784388.1, on the reverse strand, counting down.
CAGGAAGAAAATGTAATAGGTGATGTGTTACAAGATGCTTTGATTCTTTCTGTAGATAATATTTCTGAGTCTTGGGTAGTAGATTCGGTGGCTTCATTTCATGCCACACCCCATAGGAAACACTTTCTAGATTATGTTCAAGGTGATTTTGGACAGGTTCATTTGGGTGATGATGCACCATGAAAAATTGTTGGAATGGGTAAGGTACAAATAAAGCAAAAGAATGGAAAACAATGGTTGTTGAAAGAGGTAATACATGTTCTAGATCTAAGGAAAAATATAATTTCAACAAGGAAGTTGAAAAGTGAAGGCTGTATATCTATATTTATAGATAAGTTGTGGAGGGTCACCAAAGGATCACTGGTGATAACAAAAGGAGAGAAGGTAGGTACATTGTATTTATGTATTGGCAATACTAATTCTTATATCTCTTTAGATTTTATAGGAGTGTATACAACACTATGGCATCAAAGGTTTGGACACATGAGTGAGAAGGGGATGCAGATGCTTCAAAAAAGAAATTTGTTTCTAGATCTTAAACAAATTGATTTGGATTTCTATGAGAATTGTGTTTATTGAAAACATAAGAGAGTGATATTTCTTAGAGTCAAAAAATAAAATAAGAGTGAAAGGTTAGAGCTTCTGCATACAAATGTATGGGGACTAGCTCAAGTATCATATCTTGGTGTCTCTCATTCTTATGTTATTTTATTGATGACGCAACTAGAAAAACTTGGGTTTATTGCATTCATATGATCTTTTTGATACTTTTAAAAAATGTAAAGCTTTGGTTGAGAATGAGATAGGAAAAAGGTTGAATAATCTCAGATCAGACAATGGAGGTGAATATTACATGAAGGAGTTTGGTGATTAATGTTCATACCATGGGATTCACAGAGACAAGATAGTTCTAGGAACACCACAAGAAAATGGTGTGTTAGAAAGGATGAACATGACAATAATGGAGCATGCAAGGACTATGAGATTACATACTGGGTTTACCTTACAGTTATGGGAAAATGTTGTAGATACTATTGTTTAATTAATAATCATAGGACCTTCAAGATCTTTGGATGGTGGAATTACAAAGGAGGCATGGATAGGTAAAAAGGAAAACTATTCTTTTTTGAAGACTTTTGGTTATGAAGCATTTTTCCATAATGATAAAGAAAATAGAAAAAGCTTGAAGAAAAATCCAAGAAGTGTACCTTTATTGGATATAGTCTTAATGATTTTGGTTATTTCTTATGGTATTATGAAAATCACAAAATAATTAGGAGTAGAGATGTCATATTCAATGAGAAGGTCATGTACAAAGATCATTTGCAGGGAAAGAAACATGAAAAAGAAAAACCAAAATACACAATGTTTGATGAGATCACTGAAAAATAAATTACAAAGGTACCAGAAAATCAAAATGTTTAACAATAGGAGCAATAGGTACCTCAAACTCCTACAAGTGTTGTTAGAATATCTACGAGGTTAAGTAGACCCCCTGAACGATACTCTTCTTCATTGTATTATTTATTGTTGACTTATTTTGGTGAACCAAATTGTTATGAAGAAGGAATGCAGGTAGACACTAAAAATAAGTGGTAGCAAGGAATGAAAGATGACATTTATTCCTTGGTAAATAACTAGACTTGGGACTTGGTTCAGTTTCCTGCATGAAAAATAACATTGCAGAATAAACGGGTTTACAGGTTGAAGGAAGAAGATGGATAAAAAAAATGGTACAAGGCTAGACTTGTTGTAAAGGGTTTTGCACAAAAGAAAGGTATAGATTTTGATGAAATATATTCTCCTTTTGTTAAGATGACTTCAATTAGTACTATTTTAATTCTTGTGGTAGTAGAAGATTTGCATCTTGAACAATTAGATGTAAAAAGAACTTTTATCCACGAGGATTTGGAGGAAGAGATTTATATGCAAAAGCCACAGGGGTACGAGTTCAAAGGGAAGGAAAATTTGGTATGTAGGTTGAAGAAGAGCTTGTATGGCCTAAAGAAAGCTCCAAGGCAATGGTATTTGAAGTTTGACAGGTTTATGACAGAACAAGGTTATAGTAGATGTCATTATAATCACTGTGTTTATTTTAAAAGGATAGAAAATGGAAGATATATTATCTTGCTATTTTATGTAGATGACATGCTTGTTGTAGGGTCTAATATGCAGGATATACATTTTCTCAAGAATAAATTAATTAATTCATTTGCAATGAAGGATTTGGGTGCTACAAATAAAATCCTTGGTATGATAATAACAAGAGACGAGAAAAATCACAAATTGACATTGTCTCATGGTGAATACATAGAGAAGGTGTTGGAGAGGTTTAGAATGTAGAATGCAAAACCAATTAGTACACCTTTGGCTAACCATTTCAAATTAACTAAGGAAATGTTGTTGGATCATGTTGTCATTGATGCCAAAGAATGATTGATTGATTGATGTCAAGGAATTGATTGATGCCAAAGGATGATTGGTTGATGTCAAAGTTCAAAGGTTTGATGTCAAATGATTGATGTTGATTGATGTCAAATGAACAATGTCTTGTCATAGTATAATGATTATGTATGCATTTTCCTTTATATGAATTGATTGATGTCAAGTGGAATCATAGTGATATAATGATGCATAGATGAAGATGGATCAATGAGTTTTCATTGATACATGATTCATAGATGAAGTGAAGATGGATCAATGAGTTATCATTGATATATGATGCATAGATGTGTTGGATTACTGAGAGGGTGGGTGAATTAGTAACAACGTAATTAGAATCCTTTTTCTTCAAATGTTATATCAATGTAGAATTATTATCCAATAATGAGCAGTAAGAAATAAACAATCACATACATACACAATATACCAGTGTTTTACGTGGAAACCAAAATCAGGAGAAAACCACAAAATGCTTTTTCTTATATGTCTTGAAGAATTACATTAATTGGAAGCACCAACTTCCTTTGTTTTTCGAGCTGCAACTGGAAGGAGGCTCCAACCCCCTAGTTTCTCAGGCTACAACCTGAGGGAAGCTCCAACTCCCCAATTCTATGGATACAACTAGAAGGAGGCTACAACCCCCTATGTTCTCTGACTACAACCAGAAGGTGGCTACAACCACCTGTCCTTGCCTAGTCCTGCCACTCTGAAATAGAAGTAGAATGATGGAACTACTGTCACACTATCACTGTGAGATATACCGTTGTGAACATGTACCAATAAATCTGAACCATTCATCAACCATACATCAACCTGCACCTCAGCCTGTGATCAACCTGTACCATAAACAAGTGCATCAACCATGCACCAACCTGTACCAAACAACCTGTAATCAACCTGTACCATAAACAAGTGCATCCAACCATGTACCAAGTATGTACCAATCATGTGTCAACTACTCATCAAATATGACTCATCATTATGTACCAACATCATCTACTATACACCTCATGTATGTGCCAACCCATCAACTACTTGTCTCAACCATGTACTCAACATGTACCTCAACCAAAATCCCTCATCAATTTCATCATCCAAATCTGATTTGTAGCTCTGTAATAGACCTGGTGTATATGATCACATTCTTACAAAACTTCCTTAAATTTAACAACAAGAGACTAGAATTTTCATCAAATGTTTCTTTAGTCTCACATGCCTAGTTTTGGATTAGTCAACAACTCTAACTTGAAGTAATCATAAATTTGAACCTGTAATGTATAAAGATATGAAACTGATACAAAATATTCGTCAGTGTGTTTTATGCAATTCCTCCAGGTTTCAGTACTTGGAACCTCTTAGAAAATGAGTTATAGCAAAAATGGGATACCTTGCTGAATTCTGGCTTATTCTAGAGAGTGACCTTGTAGAGCGTGCCCCACATAAAATATTTGTTGAATTGATCTAAAATTGTTACAAAACATACTAAATACTGTACCCTAACCAAAAAAATTTGTCTCATGGAAATTGGATCTGTTATTAATAAGTTATGATGTTTTTACCCGAAACAACTATTTTTGACTAGTTTCAGGACTAGTCACAAACCCTTTTTTCTACATAGTAAAACTCCAAAAATAAAACGAAACACAAGCTAAATTTTTTACCACAGATACTTGGTTATGTTTTCTCAATGGAATAGAAATTTCACATTCTGAATCATTATAGAAAAATAGTTATAGTGAAAATGGTGAGATGACCTGTAAATAACATACCTTAGAAAGCACCATCAAAAGAGTTTATCCTTCCTTTCATTTAGGCCTTCTTTTCTTCATATTCCCTCATAAATTTGGCTTAGATATCCTTGGTTACCTTAGAAACCTATAGATATTCAATATGATCAAGTGTTATGAAAATGAGACAGCCTTGCCTCTTATTTATACTCTCCAAGTAGCTTCCTTAAAAACATCTTCTAGGTCACTTGGCCCACTTTCCTTATTTTAGGGTTAAACCACTTCTAATTTCTCCATTAAATTTGTTATTGAAATAATTTATTTTGTATTCACTTTTAATTATAATACACTCATTGCTTCACTTTATTATTTACCTTTTAAAATCTCTTAAACTAGTTTGACTACTTTGACCTTTTGGGGATTCTAGATGACATAGAGGGTCCTCCAACTTCGTAAGGCCATAACTCTCAAACCGTGAGGAGTTATGTGAAATTCCACATACCACCAGAAATGGAATGACATGTACTATCCATATAGAATAGTATTACCTTCAAATATAGAAAAAATCATACCGTTATCCTTCAAACAAACTTGGGTCCATTACCCAAACCTGGGTTCTCCAACTTCACATGGTCATAACTCTCTAACCTTGAGGAGTTATGTGAAGTTATATAGACCACCATAAATGGCATGAAACGCACTATCCATATAGGATAGGTTCCCTGACAAATTCACTGTCCTTCATCTTATTATTCCACAATTAAGCATGGGTTCTCTTACTCTGCAAAGCGTCTTCCCATGAGGGATTTCACCATGTTAGGGTCCTATAATTATAGGCGAGTCGATTCTTCGACTGTTGATTTGACATCTCTCCCGGTGACGAAGTATGGCTCAGGTGATTCCGCTTTCCTCCCTCCATTCTTATCGCTCATTTCCCCATCACCTTGCTCCATCCTTCATCCGCTGCATCCTCTCCCCCTTGTCCTTTTCCAGCCTCCATTATCCCGCCTTCCATCCCTGCATGAACAGACTTAGGATAAACAAAAGAGTTAGTAATAAGGTTAGTCTAGGTTAAAATTGATTAATAAACGACTATTTAATAATTAATTAATCATTAATTAAATATTAATTAATTAATTATTAATTAAGTTTAATGCCTAGGTTAACAACTAAGTTAGAAGTTAGGGTTATATTTAAATTAAAATAAAGCAATTAAAATTAAAAACAAAATATAAAAAACATTAAAAAATATTAAAAAAACAAAAAATAATAAAATACATTAAAAATTAAAAGGTATTATATAATAAAACAAAATGTAATAATATATATATAAAAAACAAAATATAAATAAACATATTAAATAAAAAGAAAATACTTAACAAAAACAAAACGTGCAAAACATATTAAAAACAAAAAATAAAATAAATAAAAAACAACACAATTATCCTAAGTCCTACGTACCCTCTACCCCACCTACCCCACTCAACACCCACCTACGTCACCCTCACCTCATACCCCACTACCCACTCCCCCTACGTCACTCCAACTCACCATCCACTATCCCCTTACACTCCCGCCCTCACATAAACCCACGCACATCTCCATGCAAGTGCACCCCCCTTCCACTTACCCTTAATTAAATCAACGCCCCATATTCCATTCCGGACCCCCCCGTGAGTTCGACAGATAACGAGGGGGGGGTCCGGAATCATAATAAACCTCACACTAATCTAAACGGCCCGGATTTAAGCCCCGAAATCAATGAACCAGGTTCAATTCCGAACCCCCCCGGGTAGTCTGCGTTTAACGAGGGGGGGTCCGAAATTCTGTTTTCCCGCCAAAAATCACCTTTCCCCAAATTTTACCTATTTTTGCCTAGTTTACCATGTCACCTTCCAGACCGATTTATGAGCAAACAAAGACTAATTGTAAAAATCCGAGAGAGGTTTTTGGTCAGCACGGGATTAGGAACAAAAACCTCTTTCATTTTTGGCAACGGAGTTACGCGCAGAGGGATTTGAAGACATCTTCGAGGCCTATTTTTCCATATTTTGAATTTTCCGTTTCAGTCCCGATTTTGCAGGAGCTGTCACTACCATATGGGGACAAATTCAGCGAAATTGAAAGAGGTTTTTGTCCAGAACATGCCCTTATACAATAACCTCTTTCAGTTTTCTCCCATCTGTCATCATTCAAGAGATAATCACGTCTGATTGGACCCCTATTTCGCAGAAAAACGGTCCATTTTTCATGGCAGAAAACTCTGAATTTCGTGGGAGTGGTGGCTATTTTTGGCCGAGGTGGTTGAAACGACTCTACGAACTTGATGGGTATGATCTGTCTTATTTATAGAGATGATTTTAATGTAAAGGGGTTGGATCTTCACGCCCTGTGGCTATCGAACTGTACTATTTTTGATGAGATCTGCCATTAATAAAGAAAAGACACTTTACAGGATTCCTGCGCATGTTTACTGGTGATGTGGTTTCTCAGTTAAATGTTTTCTTGCTCTGTAATCATCTTGTTTTTCTGAAACTAATCTTTAAGAGTAGCGTATGTCTCAGGATTTATCCCCGATACCCTGTTTCCGATTCTAAAGATTTCAATGTTTATCTTCTAAATATCTTCAATTAAGAGATTCTTCAGTGCTTGTTGGTTGGAGTTATTTCCTTATCTTTTCTTCTGATCATCATTTAAATTATTAAAGATCCAGTGAGTGTGTTATCTCGCCTTGTGAAGGATTTCTTCCGCGTTTCTGGTTGTATCTCAGATTTTATTAAATACAGACCCCATAGCCCAATGGAGAAGTTGACTGTCTCAACCAATTCAAAAACACTTTGACAACAAACCCTTGTTCTTCATAACTAGCCTAATATTTCTGCAAACAAAGCTATATCAGACAGAGAGATCCCTCTCTGACTCTTGGAGGGCTAGATCCAAGACTCAAAGTGGTTCTGATGTTGCCTCTGCGATTTCCTTTCAGCCTTGGGCAAATTACAGAGTGCTAACACACCATAAGGGGACCACTTTCGAGTTCATTCATATTTACTTCTTATCAACCATGAAAACAAAATAATGAGTCATATTTACATCAAACAATCTTGGGTCCATTACTCAAACCTTTGTTCTATGAGTCTTTCTTCAAGGGTTGACGTCAATGAAAACCAACCTTAATCAACAAGATGAAGATGGATCAATGAGTTGTCATTTATATATGATGCATAGATGAATATGGATCGATGTGGTTTCATTGGTATATGATGCATTATTGGATTGATGTAAATATGATTTATTATTATCTTATCATGGTTGATAAGGAGTACAAATGGATGAACTCCAAAGTGGTCCCCTTATGGTGAAATCCCTCACGGGAAGACGCTTTGTGGTTGATTTATCCTAGAAGTATGGTTAGAGAACCCATGCTTAATTGTGGAATAATGAGATGAAGGTCAGTGAATTTATCAGTGAAACTATCCTAGATGGATAGTTCTTGTCATGCCACTTCCGGTGGTATGTGGAACACCACATAACTTCTCATGGTTTGAGAGTTATGGCCTCACGAAGTTGGAGGACACTCATATGATGGCTTGAAGCCCCAATAAGTCAAAGAAGTCAAAATTCCTACAAAGAATATATTATTTAAATAAAGTGAAGTGATTATTTAAATAATAAAGTAAAGTGACAAAGTCAAGGAGGATTATTTAAATAATCAGATAAATGGAGAACTTTCTATTTATGGAAAGTAGTTATGAGAAGGTTAACCCTAAAATGAGGAAAGAGGGTTAAGTGGTCAAGTGGATATTGGATACATGGACAAGTGGAAAATTGGGAAAAGTTGAACATAAGTGATTATGTGGAAAATGTTTCTATGTGGGCAAAGTGACCTACAAGATGCTTCTAAGGAAGCTACTTGGAGAGTATAAATAAGAGGCAAGGGTGTCTTGCAAAATGAATCTCTTGAGCATGTATTGAAGATATATTCTGAGAGAGAGAGAGTCTGGAGGATCTCATGGACACATCAAATTTTCTATAAGTTTGAGAACTTGACAAAGAAATTTTTGGAAGTTCAAAAACCCTAGTTTTTGAAGGAGTACGCGAGCAACAGTGGGCTAGAGAGCATACATACGTAGGCTACAGTGAGCCAGAGCACGTACATACATGAGATAAAGGAGGACAAAGAGAGCATAGTGAAGAAGTCATGAAGACTTAGATGTGATCTGATGATCAGATTCTTGAAGGCAGAAAGAAGTTCCATATCTGCACTCTATGGGCTCAGATTTTCCATAGAAACTTTGGTATGGTTACATGGTTGTCTTGATGGATACTTTTTCTTATTGTTTGGTGAATTATTAAGGCATTATTGGTATGGTTTGTTGTGATATGGTTGTGTTGGTTGATTTATAGAGTGAGAAACACTCTTATGATTCAGTACTGATATGATTTCCATAGTATACTAGTTTCTTATACATTATTGAGTAGCATTCATATTGTATGATTGAGGAGTATGAGTAAGTTTTTGGAGAGATTGGATGTGTTGTGATTGGTCATGGTTCATATTGGATAGTGAGAGACATAAGTGAATGTGACTGAAGTTTGTAGAGGATTTGAGTTTTTCTTGAAGAGAAAATCCTAAGTAACTCAGAAGTGATACACAAGCTATTGTACAGACAAACCACATACATACGTGAGTTGTACTACTGGTAGGGCGCATACATACACATGTTGCACTACTGACAGGTCACGTACATGTTGACAGATTGGTATCTGTTGAGGATTGATGCCTCTTCTCAACTGATGCTGAGTTGTGTAAGCTATGTCTTGCATTATAGAGTTGGTTCTCTTGTAGAGTTGTACTCTATTCAGTTGTTGCTGATAACCCAAGGATTGTAGTACGTAATAAAAAGAAAATTGTACATACAACTTGTGTTCTTTGTGTTCCTTGTGGTGATGACTTATTGATGATATATGTTGTTGATGCATAGTCACATTTAACTGATTATAAATGAAAACAATAAGTAATGAGTAAATGGTGATTTCTATCTAAGGATTTTTGTGAAAGGGATGTTTTGAAAAAGAGCCCTAGACTGTTCACCTCCCCCTCCGAGCGTAGTCGGTGTGTCCAAAAATTGGTATCATAGCTGGGCCTTCACTATCAGCCTTAAAAATCTTGGTGGAGATCCATAGAAACACAAATGGATGATGAAGTTCCAATCCTTGATGAGGAAAATTATTCTACATGGAGAATAGAGATGAGAGTGCATTTGAAGGAAATGGGAGCGGGTATTTGGAAAAAAACCATTGGTGGATCCGTTCCTTGGAAGAGCAAGTCAAAGTTTGCAGCTCAAAGGGAAGGAAAGAAAAATGATGCATTGGCTCTCAACACCATTCTTAGTGGACTCTCAAGTTATATCAAGGAGAGCATGGGACAATGCACTTCCACCAAGGATATATGGATAAATCTAGAGGAGACATACCAAATCTAGAAGGAAGACACTAAAGACAACTCCATCAAGAACAATGAAGGTAAAGAATATCCAGAATCCTCTACTTGCAATGATTCTAAATGTGATGATGTTGGAAAAGGGAATACCTTGAAGACAATTCCATCAAGATCAATGAAGGTAAAGAATCTCCAAAAACCCCCGATTGCAATTTTTTCAAAATTTGATGATGTTGAATATTTCTCTACAAGTGAAGAAGAAAATCTAGAAATAGTTTGTATAGAATCAAATGATATTTATCCCATGGAAGAACTAGAAGAAGAACTATCGGAACTTCAAAATAAAGTTGAGTGGGGTCTATATGAATACAAATCTAACCATTACTACATAGACTATAGCTATCTTTCCGACAACAACAAAAATTTTCTTAAAAGGAGTCAAAGTCATATCTTGAAATTGAAGGAAATGCTCAAAGAACAAGATGAAAGTAAAAAGACTCAATTAGAAGAAAAGGAAGAAGAGATCAAAAGACTAAATAATGAAATAGAAGAAAATAATATGGTAGATGATGAGAGTAGCAAAAGTCTTGAAATTAGTATCCATCTCAAAATCCAAATTGAAGAGGCCAAAAGGGTAGAGGAACTATTAAGGAAGCAAATAATTGAAAAGTAAGATTCATTTCATAAGTTGTGTTGGGATAGGGGCAGACCAAGGGTTCAATGCTTCATCAACGCACCAACAAAACCCTAACTACCAACCCTTTCAGCAACACCTACGAAGCAGATGAAGTCTCACCTGAGTTAGAGGCAGGGGTGGTTGCAGGACTCAAGTGTCTACAACCTAGTTGGGACACAGATCTGTGGTCACAGTACTTAACAGAGTACTTAGCAGTTAACATTCATTAATATTTAACTCTTATCCACTTTGCAGGAGAAAACTCTAGTTACAGAACATCGCAACATTCAACAAGATCTAACACATCCAAGAACTTAGCATATAGAAATAGATCAGATATAGGATTCATTCACATCACTAAGAACTAAGATACTATATCAGATGCATCTAACATATATTACTACACTAAGAATAACTCACATAACAACCATAATGCACAAAGAAACCACAACACATGATATACGTGGTTCCCACAGACTCTTCTTCTCTTTATTATCTTCGTTCAATGTAAAGAGCCACAAAACCCACTCCACATAGGATAGGAGATCTTCACGCACCTTGCCAGGTCCTCCTTCCGAGTTAGGTCACAACACAAAGCCTTCTTACTCAGTCTGCACACCAGCCTCTTACAATCACTTTCACTTAGTTCTGTAAGTCTTAACACATAGTATGCAAAAATCCTCTAGCTCCACACTAAGCCATCTACATTCACGACTACTCGCACTTAGCACATTGGCTTCATTACCCTTAGCACAACCTACTTACATTTCCTCGGCTTCTATTTATACATTACAAAAGGACACAAAGCATGAGTAAACCCATGGGTTGACATCCCATACCCGTTACATAAATCCTAATCCCAAAAATCCCTAAAAAGGGGCCAAGATCCCATGATCTTCGCTTTTCCTTGCGCTCCACCTTCGACCAGTTTGTCGAATTCCCAAAAATGGTCAAACATGACGAAGGTTATCCAAAACTTGGTCAAGGGACAACATGCCCCCAAAACTCACCTGTGACTTGTCTCGAGTCACTCAGATATAGGTAACTCTGCCTCGAAGGCCTCGATCTTGGCTTGAGCTCCCTCGACCTATTGCTTTGCTAGAGCCTCCTGCTCAGAGAACTCCTGAAGAACCTTCTCAATCACAGGTCTTTCTAAGCACTGTTCTACTGTGGTGACCACATGTTCCAGTTCTGCACCTCGTCCTTCAATTTCCTAAAAATGTGTGCAAGCTTCATCCTGCATTGGCTAGAGCTTATTAATCAATTCCATGACTTTACTATGGATGGCACAGACCTACTACAAAACCATGTGTTGTTCTTGGGACCTTTTCATCCTATCGACCATAGATAGTGGCTTCAACTGTGCTTTCACTATTGTTGCCTACTACTTTTCCCACTGGAGCTATGAATCAAGTGTCCTTAGTTCAGGGTCCTTTGCAAGGCGCTCGTAAGTCTGTGCACTTCGACTACTGAGTTTTTTGCATTCTAAGGCCAATGCCTTGATTCTTTGGACTGCACTCCTGGTAGTTTCTTCCCTTTGGTATCACACTTCCTGTGGAGTGCTTGGCACTACTTATAATTCTAGTTCTGCTACACTTTGTTGGAGCTGCTGAAGGGATTCAAAAAGCTTCCCCACCTACCTCTCAGTGGCTTATTCTTCCCTCTGTTCTGAGCCCATCACAGAGTGAAGTTCTCTAATGACTACTTATTTAACTCCATTCTGCTCAGCGAGCAACTGTTCTTTCTCCTTCTGGATTTGCGCTCTATCCTATGCAAAATTTGCGTGGAGGTCATCTTTTTCTTGTTGCGAAACTCGACATTTCTCTATGGATTCCTATTTTTCTTTCTTTAATTCCTCTGTGACCTGATATGTTTCCTTCTGGAAATGACAAAGGTGAGCTTCTATCGAGTCTGCTAATATGTGTGGCTGGGTAGGCTCATCTCCCAACTCAATCCCTTCAGATGAAGGTGGCGCAGTAGACACTGCGTGGTTGGAGTAGAGGGATTGTTGTACCCATTTCAACTCTGTTGCAATCCTATAATACATGGTCTCCTATTTTTCTTCGTTTTGCTATAAGATATCCTCCAAGGTGTCTGACATAGTAGCAATGATAAGGTCAATGTCATCCATTGTTAGCACAGTCTGAAATGGTGGTTTATTGGATTTTGACTTCTTCCACGATGTAGGTTTCTTGGGGGAAACCTTTCTTTTCTTAGATGTCTCAGCTTTATCAAGGGGGTCTCTAGGCGGTGTTACTTTGCCCTGCTTTGGGTTGTATTCTTTCCCGTCATTCTCTTCCTTGTATACTTTGTCACCTCCTCCCCCTCCAGGTGAATCTAAAGAAGTTTCTTCCGATGCACTATTCAACTTATGTGCCTCTTCCTTATTTTTCCTTATGCTAATGCTGGGTGCATCATATTCTTCACGAGTGACCACAGGAATGCCAATGAGGTCATAGTTAGACAATTCTTCCTAGTTGATTGGTATAAGGAACTCTGCGGGCCATTCCTTAGTTATTTCTTCCATGTCCTCCCCAGTGAGCTTCTAGTAAGATTAAATATCTTCTTTATGTTCGTCTCTGCGCACATTGATATAAATAAAATGTCTATCATCGCAGAACTTCTCAAATAGCCTGAACCTGTGCAGGGTGTTCAACGCCATATGAGGGAAAGACTCAATATCCCTCTTCAACTACAGGTAATAGGTGTGGAACACTACGTTTTACTGCCATTTCTTAGCCATGTTACTCGAGTACCATAGCATAGTGAACTTTGCCACTAGGGGTTCGGATGGCTCAATCTCAGAGAAGGTCGCTCCTTCTGGAATTTACCAAGCAATGAAGGTGATGAGGATCAACAACCAGATGAAATGAAACTCATAGACCTGATATTGAGCTTCGCAACAGTCTTTCTCTAACTAGTTGATGAGCTAGCTCGCCCAATTCATTTGTATTCCTTCAATGCATTTTCCCGCGAGGTCAACAACGAACCCTGTGACCTGCATGGGTATGTTCTTTCTTACTATGTTACCATTGATCAAGTGGAATTATAGTCACATTTCACAATTCTATATGGAATCTACCTTGTAGCCTCACTTCCCCTTCTACACATCACCATAGGTGTCTTTGATTCTTTGTGCCAAGGTGCGATCTGCAACCTTCCCTAGGTAAAAGTCTTTTAGGTCTGGTCCTTGCATGCTTAATACAGTGATCTGATGGATCAACACTAGATATATGGTGATGCATCTATCCAACCACAAATAACCACCATGGAAGCAAGAAAACAAGAGTTTAACACATGCATTAACCTCCTGATTCCTTCCAAAGTGCGGTATCTTCATTACGTTCAGATGGTGGACCTCGCGATGTCCATGGTCCATGACTGGGGGATGATCTTTGACTTTATTTCCTTTGTCTTGGTCAAATACTTATGTGGGGAGAGCATACCATAGTTCTTGCGATCTCCTAAGTTAAATTCACTGATCTTCAACATCATAATCTGTCCCAACTACAATCCAACTGGACGTATCCCCTTCGGTAGGTATGCAGTGATCAAGGTGTAGTCAAAGTCCCTTGGGACACTTTCATAACTAACCACTCCAACTAGAGGTGGGATAGATGGGATGAGCTTTGCATTTTCCAAGTCATCATGTTTCTCAGCAGTGGGTTGGCTAGACTGACGCTGCGCAACTAACGACGATGCTTCCAATCCTCATGTTGATGAATCTTGTATGCCCGCGGACATCAACTTTTCATCCATGAGGTCTATTAGGATCTATTCAACAAAATTTTCTACTACACTAATGTCGTTCGACATGCACGCTCAAGATAAAATATCTCAGGTCGATGAGTAAACGCTCAATGTAACAGAACGGGTGGCGAGCTCTCAATATGCATTGCACGATAGCAACTAGTTCTTCGTGGGCTTGGATAATATCAATTGGAAAAAGTGTTCTCAGTGCAATGCTCAATGATATAAATATACAACATCGTAACAGACTCTTCGAATGGGTAGGAATGCCTCAATCGATGCAATTCAATATGTTATGGCGTAGTCCCAACAGTCCAATGGTGAAAGTTCCGGCAATAAATGTGTTTCTAGCCGTTTTGGAGCGTAATTCTAATGGTCGGGACACCTCCAATGGTTATATCTCTTTTCCAGGGTGAAGTGCCAATCTATGTTGTTCTGATATCCTGACAAAGTTCTAGTTTTGCAAACCTTCCTTCTGCAAAGTCCTCTCTGGATCTTCCTGCAATTTTTCTAACTTTGCTTTCTTCTTGTTGATCTTTCTGGATTTCTTTCCTGTGATTTGAGTCACCGGTTTCCTCTTTCCATTATTGTTCTTATCTCCTCTTGGAATAGTAACTTCTCATTGTGGAGGGTCTTTCATAGGGTTCAAGGGTAATACTTCTCTTTCTGGGGTAGGTGATCTACTCTCCTGTATGGACAAGATTTTCAAGTCTTCATATGTTCTTTCAACTTCAACAACTAGGTCTCTAGTCCTTAGTAGCTTTGACTTGTCCTCTTGTTCTTCCAGTAAGTGTGCTATTCTCCTAGCCATGAAATCTCTTAGTTATTTCTTTTTCTATTCTAGAGCTTCCTCTTTTTGTTTCCTTCATATTTGATCTTTCTGAACCCAAGTTTTTCCTAGCAAAATAGAAAATGGGGCGCTATTCTCAACAAACTTAACGACCTCGAATTATTCTTTTGTCGAATTTACATGAGCACTCATAGGTATCTGGGTAAGCGTTCCACATAGGGTTATCATCTTCCCTTTAAACAATGTTATTCCTTCGAATGAAGGAACCATAGCAGGCTTTCCCAAAATTTCCCAAGTTCCTTCTATCATGATATTCACTTGTGTTTCCTCATCCAGGACACAATCTATGTCAAAGTCTTATATTCTTGTTTCTATGCACTCATTTTCATTGATTCATGATTAATTCCATTAATATTGGTGGTTCATGATCGGGGACTTGGATGAAATAGGTTTCAAATTTCCCGAATCACGAATTCATGAAAAATTAATTGCAAGATAATCTTGTTTAACACATTAATTAATCGTGTTTATCTTTAAGTGTTTTTGGGTATTCGAACTTTGGGATTTTAACAGTACCTTGAGATAGAATCCTCAAAACCCGAAATGATTAATTATCAGATAATCATCTTTTATCTTTAATTAACCCTGTTTAAGTTTGAAGTGTCTTGGAAGTTCAGACTTTGGGATTGCAAGATGTGATGGATGATAAACGTCCTAACTTCCGAAGTGTGAAATTATTAACTATCTTTTAACCGATATTAACTTAACTAATTAAAATTAATATTTCAGGATTTTTTCCTCTTTGCAGAATTGCAATTTAGCTCATTATTATATTTCCAAATGCACGTTACCCACAGTGACATGTCGAGGGTGACGTCATTTTAAATGGTGTGTCAAGACCAGGGGTGTGCCATATGTTACTTAGGTTCATACGAATATTCAGAGGAAAATGTGGCAAATGGATGCCACATGTCAACCCAAAGAAGACTCGAAAAATACACATGTAATATGCCTCGTGTCCTTTGAAATTTTATGAAAGAGTGATAACCGATTCTTTTGAGTTTTGAGGTTTTTAAATTCATGGCTTGTCGAAATGCCCAAAGTGAAAAAGTCCGAAGTGACCTTTAGAGATTTGATTAGTTAATAATCAGGCGGCTCCACAACTCCAAAAATCTTGGGATTGTCCGATCAATCTTAGGAACTTCATCAATGATGATTATCACCCGCGCCTTATTATGGTTTAATCAGAGATGTTTTTGTTTTAAATCCCAATGTTATAGGATTATAAATTTTCCAACATAGGATCCATATGGGGATCGTGTCTCCTTGCGAGGCATGGAAGAACAATAGACCAAGTTCCTTTATTGAGTGAATGGAGTCATCATTGGATTTCTAGGAAATGCTTTTTGAAAGATCACACAGAGAGAAATTAGACTTCAGCCATGTCTCAGAAAACTTTCAAAACACAATCAATTCTCGATCTCAAGTTAGGCTACTAGTAGTTTCCTTTTCCTAAAACTGAGTTTGGATTTGTTTAAGATAATCAAAACAACTTTAACTGAAGTATCAGACTTTGGTTGATTTTATTCACATCAAGGAACAGTAATTTGAACAATCTCTATAGGGGAAATATCTTGTCAGTATATAATGTAAATATTATCAAAAAGAGAACTAGCTTCCAGAGTATATTTATACATGTATGACAGATTTACATATATCATAGATATTTCTTCACTACCAATGAGCCTGTTCAGTACCCTAATGATGTTGTCTACATCCCCCATTGAATTTCCTTTCACCACATCAACTAACATTTTTGCACTTTATTTGAGATAAGGGCAATCATTTTATGAATTTCCTTTCAAAATCTCTTTTGGAAAAAATGGGGGAATCAATTTTATGAATTTCCTTTTACCATTTGTCTTGGACTAGATGGGGACAATCATTTGATGAATTTCCTTTCACCATATGTCTTATATTTTATTATAATTTTGAAGTGGGGGAAATCAACTTGTATGTATCATACATGGATGATATCTTCTTAAGATTTGACAATGAAAGTCTTTCAACTAATTTTTATTGTACTCTGGGCTAATTATTTCCTGATCTTCAATACATATTTTCCTATAGGGAAGATCTTATGGGGAATTTTTATTTTCCAGGGATTTTCCTTGAGTGAATTAATTAGTTAAAATCTGTTAGAAGAGCTAAAGTTACCAAGATTAGCTTATACATATTTTCTTTTAGTTAAAATCAGAGGAACATAAATATTTTCACCTAATCTTGCTTTGAAGATATGCTTTTAATTTTTTAGAGGTAGGGAAAAATTCTTTCCTTCTGTAAAGATTTAAGGTTAGGCAGTGAAAATCAAGATAGGGTGAAAGATTTGAGTTATGCTAAAAGAAAACAAATCAAGGAGTCAGAGGGTTTGAAAAGGGATCTCATTTCCACATAAGATCACTTTTTGATTATCAAGCTTCTCTTTTATTCTTATTTTCTTTTGTCTTGTTTTCATTTGACTCTGAAATCTAGAAATTTATATCTTTCTGTTCTTTGATCAGGTGATTTATTTACGAGAGTAGAAACTTATTTATATCCGATAGGAATTCTTTCAATTTTTTTTATCTTAAACAATAAGTACAAAAGTTCATACTTCAGATCTTATTTACATTTTCAATCAAACTCACTGTTAATTTATCACCTATTTTGAGAGAAATAACAGTTTTGAAAACTAAGCGTTAGATTCCGCTACCTCCTTATTTCTCATTCTGACAATGAGTATTTTGCAAGAGCATAAAAATAAATAATCAAAGAGTTCTGCAACATAGGAATGATATGCAACACAAATATTTTATCTTTTCGTAATATTAAATGAAACTGGGTTTATTTAAAATGAAAAAGTAAAATTCAGGTAATCTACGAAGGAAAATAAGATTGTGAAAGTAAACAAAAACCAAACCGGTACATACAATGGTACTGTGAAACATGTTTATCGCATAAAATGTTTTAAATAGTGCCCGTTGATAGGGGTGTCAAATTTTTTCCTGTCGAGATTCTCCAGTAGGAATGAATTCTTCCCCTCTGTATATGCAATCCTAAATGGTCCGAACCAGAGGTGATCAAACTTACTGTCTTTTCCCGCATATTCCTTTCTGGAATCCCATTTTAAAACGAGATCACTAGGGAGAAACTCCCTATCTTTCACTTTTTTGTTGAAAAGGGATTTCATATTATCTTGATATTTTTGAAGTTTGTCATCAACTTCGGCCCTGTTTTGCTGGACTTCGATTATTTGGTTAATCCTCCTTGTCACGTCATTCAGATCTTCATTTGCATCTTGATACAAATTCATCACTGGAAGGGAGAGATTTATGGGGAGGACCACATCAGTACCATAAACCATCTGAAAAGGAGACATTCCTATTGATTTCTTAGTGCCAATTCGGTTTTCCCATAAGGCGTACTTTAGATGAACATGCCAAGCTTTCTTGTTCTCTACCAAAAGTTACTTGATTATATTCATCAAACTTTTGTTAGACGATTCAGCTAACCCATTTCCTTGAGGATAGTAGGTTTTTGAATGTCCTATTACGATGTTATATTTTTGACAAAATTTTACCATTGCCATAGATTTGAATGCTTGGAAGTTGTTCGTAACTATTTTCTGGGGATAAGAAAATCTGGATAGGATGTTCTCTTCCAAAAACATTATAACTACTGAATCAATAACATTCTAAGTCTGAATAGCTTCAACCCATTTCGTGAAATAATTGGTAGCAGTGAAAATCCATTTATGTTGGGGACTCGACTGTGGGTGTATTTCTCCAATGAAGTCCAGACCCCATTTTTGGAAAGGAGCCTCTGTCAGGGATGATTTTAAGGATGGAAATTTATTTTAAAATGTAAAAACCTTGGCGAATCTTACTAATCCTTTATATGCCAACTATAAATGATTAGCGATATTTTTGTAAAAATATTCAAATTTCTAAGGATTTTATATAGTTTTTATAAAATTTTGGCGATTTTTAAGGTAAAATAGTTTTATCCTATAGAATTTGGGCAAATCATTTTTAAAATAGCGAAACTGGTTTTTGGAAAAACCATGGAAAATTATCCCATGAGAGAAATTTAGCCCCTAAAATCATCTCTTGCCTCTGTTTGGACTCGGACTAAAGGTAGTGCAATGATCTTTTTCTTACCAGAGAACAGTTGGCAAGGGTTGCAGGCTCTGACCTTGGCATTCAAATCGGTAAATAGTTTTGGAGAATAGTATTTGGGTCTTAGAATCTTGTATGTCGTTTCCCTCCAGGCGTGATGTCCTCCACACACTCCTTCATGAAATTCATTTATGACATTCTCTGTTTCAGCTTCTGTTAAACAACCTAACAAGAAGCCTAGAGGGTCTTTCCAATATAGTTGACCTTCAATAATACAATATTTAACTGCATGTAACTTCAACGTTATTTCTTTGGATGTGGTCATGTCTCCTGGGCACTGAAGGGTGAGGAGGTACAAAACAATATATTAATACCAATATGAGGAAACAAATTTATCATCGATCTGGACTGAAGGGGTTTGATCATCAAGTTCCTCTATGTCTGGGATATATCCATGTTATTCTCAGTGGTTTATCCCGAGTGCTCTGAAATTTGATTCTGCTAATAATTTCTCTAGAACTTGACCTTTGACCATCTTTTTCGAAATTACTTCTAGATCGAACTCCTAAATTTTGGCTAACCACCGACCTCTCCTACCATCATTGTCCGGTTGTACCAATATATCTTTGACAGATCTTGTTGGCACATAAGCGATTATCTTGGAGTGCAATACATATGTCCTGAAAGATTTGAGATCTTTCACCATAGCATAAGCTTGTTTTTCCAGTATATTGTATCGTAATTCAACATCTCTGAGAATTTTATTGAAAAATTTGATCGATTGCTCGAAACCTTCTTCATTCTTTTGGAGAAGTACTACTGCGATAGTATGTTCAGATGCAAAAGAAAAGATCAGGAATTCCTTGGTATAGTCAGGACTAGCTAATACTAGAACTTCGCTTATATCTTTATTAACTCACTAGAATGATGCTTTATATTCAGAAGTCCATTTGATTTCACTGTCCTTCGACATATCTATGATTAATTTAACAATTTCAGCAAAGTTAGGGATAAACCTTCTCAAAAACTTTCTTTTTCCTAAAAAAGATTGGATTTATTTTTTATTTCTAGGAATGTTTATTGTGTCAATAGCCTCGATTCGCTTGGGATCGACCTTGATTCTATATTTTGAAACTATATGACCCAAAATCTTTCCTTCTTGCATAGAAAAATGAGATTTTTTAGGGTTGAGATACAAACCAAAGTTTATACATTTGTTAAAGGTTTGTTTGAGATGAACCAGATGTTCTGCATCAGAATTCAATAATATTGTTCGATCATATAAGTAAATGAAAATGAATTTATCTCTCTCACCGATGAAATCTATATCCATTGCTCTTTGGAAAGTGTCCCCTACGTTCATCAAACCAAATGACATTTTATCATACAAGAAAGTTCCCCACGGACTAGTGAATGCAATTTTTTCTTTATCATCTTCATGGACAACAATTTGGCTATAACTTGAGAAGCCATCGATCATCGACATTATCTTAGCTCCAAATACCTTTTCCAGGACATGATCCATCTTTGGAATTGGGTAGTTATCCTTCAGAGATGACCAATTTAAATTTCTCCACTTTTCTTCCTGACGGGTACCAAATTTGCTGCCCATTCAGAATACCTTAGTGGAACAATAATCTTTGTGTAAAGAATCTTCTTGACCTCTCTTTCTATTATAGTTAAGAGGATAGGGTTTCTATTTCTCATCTTTTGTCTAAAAGGTTTGATACCATGCTTCAAGGGGATTTTATGTTCAATCACAGAGGTATCATAAGTTTTTAAATCATCATAGGACCAGGCAAGGATGTCTTTGTACTGTTTAAGCAATTCAACATATTTATTCTTCACTTGAGAGGGGAGATATTTATATCACTTGACTATCTTAGGTTCTTCTTTAGTTCTTATGTCATAGTATTCAACCTCCTTGGGTTGAGGTCGCAGGGTATATTTTAAGGGTATGTCATCTTTGTCAAACAATCTTTCTAAGGGTATTAAACCTCTGGGAATCTGATTGTTCTTAAGTACAAGCATTCAATGATTCACTATCTTATCTTGGAATTTTTTCAGGATCCTCTCCTTCCCGCATGATCCAGATAGGACCATTCTGGTTTTCTTTACCTCTATGGGTCTTAGATAATTCATCAACCATTTCTAGAAATTGTTTAATTTGCTCATAATCTT
Source organism: Picea engelmannii (assembly GCA_009831015.1). Classification (NCBI taxonomy): domain Eukaryota; kingdom Viridiplantae; phylum Streptophyta; class Pinopsida; order Pinales; family Pinaceae; genus Picea; species Picea engelmannii. The sequence goes on along the minus strand of ML784388.1, from coordinate 584,577 downwards.
CAAAGACTTGCGAGTGTTGCACATTATTTGGGATTGAAGGTTTGTGTCTCATTTCTATGTGATACTTTAGCTTTAGGATAGTAGGTGGCATAAACGTTGCAACTGCTTTGGCCAATGAGTCTTCCTGTTGATTTTCCGTTCTGGGAATGTGATGAATGTTAAATAATGAGAAGAAATTCTCAATCAGATCCCATAAACAATTTATATATGATCTTAGCCTTGGATGTTTATCTTGATATGGATTCTTTATTTGTTTTACCATAAGTTCTACATCACCATAAACTATCCAATTTTCAATTTTTAGTTTCCTGGCGGCTGTTGAGGACAAGATATGATTTGATCTTACTCAAGCATTTTCAGACTTTACTTGGATAAATTAAAGTAGATGGGAATATCACCCTATGTGTATATCCAACAAAAATATATATCCTAACTCACAAGTATTAATTACAAGTGCTTAGGCTAGTCTTTTATCAACAAAAAACTTTCTAGAAATTCACTTTTTATGTATTTTTCTGAAAATATCAGTTGCTGAAATAAATGTGAGAGCACAAGTAAAGACACCAAGGTCATAATCAATGTATATGAAACATAAAGAAATCCCTTATTTCATTTCAATTCATGAAAGAGTCATTGTCTTTAAAAAACTTCACACAGAAATCTTGGACCAAAGTCAAACTTAGAAATCCTCATTGGAACATACAAAAGGACCTCTGACAGAAAACCAAAACTGAACTCTAAAAGATGGATCCTCTTGCCATAGATTGCTTCCCACTCGACTCTACACAATAGAATTTATCATTCATGAAATTTAATTCACAAACATACAAGTCTACACAGACTATCAAAGATAGATCAACACCTTTGAAGAACAAGTGTCTGAATGATTTGATTCAACCCTGAATGTTGATGTCTACAATAAGACCCTACTATCAGAAAAGAGAATTAGGCTATGATGATTATATGAATGGATGAAAACTGAACTATCTCAACATAACTCAAAGAGAAAACCTTAGCATTCTTTGTGATTCTATCCTCCTCCTGTTCCTCCCCTCAATTCATCTTTTAACAATTTAGAATTGGTTAGAGTAGTTGAACTAACTTATTAGTTAAGCTAACATAAAGCCATAACTAACTTTAGTTAAGGAAGGGGGGGAAAGTAATAATCATAATATGGTGATAATTAGATAATAACTAATAGGTGGGACCCTCTTGTGACTCCTTTAGTGAATAACAATCATCACATCATAACATAATCCATTATCATCACATCAGAACATAATCCATTTGTTAGACAAACACACCCCTTGTGTCTCCCTTCAAAGCATATTTTTCTTTGAAAATTTTAGCTCATAAAATTTGAAAATAATTCAAATTAATACTCATATATCCAAAATAAGACCTGTTGTCCAAAATGAAACATGCTTTCTAAAATCCATGGAGACCACTGTCATAAAACAATAATTGACATAAAAATTAAAACCCATATTTTCCAGTCGGTGAAGCAACCTTTCCTTGGTTGCTGCTGTCACCTCCTGATTTCCCTGAAAATGCCTTGAGCTGGGAAGAGCCTTTAGGATTTATCTCACTAATCACATGGGAACAATCATCCCTCAGATGCATCCGTGAAGACATGGATTTTCTAGAGTTATCGGAGGGAGAGGAAGGGGCAGTTACAACTTTTCCTTTACCAGATGCATGGTGGGATTCGGTCTTCAATCTCTTTCTCACAAGGGAGGTGTTGTTCCTGAGTCTATACTTAAGGCTTAAAAGTACAGTGTCAAGGCATCCGAAAGTATGTTAAAGATTTATACAAAGAACACGTTAACCTTCGGTGTAGGAAACTAATGAAGATTTCTACGTTCTCGTTGTCTAGCCTCCAATTGTTCCTGGGTAGTAATATCTTGTTCAATGGCTTCCCATGAACGTTCCAATTCCTCCCGGGTGTTCGCAGTTTTAAGGATTGTGTCAAAAATATTTAAAGCGATATGTATTTGATTAGATAGCCCGGGTTGAATATTTGGTTGAGTTGTTGCGGGGACAGTCATTGAGGAACAATACCAGTATGGAAATGATTTAATGGGAGATTTCAACGTTGTTTCAATTCGGTCGAAATAAGAGAAATTTTTGCATGAAGAACAAAATAGGAATGCAAACTGAAGGCCCTTTCCCGTAACTGTATTATTTTTTAGTAAATATGTGGAATGAGAGAAAAACATTTAGCTATGGGTAATGTAAGGTTCCTATTAGTAGAAAACTCACACATACACAGAAGAAGAAATTGACATAGAAATAATTGACATAGTGTAAATAAATATAAAATTCTGTAAATGCGAATTGGTCTTACACCTGCTGATAGCTGGTGCAGAGGAAAGACAAGAAACAATTATAGAAAAATAAAATCCCTTCACTATAGTAGTGGTCGTACTAAATTATAGTGATACACATCAATTATGTAGAGAAAAATGAAAAGAAACAAAAAACATAACGAAACAAACTTGTAACACAGTCGTGACGAAATCGAGAATCTTCAAATTGCTTGTATTAACTTTGCGGATGCAAAATATCTATTACATTCATTACCAAAAAGTCCAGCCTTTTCCTCTTCTTTTTGTGATCTATTTATACAAATTTTTCCTCTCGGCTTTTAGAAGAGTGAAATCACTCCATCTGTCCTAATCCATTTTCAAAAAGGTGCCAGGTGCCTGTCTTTGATTAGATTCAATGCATATGATACATTTGTTCATAAAATGGAATACAAGATGTGAAGGTTCCGCTTGACAGCTGGGAGCAGCGAAATCACTCCATTTCTCCTACTCCATTTTCAAGAAGTGCCAGGTGCTTGTCCTCGCATGGATTCAGTGTACATGATACATTTGTCCACAAACTGGGATACAAGCTGTGAAGGCTCGGCTTGACAACTGGCTTCGGAAAAATAGCAGTCTCGGGCTAGCTGTGGAAGTTTATTACCTATTTGTACATCGACGATGTCAAGGGCGCCGAGTTATGTACTAGGTTGAATCAAATGTTGGTCGATTTGAGCCATGTCTATCCTGTCCATCTTAGAGATTTCCGTCGAATTCCTCTCATTCTTCTCCTTCATGTCGAGGGAAATCCGATCTATATTCGTCTGCCTTAGCGTCTCTGTGTCACATCCACTCCCCATCCTTAATAGCTCACCATTTATGGCATTGAAGGCTTATTCTAATGAATTTGTCACTTTTTGAGCCTGCTCCTTGCTTAAAGTAATATCCTGTTCCCAATTTTTTAACAAAATATTACCCCTAGTCTGTTCGATAATGGTGAGTCCAGGGGGCCCCGCTGAAAATCTGTTGTTGGTAGCTATCACTGCTTCTTGGAAGGCGATCCGAGCAGCTTCTGGGTTTCTTTCCTTGACAATCAGATTCTCAGAGATCTGATTCATTAGCAAGCAATCTTCTCGAAACTCACCTACTTTGTTTAGAAGACTCTGTTGAGCAGAAGAGATCCTGCTCCGAATATCGATTGCTCGGGATTTAACAATCTCGATGTCGATAACCTTGCTTTCTGCAACCTCTAACTGAGCTTGTAACTCTGTGATCATATTCCTCTGCTGATCAGCCTGCACCCGACCATCTCGGATCACTGAATTTTCTTGTTCCAACTTGGTTTTGAGGACTTCGATTTCTTTCTTATCGGCCAATCGGGCCAGCTCTATTGCTCCACTCGCTTGACTCTTAGCGTTTTCTGCAGCCGAAGCTACTCAGGCCTCAAGAGTCTTGATCAATCGATTCTTTCTCTTGAGCCGATTTTTCAACATCGCAACCGAGAATTGGTTCACTGATGCATACGCTCCTAGCGTCCCTGCTATCTCTGTGGCGAATTCATCACTCTTCTTGTTTTTTCCATCTGTCATTACTTTGAATTTTTTAACAGTGGATTCTCCCTCTTGATAAAATTCCCTCTTTACTACATCTTTTCTCTTTCTGTCAAAAAATAACTCATTAGGGGGGAGTTCCTCTGCCCTTATAGGTCTTAGTTCTTCACCAAATATCCATCCCTCGCTAACATCTCCCTGTGCCGACTGCAAGGGAGTGATAGAGGTGATGGGTTCCCCGATTTGCTTCGCTGCCTTTCCTGGTGTGTCGAGTGAGCCCTACTCCTTCGGAGGATCAGAGGCCTTCATCTCTGTCTCCGGTTTCTGAGTCTCTGGCAGGTCTGTGTTTTTTACTTCCACCTCTGGACTATGTTCCTTGGGTGGGTCAGTAGTCCCTTCTTCTGTTTTGGGATTCTTTTCCTGCTCGAGACTCTTCTCCTGTTCGAGATTCTTCTCCTGTTCGGGATTCTTCTCCTGCTGTCCTTCCTGACGTTTTTCGATGTTAGAAGTTTGGCCCTCGAATATTTCAGCCTCCTTCTCTTTATCCTTGGAAAGTCCCAAACCTCCTAGCATCACGGGGAGACATCTTTTCCTATGCTCCTAAAATTTTAAAAGAAAGGCCCTGTCTTCGGGTGCTAGAGATCTGATTCGAAATTGCACTTCCGCATAGGACCTCGCCCCTCAGAAAACATCATCCGAGGGTGAGCATTCATGTTCAAACCTCTTTAATCCACAATTTCCCAAATGGGTGTTTACAATTCTCTGAGGATCATGCTTTTTGTACTCAATAGAGACTAGGCTCAAGTCTTCTAAGGTTGCAGCCGCAACCTTAGCATGTCCGAAATCTAATAAGGAATAGGAATTAAGCCGAACAGGGAAAAATGACCATACCTTCTTTGATGATGCTTTGAGCTCTTTACTCACTCCGCCAATCACTGTTTGTCAAGCAATCTCACGACAGGCCAGCTTGTCGGGGATGAACAGTGGTAGCGCCAAAGGAGGAACAATAGCTCCGAAAACTCTAAAATAGGAGAATTCTTCTTCTACGTACCAGTCCGCGATACTGCTCAGATTCGCAGCAATGCTATCCGAGATGCGGGGTGGAGAAAGACCAAAAATGGCAATGTGCAAGGGCACCATCACCCAGTTGAAAATCTCATAAATAAACTTATTTGCATTATTTTCCCACAGCTTGTCGTGGTACTCATGCACAGTTTTTTCTTGGGTTAGACTCCAAGCCCAATTCATCAAAGGAAAAGGTGTCATGGAGAATATTGCGTCCATGATATACGCAGACATGAAGAATCTGGATGGTCTCCCGGCTGCTTTTTTCTCCCAGTACTCTAAGACCCTGTTGAACAAACCGTCGGAGAGTATCTTCGCCCAATTAAATGAGCAACGTTCTGCTACCCGAAAGATGAGAGGTACCCACCGGATGTAAAAATGTGCGGTATCCTCACTTCCGAAAATTCGGCACGTCATCATCGCCACATACATATACTGTGGCTCCAGCGAAGAAATAGAATACACGCCCTTGTCATTCACTTTGAATGTCGCGGAGCACGAAACCCAATCTTTTATCAAACCAGGCATGGTTTTATCATATTCTACGCACTCCTTCTTTTTGAATTCCTCCAAGAATTCATTGCCATATATATATTCAGAAGTCACTGGTAGCTTATACATTGATTGGATATGCTCTGGTCTGAAAGTCCTGACCGTGGTCCGTCGGTCATTCATGATAGTTCTGGTGGGTAGGTCGATGTGATCCAATGCCCATCGGATCATGTCGTAGTATGGGAGCAACCGAGGTCTGGTTGCAACCAGGTGCATTCTCGACTGAACAATTGTCTTGTACTTAGTGTTCAGGTCGTCCTTTACAATATCATTGTCATCGTCATCTGAGTCTGAATAGTTTACCAACTCGGATTGCAAAATGTCTGAAATAAATGACCAGGTGGGTACTGAGCCGCCAGTCCGAGGCGAAGTATCTGAGACGTTGTCTAGACCCTGCGCTGCAACCTCGACATTCGCTTTCGCTGCTCTCCTTGGAGCCATGGCTGACGCTTGCTTTTTCTCTCTTCTGCAATAGACCTGTGTATACATGCGGAAATGAGTTCTCTCGGAGAAAGGTGAGCTCTATGCGCTTATGAGAAATGTCTAAAAAAGAATGAAACTGTCGTATATATTTGAAAACTCTATGCCTTTTGAAATAAGTTTGTCAAATCGCAAATAAAACAAAATTTAATGTATAAATCCGATCTTATTTATTCGTGGATTTACACTAATTCTTCATTAATTTCATCAATGTTCGGCGGCTTGATAGGCAATCGGGTTATGGAGAGCAAGTAAATCCCTCATGAAGTGTGCCAACCTCGATACGCGGGATGTATCTCGCTTAATTTCATTTTTTTAGAATTTCAAATCTTAACGGCTTAAAGAATTTTCTCGTCTTTCGCTGTATCGTGAATTTCCTTTTCACAGTTTGACTATTCAACTCGCGAGGCTGCGAGTGACGGTTTTACCTTAATTAATAATAACCATGATTTGGCGCATTCTTAATTATATAACTTAACCTAATCACCATATCGCGACTCGGAAATTCGAAGACAAAATTTTGGGAGAATGATATGCCGAGTCGCGATATCGCGATGTGGCGATAATTAAGGATCGAATTAAGAGAAGGAAATATTAGATTAGGTGACTAATTAATCTCTCTATAATTATGTCGCATCCTCGTGAATCGGATTTTTGGACACCTCAACTCGATGAAAGAAAGTACCGTGTGACGAAGTGCCGAGAACCAAATTTAACCATTGTTAGTTTTTTACCCTTAGTCTCTGACCAAGGTTATCACAAAGTCATCGTGTTCTCGGCTATCGAGGCTGCAAGAACAAAAACTCAGGTCTGAAGGATGCCGAGGCATGAAACCTCGACGACGTCTAATCATGGGTTAAAGGTTTAATCCTAGTTAATGCCTTGGACGAAAATTAGAACCGAGTTCGCATTTTCGCGACTCGGGACTTGTGAATTCAAGAAATAAAGTGTCTGACTTGTGAGACCTTGAAATAAAACCAAAAGAACAAACATAATTGCGAAAAATGGACCTTTTTTGAAAGTGATAAAGCATTTCTATTCATGGGACAAGATTTCAGAGCTTTATGATTTCAGAAGGAGAAGAAAAGCAACTTTAGACTTCAAGTATCAAAAATTAAAAATTGAGCGAGGTGAAAAACAAGGGTGGCTCCAACATAGGATCCAACTAGGGATCCCGCTTCCCTGTGAGGCGGGAAGAACAGTAGACCAGGTGCCAAAATTGGGTAAATGGAGTCATAGGTTAATATCAACAGAAAAATCAAGGAAAAAGATAGAAGGGGAGGGAAATTTCGCTTGGAACGCCAGAATTTTTTTTCGAACTCAGATACTCTTTCTAAACACAGCTGGAGTCACTTTCGCAATTCTCCCTTTCTCACTACTAAGTTTGGGGAACGCTTTAAGACAGTCGTAACGCTCCTATGATATTCAACAGGTCTTGTGATTCTTAGCTTGCATCAAAAGAATGATATTATATAATCTAAAATAGGGAAGTCCCGTCGGAATTTGGGGAAATGATCAGGTTTTCAGAAAGCATTGATTACCAGAGTAGATTGATGTTTACGTATAACATCCTTACAGATCTCTCAGACATTGCTTCACTATCAGCGAGCCTGTTCAGTACCCCGGTGAAGTTGTCTGACCCTTTATCACTGAATTTCTTTTCACCACTTCGGAAAACATTTATGCGTTTAAACGCTAAAACGAGGGCAATCATTTTTGAATTTCCTTTCATCGTCTTAATGGACTAGGTGGGGGAAATCATTTCTAAATTTCCTTTCACCACCTGCCTCAGTATTTCCTTTTAAAACACGAAGATGGGAGCAATCAGTTTATATCAGGGCTGAGATCTGTGTAATATTTTTTATCAGAGGTCTGTCAACTTATTTTGATTACTAGGTATCAACCTTCCTTTGACCCTCACAAGACCTTTATTTCTTAGGGAGACAAGGGAGAATAATAAAATTTTAAGGAACATCCTGTTCGAGCAAGCTTTGATTTTTCGGATGCTATTGAAAAACCTAGGAAAGTTAGGATCGCTATAAACATTCCTTAGCTTAGCAGAGGATCAAGTTGTTGTGAAGACCAGCTTTCTTATTAAGATCTTCTTCGGAATCCCTGAGGTTTGAAACGCAAAATCTTTATCCCTTCCCAAAGGCTTGGGAATATAGTGACTCATTAAAAGTTAGGCCCAAATATAGACAGAAAACAAGGCAACAATTAAATGGTTTAATATAAAAACGATCACAACAGTTCTGGACTAGTTTTCGAATGCATTTGGGAACAAAAATTATGACTGACTACTTTTGGTTTAACATATTCATTCAAATTTAGTTTGAAGATCAAAGCCAAAAATAATCCTGTTATCTAACCTTTTATATTGCAAT
>ML784388.1:502855-576066 GCA_009831015.1 Picea engelmannii | reverse complement strand
TTTCTTTTCTATCCGACGATTGTCATGTCATGTAGTGCTTTAGATATCGCCCATTGACAGGGGCGCTGAGAACTTCTCCATCAATATTTTCCAGAAGAAAGGAATTCTTTCCTTCTGGAGCCGAGACTCTGAATGGTCCATACCACAGCTGATCAAATTTGCCATGCTTCGCGGCTTCTTCTCTTCTCGTATCCCATCTTAACACCAAGTCACATGGGAGCAAATCTCTGTCCTTTGCCTTGAGATCGAACAATGCTTTCATATCGTCCTGGTATTTCTGCATTTTCTCATCAACCTCCACTCTGAGCTGTTGAACCTCAATCAGCTGGTTAATTCTCCTGGTTACATGATTGGGTTCTTCATTCTGATCTTGCCATAATTTTATCACTGGAAATGCTAAGTTAATAGGCAGAACCACCTCGGTGCCATAGACCATCTGAAACGGTGAAATGCCGATAGACCTTTTAGTGCTGACACAGTTTGCCCACAACGCGTTTTTCAAATGTACATTCCATGACCTCTTGTTTTCATTCAGTACTTTTTTGATCATGTTTACCAAGCTCTTGTTAGATGACTCAGCCAACCCATTTCCCTGAGGGTAATAAGCAGTGGAATGGTTGAGAACGATACTATACTTCTAGCAGAAGTTGATCATAGCCATGGATTTGAAGGCCTGGGCGTTGTCGGTAACAATCTTTCGGGGACACCCGAATCTCGACAAGATGTTGTCTTCCAAGAAGTCGATCACCACCGACTCTGTTGCCCTTTTGGTTGGAATTGCTTCCACCCACTTTGTAAAATAATCTGTGGCTGTTAAGATCCACTTATGCTGAGCACTGGAATGCGGATTAATTTCCCCTATGAAGTCTAATCCCCATTGTTGAAATGGGGTTTCAATTTTGACTGGAACGAGTGGCAGTGCAGGGAGTTTTTGCTTACCAGCGAATATTTGACATGAGTAACAGGGACGTACTTTGGCATTGACGTCTGAAAATAGTTTCGGCCAATAGTATCCGACCCTCAGGATCTTGTAGGTCGTGGCTCTCCATGCATGGTGTCCTCCACAGATTCCTTCATGAAATTATTCTATGACCCGTGGAGTTTCCGACTTAACCAGACAGACTAGTAAGAACCCGAGTGGATCCTTCCATAATAGTTGATTTTCGGAGATGCAATATTTTACAGCATGGAGTTTCAAGGTTCTGCATTTGGCTAGTGTTAGTCCATCCAGACATTTCAGGTTCAACAGATAGAAAACTATATCCTTATACCATCCCGATGACATGAATTTTTCTTCAACCTTCCTTGGATGTGTCTGGTCATCCGGCTCTTGCAAATGTGTGTCTCTGTCTTCCCCTTGCAGGCAATTGATGTCAAGAGCCCTAAGGTTTGACTCAGCCAAGAGTTTGGCCAGACCATGTCCCTTTATCAATTTAGTAGGCTTGACTTCCAGATCAAATTCTTGTATTTTAGCGAGCCAGCGTCCTCGTTTTCCATCACTATCTGGCTATACCAATATATCTTTCACAGCACTGGTTGGTATGTACGCGATAATTTTTGAATGTAGGACGTAAGTTCTGAATGCTTTAAGCGCTTTCACCATTGCATACGCCTGTTTTTCTATTATATCATATTTTAGTTCGGCGTCTCTAAGGCTCTTGCTAAAAAACGCGATCGGGCTTTCAAAACCTTGATCATCTTTTTGCAGTAATACCGCGGCGATAGTATGTTCAGAAGCGAACGAGAAGATGAGGAAATCCTTTAAGTAATCTGGGCTTATTAATACAGGTGCTTCACTGATGACCTTTTTAATATGCTCGAATGACGCTTTAGCCTCAGTCGTCCAATTTACCCTGCTATCCTTTTTCAGCATTCCTGTGATCAATTTGACAATCTCAGCAAAATTTGGTACAAACCTTCGTAAAAGATTTATTGTACCTAAGAAAGATTGAATTTCTTTTACGTTCCTAGGAATCCTGATAGTTTGTATTTCTTCAACCCTTTTAGGATCGATCCTGATCCCATCTTTAGATACGACATGCCCCAGAAGCTTACCTTCCTGCATAGCGAAATGTGATTTCGTTGGGTTCAAAGATAGGCCATACGTTCGACATTTTTCGAAAGTCTGTTTTAAATGGATCAAATGTTCTTCATCAGTTTTAGAGAAAACCGTTAAATCGTCAAGGTAGATTACTACGAACTTGTCTCTTTCTCCGACGAAAGTGATGTCCATAGCGTGCTGGAATGTAGTTCCTGCATTCATCAAACCAAAAGGCATTTTATCATACATGAATGTACCCCATGGTGTGGTGAAAGCAGTTTTTTCTTTGTCTAGCTCACTCATGGCGATTTGGTTGTACCCAGAAAACCCATCTATCATAGACATTCGATTTGCTCCAACTACCCTTTCTAGGACGTGGTCCATTTTGGGGAGCGGATAATTATCCTTAAGAGAGGAGCTGTTCAAGTTCCGGAAATCCACACATAGTCTGATTTCTCCGTTCTTTTTCCTGACAGGGACTAAATTTGCCACCCAGTCTGAGTACCTTAGAGGTACAATTATTTTCACATCTAAAAGCTTATTAACTTCCTTTTCAATGACGGGCAACAAAATGCGGTTGAATTGCCTAAGTTTCTGCCTAAAAGGCTTGACCCCAGGCTTCAACGGTATCTTGTGCTCAATTACAGAAGTATCATACATTCGAAGTTCTTCATAGGACTAGGCAAAAACATCGGTGTATTGTTTGAGTAGGTCTCTGTATTGGTTTTTTGCCTTGGGAGGGAAGAATTTAGATATCTTTACTATCCTGGCCTCTTTTTCAGTTCCGATGTTGCAATCTTCCACTTCTTCTGGTTGGGGCTGCAAAGTGGATTTCATGGGTACGTTGTTCTGATCGAAGAGTCTTTCTAAAGGGATTAAGCCTTTCGGGATCTGATTGTTTTTAAGGATCAACATGCGATGATCTTCTATTTTATCTCGAAAGGTTTCAGGATCTTCATCCTCTTGCATAATCCACATCAGGTCGTTTTGGTTTTCTTGGTCTGGATAAGTTTCAGAGAACTCACCTATCGCCATAAGAAATCTTTGAATTTGCTCATCATCTTCAAAGATCTCCCAGTGTCTGACATTATCGGGTATAGAAGGTTTATATCTGATTTCAATATGATATTTCAGTCTAACGTTCGTGGGAGGAGAAAAGGTTGAGGCTGCCTTAGCCAATGCGTCAGCATGTTGATTCTCTGTGCGAGGAATAAAATGGATTTTTATAGATGAGAAAAAATTCTCGATCAAATCCCAAGCGCAATTTCTGTATGTTCTTAGTTTGGGATGCTTGGCTTGGTATTGTCGGTTTATTTGTTTTACTATCAATTCCGCGTCACCGTAAACCTCCAAGTTTTTTATATTTAACTTTTTTGCAGCCTCTAACCCTAAGATTAATGCTTCATACTCACATACGTTATTGGTGTAATCYATATCCCATTKCAAACGATATGAGAAAGGAACAATAAAMTTTCCTTCARGTGCTACTAAAAGTATGCCARCACYAGCTCCTTCAGAARACGAAGCGCCATCGAAGTACATCTTCCAGATACCACTTTTGTACAGTTCTTCAGTCAAGGGGTTAAGCTCTTSTTGCTTCATATCAAGTTCTTCTGGACACCCCTCCAAACCATCATCGAAAGACAATATGCAATTTCCCAGATCTTGGTCCGCAACATAAATGGGAAAATTATTTGGATTCTGAGGATCACTGACAGTATATGCCAATCTTGTTTCTCTGTACAATCGGGTAAACTAACCACCGAATACATGAATTGTGGCATATGGAATGTCCAATTGTAGAGAACCTCCCAACTTGGCTCCCCATGATCTGGATAACAACATACCATATTTGGGAGGAATATCTGCAATAACCACATCCATCAAGACACTCTTGACCGGGACTTGAGCCAGGGTAACAACCAGATCTTTTATCATTCCCACACATTTAACCTTCTTGAATTGAAAGAGTATAGATCTCCATAAGGTCTAGTGATCTGGAGGCCCAGCCTCTCCATTATAATTTTGGGCATAACATTATGTGAAGCCCCAGAGTCTAACATGCAGTTATGCAGTAACTGGTCATGTATATTCAGGGTGATATAGAAAGGAGTGACGTTATCCTTGGATCCCTCAAAATGAGGACCAAAGGTGATGTTAGGTCTGTCATCTTCTAGGTTGATAACATCAGAGTGACTTTCTGGCTCATAAACACCGATCACTTGGGCAATTTGCTTACGATAAGTGGGGTTTTTTGCTAATTCTACCAAAGGAATCGGTATCTTAATTTTATTAAATTCATTTTCAAAATTGAAAGACGTATTTACCTTGTCCGTTTCTTTGGTTAAGACTCCCGAGCTTTTTGCTTCCGACTTGTTTGTCTGGATCGCTTTATCACTCATGATCTTAGTCGGAGATGTAACTTTATCTATCGGACCTGTTTCCTTTGTTTGGGTTTCAACTCTTTTCACCTTAGACTCTTTAGTTTTTGCTACCTTGACTTTATTGCTGGGTAACAGTGTCTCATTCAAAGGAGGTTCATGAGATTGACCCCTTTGCAGGATTCTATTAGGTTGGTCAGTTGAGGTGGGCTTATTTTTAGATCTCAGATTGTATTTGGGCTGAAAATCATCCGCTATCATTTCCGTTTCTGGTTGAGACATGCAGAGGTCAGTATGATCACCTTCTTCCTCTTCATTTGACGATTGAGGGGTATTTAAAGACTTTTCATAGTCTTCCCTGGTAAAAAATGGTTGCGAACGTTCATCACTGAAAGATGCGACTTCATCTTCCGAATCTCCGAAATCTTGGAGGTCATTTGCTCCTATAAAATTTTCATTTTTTAGTGGAGCTTGTATTTTTTGATCTTCATTCTTTATTTGCCTCTGTTGATTTTGGGGATTTGGGTTTCTCCTGAAGTCCCTCTTGTTAGAAGAATCATATTTATCCTGATCCAACTCCATCCTAGATATTTTGTTAGACAAATCTTTAATTATTCGGGCCATATCATCTACTCTATCGTTAGTGTATCTATTTGACCCGGAAGGACCCGCTGGTTCCCTATAGCGTCTATTTTCACGGTTGACTATTTCTACTTTAGCCTTTAACTTACCTGAAGCCATCATATTCGATTCTATTTCGACATCATCGTCTTGCATTCTATTTAGGGTGGCTCCTCTTCTTTCTCGCAAAATTAGGGCAAAATTGCATTCGAAAGCTCCCGCAAAGGTTACTTTGGCTGAGGGTTTAGAAGGTTTAACAGCAGTTGGAATTTTATTATACAGTTTGTTAAATCTCAAATTAAATTCCATAATTGTTTCTGAGTTCTTTTTCTTCAGAGACCCAAACTCGGTAAGGTAGTATAAGTGATCCTTTCGCTCTCCCCATTGTCTGAGGAAAGTGTCTTCCAAGGCATTATATGTCCGAATAGAAGCCGCAGGAAGACTCCGAAACCAAGTTCGGACCTGTCCTTCGAAGGTTTGGACAAGTAATCTCGAATAGAAATCCTCGTGCTCAATACCGCATATGTCTGCGAACTGGTCAAAGAAGTTTATATGCTCGGCTGCAGTTAGATCTCCCTCCATGATGAACTTAGGAAGATTTTTGATGTAGTTGTCAGGTAAATCATGGAAGGGAACGGGTAAAACCAGGGGAGCATATCTCACTGCTACTTTTGCAAATACTCCGGGAGGAGGGACATTTGGATGTCCTCCACCTCTTCCTCCAACGCCTGCCATCGACTTGGGAGTAGGAAATGGGGGTGCAACACACTCTTTTGAATCAGGTGAAATTGGGAAGTTCTGATGAAGAAAGGATGGTATGTCAAAAGATAACGATCTTTCCAAAGGACCTTTTCCCTTGTTTATAGATGGGAAAGTTTGATGTGGCTCACTCCTAAATTTTGAGTAGTCTGTTTCCAGATATTTGGTATCAGACAGAGGGTTGTAGGAAGTAAGAGGTTCTGAAGGGCATTTAGTCTTTACAAGTGGGTTTTTGGGTTTATTAACTAAAGCAGTTGCCTCAAACGAGCCTCTCGCTCTTAAAATCTTCTCAGTATTATTAACAGGCGCAATCAGCTTGCCACCCGGGTTCTGTCTGGTATGCTTTCTACCAGACGCCAGTATGTGTTTCAGTGGAGTCGCCAAGTGAAATATTTAAAAAAGCCTTAAAACTATGTGCACTCTATGTTCACTATCAAAGAGTAACACTATCAACGAAATAGTTTTTCGTTTTCCCAGGGAAAAGATTTTGTAACTTCGATCCCCGGCAACGGCGCCAGAAAGATGTTGTTCCTGAGTCTGTACTTAAGGATTAAAAGTACAGTGTAAAGGCATCCGAAAGTATGTTAAAGATTTATACAAAGAACACGTTAACCTTCGGTGTAGGAAACTAATGAAGGTTTCTACATTCTCGCTGTCTAGCCTCCAACTGTTCCTGGGTAGTAATATCTTGTTCAATGGCTTCCCATGAACGTTCCAATTCCTCCCGGGTGTTCACAGTTTTAAGGATTGTGTCAAAAAGATTTAAAGCGATATGTATTTGATTAGATAGCCTGGGTTGAATATTTGGTTGAGTTGCTGCGGGGACAGTCATTGAGGAACAGTACCAGTATGGAAATGATTTAACGGGAGATTTCAACGCTGTTTCAATTCGGTCGAAATAAGAGAAATTTTTGCATGAAGAAAAAAATAGGAATGCAAACTGAAGGCCCTTTCCCGTAACTGTATTATTTTTTAGTAAATATGTGGAATGAGAGAAAAACATTTAGCTGTGGGTAACGTAAGGTTCCTATCAGTAGAAAACTCACACATACACAGAAGAAGAAATTGACATAGAAATAATTGACATAGTGTAAATAAATATAAAATTTTGTAAATGTGAATTGGTCTTACACCTGCTGATAGATGGTGCAGAGGAAAGACAAGAAACAATTACAGAAAAATAAAATCCATTCACTATAGTAGTGGTCGTACTAAATTATAGTGATACACATCAATTATGTAGAGAAAAATGAAAAGAAACAAAAAACATAATGAAACAAACTTGTAACACAGTCGTGACGGAATCGGAAATCTTCAAATTGCTTGTATTAACTTCTTGGATGCAAAATCTCTATTACATTCATTACCAAAAAGTCCATCCTTTTCCTCTTCTTTTTGTGATCTATTTATACAAATTTTGCCTCTCGGATTTTAGAAGAGAGAAATCACTCCATCTGTCCTAATCTATTTTCAAAAAGGTGCCAGGTGCCTGTCTTTTCTTAGATTCAATGCATATGATACATTTCTTCATAAAATGGAATACAAGCTGTGAAGGTTCTGCTTGACAGCTGGGAGGAGAGAAATCACTCCATTTCTCCTACTCCATTTTCAAGAAGTGCCAGGTGCTTGTCCTCGCATGGATTCAGTGTACATGATACATTTGTCCACAAACTGGGATACAAGTTGTGAAGGCTCGGCTTGACAACTGGCTTCGGCAAAATAGCAGTCTCGGGCTAACTGTGGAAGTTTATTACCTATTTGTGCATCAACGATGTCAAGGGCATCGAGATGTGTACTAGGTTGAATCAAATGTTGGTCGATTTGAGCCATGTCTATCCTGTCCATCTTAGAGATTTCCGTTGAATTCCTCTCATTCTTCTCCTTCATGTCGAGGGAAATCCGATCTATATTTGTCTGCCTTAGCGTCTCTGTGTCACCTCCACTCCCCATCCTTAATAGCTCACAATTTATGGCATTGAAGGCTTCTTCTAATGAATTTGTCACTTTTTGAGCCTGCTCCTTGCTTAAAGTAATATCCTGTTCCCAATTGTTTAACAAAATATTACCCTTAGTTTGTTCGAAAATGGTGAGTCCAGGGGGCCCCGCTGAAAATCTGTTGTTGGTAGCTATCACTGCTTCTTGGAAGGAAATCCGAGCAACTTCTGTGTTTCTTTCCTTGACAATCAAATTCTCAGAGATCTGATGCATTAACAAGAAATCTTCTCGAAACTCCCCTACTTTGTTTAGCAGACTCTGTTGAGCATAAGAGATCCTGCTCCAAATATCGATTGCTCGGGATTTAACAATATCGATGTCGATAACCTTGCTTTCTGCGACCTCTAACTGAGCTTGTAACTCTGTGATCATATTCCTCTGGTGATCAGCCTGCACCCGACCATCTCGGATCACTGAATTTTCTTGTTCCAGCTTGGTTTTGAGGACTTCGATTTCTTTCTTATCGGCCAATCGGGCCAGCTCTATTGCTCCACTCGCTTGACTCTTAGCGTTTTCTGCAGCCGAAGCTACTCGGGCTTCAAGAGTCTTGATCAGTCGATTCTTTCTCTTGAGCTGATTTTTCAACATCGCAACCAAGAATTGGTTTGCTGACGCATACGCTCCTAGTGTCCCTGCTATCTCTGTGGCGAATTCATCACTCTTCTTGTTTTTTCCATCTGTCATTACTTTGAATTTTTTAACAGTGGATTCTCCCTCTTGATAAAATTCCCGCTTTACTACATCTTTTCTCTTTCTGTCAAAAAAGAACTCATTAGGGGGGAGTTCCTCTACCCTTATAGGTATTAGTTCTTCACCAAATATCCATCCCTCGCTAACATCTCCCTGTGCCGACTGCGAGGGAGTGACAGAGGTGATGGGTTCCCCGATTTGCTTCGCCGCCTTTCCTAGTGTGTCGAGTGAGCCCTGCTCCTTCGGAGGATCAGAGGCCTTCGTCTCTATCTCTGGTTTCTAAGTCTCTTGCGGGTCTGTGTTTTTTACTTCCACCTCTGGACTATGTTCCTTGGGTGGGTTAGTAGTCCCTTCTTCTGTTTCGGGATTCTTTTCCTGCTCGAAACTCTTCTCCTGTTCGGGATTCTTCTCTTGTTCGGGATTCTTCTCCTGCTGTCCTTCTTGACGTTTTTCAGTGTTAGAAGTTTTTCCCTTGGAGCTTTCAGCCTCCTTCTCTTTATCCTTGGAAAGTCCCAAACCTCCTAGCACCACGGGGAGACATCTTTTCCTATGCTCCTAAAATTTTAAAACAAAGGCCCTGTCTTCGGGTGCTAGAGATCTGATTCGAAATTGCACTTCCGCATAGGACCTCACGCCTCGGAAAACATCATCTGAGGGTGAGCATTCGTGTTCAAACCTCTTTAATCCACAATTTCCCAAATGGGTGTTTACAATTATCTGAGGATCATGCTTTTTGTACTCAATAGAGACTAGGCTCAAGTCTTCTAAGGTTGCAGCCTCAGCCTTAGCATGTCTGAAATCTAATAAGGAATAGGAATTAAGACGAACAGGGAAAAACGACCATACCTTCTTTGATGACGCTTTAAGCTCTTTATTCACTCCGCCAATCACTATTTGTCGAGCAATCTCACGACAGGCCAACTTGTCAGGGATGAACAGTGGTAGCGCCAGAGAATGAACAACAGCTCCGAAAAATCTAAAATAGGAGAATTCTTCTTCTACGTATCAGTCCGCGATACTGCTCAGATTCGCAGCAATGCTATCTGAGATGCGGGGTGGAGAAAGACCAAAAATGGCGATGTGCAGGGGCACCATCACCCAGTTGAAAATCTGATAAATAAACTTATTTGCATTATTTTCCCACAGCTTGTCGTGGTACTCATGCACAGTTTTTTCTTGGGTTGGACTCCAAGCCCAATTCATCAAATGAAAATGTGTCATGGAGCATATTTCATCCATGATATACGTGGACATGAAAAATCCAGATGGTCTCCCAGCTGCTTTTTTCTCCCGGTACTCTGTGACCCTGTTGAACAAACTATCAAAGAGCATCTTCGCCCAATTAAATGAGCAACCTTCTTCTACCCGAAATATGAGAGGTACCCACCGGATGTAAAAATGCGCGGTATCCTCACTTCCGAAAATTCGGCACGTCATCATCGCAACATACATATACTGTGGCTCCAGCGAAGAAATTGAATACACACCCTTGTCATTTGCTCTGAATGTCGCGGAGCGTGAAACCCAATCTTTTATCAAAACAGGCATGGTTTTATCATATTCTTCGCACTCCTTCTTTTTGAATTCCTCCAGGAATTCATTGCCATATATATATTCAGAAGTCGTTGGTAGCTTATACATTGATTGGATATGCTTTGGTCTGAAAGTCCCGACTGTGGTCCGCCGGTCATTCATGATAGTTCTGGTGGGTAGGTCAATGTGATCCAATGCCCATCGGATCATGTCGTAGTATGGGAGAAACCGAGGTCTGGTTGCAACCAGGTGCATTGCCGACTGAACAATTGTCTTGTACTTAGTGTTCAGGTCGTCCTTTACAATATCATTGTCATCGTCATCTGAGTCTGAATAGTTTACCAACTCGGATTGCAAAATGTCTGAAATAAACGACCAGGTGGGTACTGAGCCACCAGTCCGAGGTGAAGTATCTGAGACGTTGTCTGGACCCTGCGCTGCAACCTCGACATTCACTTTTGCTGCTCTCCTTGGAGCCATGGCTGACGCTTGATTTTTCTCTCTTCTGCAATAGACCTGTGTATACATGTGGAAATGAGTTCTCTCGGAGAAAGGTGAGCTATGTGCGCTTATGAGAAATCTTTAAAAAAGAATGAAACTCTCGTATATATTTGAAAACTCTGTACCTTTTGAAATAAGTTTGTCAAATCGCAAATAAAACCAAATTTAATGTATAAATCCGATCTTATTTATTCGTGGATTTACCCTAATTCTTCATTAATGTCATCAATGTTCGGCGGCTTTACAGGCAATCGGGTTATGGAGAGCAAGTAAATCCCTCGTGAAGTGTGCCAACCTCGATACGCGGGATGTATCTCGCTTAATTTCATTTTTTTAGAATTTCAAATCTTAACGACTCAAAGAATTTTCTCGTCTTTCGCTGTATCGTGAATTTCCTTTTCACACTTTGACTATTCAACTCGCGAGGCTGCGAGTGACGGTTTTACCTTAATTAATAATAACCGTGATTTGGCGCATTCTTAATTATATAACTTAACCTAATCGCCATATGGCGACTCGGGAATTCGAAGACAAACTTTTGGGAGAATGATATGCCGAGTCGCGATATCGTGATGTGGCGATAATTAAGGCTCGAATTAAGAGAAGGAAATCTTAGATTAGGCAACTAATTAATCTCTCTATAATTATGTCGCATCCTCGTGAATCGGAGTTTTGGACACCTTAACTCGATGAAAGAAAGTACCGCGTGACGAAGTGTCGAGAACCAAATTTAACCATGGTTAGTTTTTTACCCTTAGTCTCTGACCAAGGTTATCACAAATTCATCGTGTTCTCGGCTATCGGGGCTGCAAGAACAATAACTCAGGTCTGATGGATGCCGAGGCGTGAAACCCCGACGGCGTCTAATCATGGGTTAAAGGTTTAATCCTAGTTAATGCCTTGGACGAAAATTAGAACCGAGTTCACATTTTTGCGACTCGGGACTTGTGAATTCAAGAAATAAAGTGTCCGACTTGCGAGACCCCGAAATAAAACCAAAAGAACAAACATACTTGCGAAAAATGGACCTTTTTTGAAAGTGACAAAGAATTGCTATTCATGGGACAAGATTTCAGAGCTTTATGATTTCGGAAGGAGAAGAAAAGCAACTTTAGATCTCAAGTATCAAAAATTGAAAATTGAGTGAGGTGAAAAACAAGGGTGGCTCCAACAGGAGGATTTCACTAATAAGTGGTTAGGGGCAGCTTGGGAAATGGGGTTCAAAAGTGAGGGAGCAGGCAAAGTTAATTTTGGCCAGCCACGGTGTTGGGAGACTGTCGGGTGAACAATCTTCTACCACCCATCTTTTTCTCGGAATTCAAGCTATAAAGAGACATGAGGAGGCACATGTATACTAGGGGATTGAGGGGCTTGGAAGGGAGGCCTTTCAGGCCTTGATTGGACTATTCCCTGTCCAATCGAATTAAAGAACCCAACATGGAAAAAATTGCCAAGCTCTTTAGAATCAACATCAAAATGTAATGAGAACCTAGGCCTCCTTGGGCCTCGGTTCCAGTTACCTCTACCTTTGTTTCCTCTGCCATGGCTTCTCCGACTGAAAAAACTCATCGTGCATATGTTAACAATTAGAAAATAGTGTTTTAAATAACCATGCATAACAATGCCTTAAAAATACAAAATAGATTTGGATCAGAATATATCAGGCTCATGCAATCCAATCCATACAAATTGTTCTAATGTTAATCAATGAGCAGAGGGGTGGAAAACATGTTCAGGGATACATGAGGGGTTTTTAATTTGCGAAAAAAAATGATATAATGAAAGGGAAGAGATATGGTCACTACTCAATGATAACAACAATCAACTATAAGCAACCAATAAACCTCACTGCAATCCAGACAGAATTATGCCATTTCTATCCAATATAACACATAAATTTTCTTAGTTGTGATCAATATTAGAACAAGGGATGAAAAATGAATATGGGATATGTGAGGGGTTTATAATTAGTAAAAAATGAGATAATGAGGGGAAAAACATGTTTATTGTTCATGATATTAATCAAACAGTCCATAACATATTTGCAGTAAGGAAAATATTCATCAACCGAAAATTAGATGACTAAGTAATAATTCTTGTGCATTTGTTTAATTTTACTTTCCATTAATATCCAACACAGTGTTATCACAAAACAAAAGTAGTTCACACTATTTGTAAGAGGTTATGTTCCCTTTATTCTTACATTCTGCTTGTCTTAACAATCAACAACAACACTCAATCTATAACCATTAACATCCACCATTCCATACATTCCCCAATCTACGTTTGTGTTTGAATGTAGTGTTTTCCAAAAATAATAATCGAGTCTCTACAGAGCCAATCACGATCTATAATTATACGTTCCCATACATATATATGCAATAGAAATATCAAAATAATCAACACCTCACATGCCATTCCTGAAAGGAAATTGTCTATACAACCAACAATCATCATTTAGACACAGGCTATGCAGAAACAAATTTCTGAAACCATGTAACCATATCACTGTAAAAAACAAATATCTTAGTGCTATGCAACACTGGGCCAAACTTCCCACACAACTGTCATCAACAATGATCATTCACAAAAGACAAACACACTTAGAATTCGGGGGTATCACTGGGAATATGAAACAATCCATCCATATTATACGTGGTGCACGACTGAGAGAATTCCACAGTGTCATAATTCGCATAACCACACATCAATATATATAACCATGACATAAATCAAAACTTCATTCTAGGCCATTTATTTAGTCGCATGTGAGTGACCAGGACACACACATTCAAGTTCAAAAAGATGCAGTAAACATATCCAATCCACTCTTCTAATTCTCAAGACATCACCTCTGGGACGTGACATGTGTGACAACACCAAACCCCTATGACTAATGCCAACCATTATCCAAACATCATAAGAACCACTTTAACGATTGTATAATAACCAACAATTCTACACTGTGGTGAGGGAAGAAATAAATAAAATAAGTGTCATAATGGTATGTACCTCCGAACCAAAAGAAAAAATAATGGAGGTCCTTTCATAACATAAAATTGATTCTTTGACAACAAGCTGGCGACCGTAACCCTTAGCAGTGCAATTGGCAATGTGGGGCTCATGTCATTATCACAGAGGTAGTGACGAGAAACTAAACCAACATGATGGATATACGACCCACGAGTGAGCCCGTATTCAAGGTAATAGACCACAGTGATTGGAAATCAATTGACATGCTCGATAGTTTCCCTATGCAACCTCGGCTGGGAGGGTTCAGGGTTTTCACAGTAGCCTTCATAGGAGGAACGAAGATAACTTTAGTGAGACATCGAGTTCGAAGGTGTATGCGCAAGGGTTTGTGATGCTTGTGGATGGGAGATAGTCCCTTGACAAGGTCGAATAAGGAAACAAGGCTCTTAATCAAACCCAATAACTGAGAAGAAAATCATCTAGCCATGATTTTAAGAAAAAATCTTCAACCAACAAGCAGTGGTAATAAATAACTATCGCTCAAGAATACTAACAAACCAATGAGATTAAACTGATATGAGCCAAACCATCTATTTTACTTGAATCCAAAATTCCACACAGTTGTAGCACTTAGGACAAACACAAACCCACACAACTGAGCCAAAATCATTTCATAACCAGTTTGAAGTCAAGAATGGCCCAAAGAGACATACCTGCTAATCAAAATACTTAAGACGAGAGGTGGTTGAGCGGTTTCACCTTGCTAAAAATCCAGAGCATGAACACAACAGGAAGATCAAAACAACGGTCTGACTAGGGTGGAAGCCAATGGGAAGGGTAAAGGTGACGTGTAGTAAATTCACATCGTCTCCACCCATATCTCATTTACTCCATAATACATGCCAATGAGCCTTCTATTAACAACACTAATCAACCAGTGCATCGATAGTATCAACACATTCAAACCATAGTATAATCCAAGTCCACATAATAATCCAACCATTTGCATTCACTTTTCCAAATGCGCCACCCATGTTTACCTTCCCGATATAACTCAAATAAATCACTCGACCGCTACACAATCCAACGATCATGTATAACATCATCATCAAACATTTAATTGAAACATATCATAATCATCATAAAATTCAAGACATCACTTACATGAGTGACCAACGCTATAACATATGTAAGTCAACCACTAATCCCATTAATCAATGCATAGCCATTGCATTGTCACCTTTCCAAAGTGCGCCACCAAAATTTCCACCATATGCATATATAAAAAATGTAATTAAACAATATTTCATAGCCATTTCTTTGTTATCTAGGACTTAACCACTATCAACAAGTATGTAGAGCCAGGTCTCCTTTTTTTTTCATTAGATATAGTATTTACTTTTCCTCAAAATGCCTTTCTGTAATTTTCACTAACATTTTTGTTCTACAAGAGAGAAGAGAAAATACCATGAATGAATCGTAGGCTGTAGTATCATGAAGGAACAATATGTCAAAACTTAATTGATATCAACGACAACAATATCATCATCAACCATGTAACTTTGTAGTGCATGATCATAACATTGAAAATGACTAGACTCGATCTTCAAAAGTTCAAGGGGGGTCCCACCTACTAGCATTATTTAGTCTTATATAATAAATAGGATTAACAACACTTTGCGGGAGAAATTACGTTGACATTTTCAATCGTCAACAAATTGGCGACTCCCCAAGGAATATTTTTTTTAACAGATTAGAACTTAGAACTCATGGTTTCACAGACCAGGAATAGTAATCTCAAGAAGACGTGACTCGAATGATTATTCAATAGGGGGAAGTGAGCGGATTTAATGGAAATATGATTGGGAATTTGGGAATAACTCATGAAAAGTGTTAAGTATGAGGGGTTTTACCACTGTATGCATAATCATAAGCTATTAACTTGAAGGTGGAATCTTATAGTTTTTCTCTTAAGACCTTGATGGATGAAGAAATGACAAGTAGAAGTGGGAAACAACCAATTCCTCGTAAGATAGCAGTAGAAATATGTAACCAGTTCAAGGGCCCTTCGATGGAGATATCATAGAAGCTGTGAAATCTTGATTGTCATTGAATAACAATGCTTTGTAGGAGTGTCACTATGGAAGAATTAATCCAACAATATAACCTGACCGAATACTAAAAAATGATAATGACAAAAATTTCAACAGAAGTAATAAAGAGGAAATTAAAACAACAGTAGCAAAAGACGAAAATAAAATGCATCAAGAAAAAAAACAACTCAAAATCATAAACCAAAGTGTTATAAATCAGAAAATAAGCAAAAAATTGAAAACAAAGGTAAACTACTAGTATACATAAGATTCAACCAGCAAAGAAATATTTTCATGCTGGTCCCTCACAATATTTCAAACGAGGACTGCTAATGGTGTGGGAAAACCATTGTCTCTGCAATTCCTTTAACATTTTTGAGTTAGTGTCCAAGACAAAAGTAATCCAGAAGTGGCCCCACACTTGAAATCCTTATGTAGCTATAATCCCTTTGACAGATATGATTAAATCATCAAGATAAGCATGGAGACTGACCGTCTCATTGAAAGTTGTGTCTATAGGACTTCTCAAGGCGGTACTTGTATCAAATAAGCCAGAGGGCAGGAAATTGTAAGACATAGTATCATGATTAGTTATGGAAATAATGTTGTGATAATTCCCCCTTCTACCTTGATTTTATTGTAACCAAACAAACTGTCAAGTAAGGGCTCCAAGTGTAACTCTACAACTTGTTGCAGAAACATTCTCATATTGAGAGGAGGGAAAGGATTTCCTATAATTTCTTGCCTGAAAGTTAGAAGACTAATACAGGTTTTGAAATTATCATGGGTCTTTGAAGCAGGTTCCCAATTTGAAACCCCTTTAGGGTGGACAAAAGAAAACATTTCAGTTCTTAAGAAATCTCCCAACTCCCTTCGAAAGGGTGTTTTCAGTGCAGAGTCAACAAGTTTCTATTTTTGCCTAGCTTTTTTCATAGTACGCTGAACAAGACCTATATCAAAACCACGAAGATCCACATTAAACCAAGCAAAAACCTTTTGAAATCCGCTAAGTAATTCAACAAATTTCATTTTTTCTTTATCCGAACCGAGGATATTTATTTTAACATTTGAGGATGATCCAAGTGTCCTAATGTTCATGGAGATGGTTTTAATCACCTTCAGTTGTGACTCCTCTTCCTTTTCTTTATTTCCTCCAACACTCAAGGAAAATGAAACCTCGAGAGGTGTCAAGCCCTCAAGAATTTAATTATTTTCTAGAGATATAATCTTCTCAGGCTTGAGAGGTTCATTTTGACTGACAACACAAATTATTTCATCGTCAGGGATGGCCTTCCAGAAATTTTCATTCTTAGAAATGTATGAACGATGTAGAGATTGGAGAGCACAATCAGGTCAGTGAGGCGAGAGTTGTTGAGTAGGAGAGGCTGTGAAGACAACTAATCGACCAGATATTGAATTCAACTCCTTCCTAACATGAGTGATGTTAAAATATAGGAGATTTGAGACAAGTCCCCAAACAATTTTGGAATATTGTTCCATCAACTTGTTGCTAAGAGAGCATGTCTTACATGTTAGGTTCACAAAAAGCTTGGAATTTCCAAACACTGAAAGGTGAACACAACCAAGATTAAGGGCGTTCTCGATGCCTAACAACAAATCTTCGAATTTAGCGGCATTGTTTGAGAAAGAAAACTCCAACCTGTATGACAAATTATGAATCTTTCCTGCAGGGGAAACCAAGATAATACTAGCCCCATTACCCTCATCTGAGTGTGAACCATCGAAGTGAATACACCACAATTCATCCTCTAAATCAATTATTTCCAGAGGAATATCATCCTCTTCAACAAATATGGAATACACTCCTAGGTCTTCCTCAATATAGTTTACATTAGACTTTAAAACATTCTCTGTGTAGGGTGAGATTCTTCCTTCTCTAAGGACTATGATATTCTTTCCATTTCGAGGAATGGATAGATGTATCCTGTTGAGAGAGAGGTATCCACCTATTAGGGCTTGCCAATATCTACCCAAGATAATTGAGTAATTTCTTACAGGCATATCAATCACCTAAATGCTGAGGGTTGTCCTTATCTCAGGATGAGTCTGTAAAACCAAGGTTACATCCGTAATCTCGCCTATGGCCATTTGTTGCAGACTATTATAGGAAAGCATGCTTCTAGTGTTTTCATTTGTACAAGATAATCCTAGATATTCCATAATAATCTTCGACATGACACTTGGGCCTAAACCACCATCAATGAGGCAACAATGGGCAATTTTATCCATGATATTTACAGAAATATAAAAAGGGGATTTTTTTACAGGGTATCTAAAGTTATGTGCACCTACTTTATTTACAGAAGAATCCTCTTCGCTTACCTCTTCGGAAATATTGGCTATAATAGAATATTTTCCTTCCATGAATTGTTTCAGATGCATCTATTGTTCAGGGACGACAACCATGTCTAGGAGGGTTGCGTCCATCTTGATGTTGGCCAATTGATTCAATATATTGTATTTGGAAGAGGGGGGAGGAGGAGTGATTTCTTGACTCTCAGGAACTTTGGGAACCTAGGGCGTAGTAGTAGTTAAAGATGAACGAGGGTTAGAAGAATTGCAAGGAGGGTCAAATTTTCCTTTTGGGGCATAGGCTTTGTTCCTAGTATTGATGACCATGACATCTTATGGATTGGAAAAACATAGGACAACGATAGTGGCTTCAGGTCATTTACTAAAGATCTTGTCTCTGACACTCTTCCTTACCTCACATGTGGTTTCCTCATGGTGTTCCTCACAAAAGTTACACCAACTCCGAGGCAGGATAGCCTTTGGCTGGAAATTATTTCCAACTAGACTTCTAAAAGGAGGGGAAGAAGAGGATGAAGCTCCAGGGGTGAGGGGGTTGATATTACCTTTCTGCTCAAAATCTGTCATACAATTATTCATGTCTTGTATCAGTTGTAAGAGAGCAGACATATATGTTTATCTAATTGATTCTCCCTGGGGTAGACTAGTTCGTTCAAGTTGTTCCTCATACTCTGAGCAAGTATGCATATCAGAATCAAGGTTATCAATGGCCCTTTATTCAAGCCTATGATGGTAAGGAGAAGGAAATGCATTGTAGTAATTCTTGAAGGTGGCTTGGTTCTAGAGGCGTATAAGTTAGGGGATTTGGTTATACAACTTGGTAAAATGAAGGTTGAAGGACATGATGGTCTCACAATCTTTGTAAATGACGTTGTTGTACTCCCTTAACTTCTCAGTGGGGCTTTTGGATTACCCATAAGTGGATTAGAGCCAATAAATCAGTTCCTCCCAAGTAGACAAGATCTTAGGAGGAAGGTGAAAGAAATTAGCCGCAACCTTTCCTTCCAAGGAATTGAAAAACAGGTGCATGAAAGTGTCATTGTCATTAGCTCCTATATTATGAAAAGAATTCAAAAACGCCACTAGGTGTTCATTAGTACTGACAATATTATTTCCTGAAAACTTAGGCAAATGCTCTTTAAAATTTGGAAGCGGGCGAGTAGCAGGTGCTAGGTTAAGAGGAGAAGACACATGCCATGGTGTGGTCTTGGCATCTTCTTCGAACTGAAAAAGGCCATATATTTTAATGAATTTGGTGGGGTCTGTAGTAGATTGGACTGGGATATGGTGGTAGTACAAGCTACCAATCACCGATGATGATGAAGATTGGGAAGATGGAGCACTTCCTGTAACAACCCTAGTTGAATATATGCTTAGGGATTATTAAGTAAAATTAATTAGATAATTAATTGTCCTAATATGGTTTTAATTAAACAATTATTAGCATTGATAATATTAATTAAATATTTATTTATTAATTAATTGTTTATAACTTTTGATTAATTAATTAATTAATTACATATCACATTCAATGACATGGGTAATACATTTAAGGGGCTTAACAATTTTGATTTGTTTAATTAAATGTTTTATGTATGCGGGAGGAGATAAGACATTAAAAAAGGGGATAAGATATTAGTGAAGGGGATAAGACATTAAATAAGGGGATAAGATATTAAAGGGGGAGATAAGGAAATTAATGAGGGGAGGAGAGCCGATGAAGGAGGATATGATGGGGAAGAGTCTTACGGGTAGGGCATTCTTTTGGGGGGAGGAGGAAGCATTTTGAGAGGAGGATATATTTTTGTGGGAGATTTTCTATGGATATATTAGGTGTGAGGATTTTGTCTTTGGGGGCTTTTGGTGAATCAGAAGCAGGGGGCACCGGTTTGCTAGGGGTTTTGGGAACGGGGGCTAGGATATCCTTACGGTATCCTAGAGCTAGGGAGCCAGACAAGATGCTCCTAGTTGGTAGGGAGGAAAACACATTTTTGGGCAGTGTTTGACACAGTTTCAACTTCAACATTGGACCAACGGAGTAGCGGGATTTAGCATCAGAACCAGGTAAATTATTTATGAAATTGCTAAGTTAGGTGGATGAAGATGTAATCTATTTCATGCTGTGGTTAACTTTAATTTTTTTTGCTGAATATTACATGATTTTATGATGATTAATGAAATATTACGCATTGAAAGAAATTTATGTTTAATTATATGAAATTTTTAGGGTTTAATTAATTAAGGTTTCTACACATGGTATCAGAGCTATTTGTTTGAAATCTGGGCCTGAGTGCCAAGCTCCAAGATCTATCTCTAGCTCCACCTCCTGCAAGCCAAACCCACTAATATATGTTATATGCAGATCAATATATATATGCTTCCTCGGCTAGATGACATTATAGGCATATAAATGGGCATGTATAAAAGACATTTATTTAAACTATAAAAAAAAATACATATAAATGGAGTAATTTTTTATATATATAAATATGTATATATAGAAATAGAAATAAAATAAATTATAAAAAAACATTTGGGCTGAGAACAAGCCTGGAGAATGCAAGGAAACTACTACATATCGATAATTTCAACATCTTCTTCAATTAAATCCTTTGACAGAATAAATAAAAGAGTAATCTATTTTGAACTATTATTATTTTCTTCAAATCAAATATATTCCCTATCAAATTCAAACTTGCCTAAATATATTCACATAATCCTTTGGCAAGAATGTTGTATGGAAACACGTAGGGAGTGAAACACTTTGCTCCCATTTTTTGCACCATATGATAGGTCTCGTCTACCTTGTGCACATTACACAATGCTTGGATTATAATATTGAATGTAAATGTATCTGGCTAGATTTTCCTCCTCAACATTTCCCTATAAAAAAAAAAACAGAAATCATCTCTGGCATATCCTTTCGGAGGAAAGCTTCCATAAAAACATTGTAAATCTGCATCGTCATTACAACATCATGTTTCTTCAGCTCTATACTCTTGCCAACATAATTAACCAAAATATATACATATATGTCGATTCTGTAGAGGAACCTTGATACCTGAAATAGGAAGGAGCCCACGGGCTTGTTCTTGCACCACGTGTCCGGCAAAGAAAAAAAAAATGGGCTTGATGCCCCATCTCCAAGTTTTGTAGAAACCATCGACGTCAACTTATGCTTAAATAGCCAACAACAATAAATAGCCACAACATTCATTGATTGCTATAAATTTCAATCGAAAAAATATGTCGACAATGCAAATCAGAGGCAAGAAATGAAAACACAGTGAGAAACCTACCCATAAAAGGGAAAAAAAAGAGAGGCAGTGAAAATTTAGTCTGGTCGTTCTCTTTCCTGGCCCGTGTGTCTTGATTTCGTTTGATATTGGGATATGCTAATCAAAGGCAAGAAGCGAAAACATAGTAGAACATCTATCCATTAAAGAGCAGAGAGAGGCAACGAAAAACCAGTCTAGCCATTTCATTCACTGACCCACCTGTTCTTCATTCGTTTGGATTTGTGTTGTTGGAGTGCTCCAGGCTTGCACTGTAGTGAAACACACAAGCGACGCTCGAGAGCCCCAGTAGCAAGCTACTATAAATGGGCTCTCCCCCTAAAAAAACAATACACCAAATCAAAGGGATGAGCCAACAAGGGAATTACTTGATCAACGCGTCCACGAGCTACCTCTAATCACCCACCACCGATTCCAAATAAGTCAGATAAATATATGTAAAACAAAACGAAAATGAGAAATCGACAATTTTCTGCTTTTTCCTAAGTTATTCCCTAGCTAAGAAATCACCTAAAAACAAAAAACACAATTTTTTTTTTTGAGCAGGTGAAACAACACGATCACCGGGGGGTTTTACATTGCCCAATGTATCCGCGAGATACCTCTAATCGCCCAAACGCTCAGAGCGTCGAAACCGCATGGAGGAGGAGCTCACCGGGAGTTTTTACTTTGCACAAACACCCAACCTGTATATGTACAGTCGCCTCCACTCTCCACAGATAAAAACGCCCAAGTTGTCGAGGAGGAGGAGTTGTGCACTGCACAAAGGAAACAAAACATCTTTTTTTTATTAATAAACAAACCCCCCCCGCAAAAAAAAAAAAAAACCTAGAACACACACAATACAAGCCATCACCTGACAAACGAGGAAGGAGACCAAGGAAGAACTGATTGCGTAACAGTTCAGCGAGATAACCACCAAAAAGAAAATATGCAGAGGGAACGACCATGGCGGTCGACCGCGTAGCCAAAAGAAAATGACGGGAAATGTAGAGTTAGGGTTAAGGAATAGTATAGGGTTTAGGTATGAAGAGTTGGAGGGAATGAGGGCGGCACTTGGGCTTCATGCGTGCCCTCCCTTTAGATATTTAAAAAGAAATTTGTTTTTAAACTATTTACGTAAATTATATTTTCTTTTATTTTAGTTACATTTTATTTTCTTATTTATTTATTATTGATTATCGTAAAATATTTATATATGTTATTTGTTAAATTTTTTATACATGTTATTTGTTAAATTGTTTATTTATATATGTTAAAAAAAATTTTTTTAGGTTAATTTAGTTTGAATTAATTTAAATTTAATTCAGGTTAATTTAGAATAAAAATAATTTTTAAAGATAATTAAGTAACTTCAAAATTATTAGTGTAATTAATTATCTTTAAAAAAAAAAAAAAATTTAAAATTTTAATTAAATTGGTTGTGTATTTAGTGTAAAGTTAAACTACATTAAAGTTAATTAAAATGTTAGAGGGTCCATGAGTTTTGAAACCAAGACCACCCACCAAGCGAAGCGCCTTAAGAAGATCACTAACACCAACGCGCCACACATATCACTTTTACAAAATAAATTCACATATAAATAATTTAATTATCAATAGTAGGAAAGTACTACCCTGACGAATAATCTCCGATTATCCAAGTGTGAAGCTCACGAGACCTTACACACAACTCATCGAGCCACTCGCCGATCCCTTCCATTCCGTTCCACCAGCCAAAGTAAAACACCAATCTTCAATGCATTGCCTCAGGCTCACTACATCATATGACCACAAGTCAAGAAGCAATACATAACCACAACGCACAAGCTCTAAGTTCCAATGTCGAAAGCCACTCTGCAATCCTTAAAGACTCGCAATTGCAGCCACTGAGACAAGAAATTCAATGCATATGTACAATGCGCCAAGGAAATCTCACGAGTCAAACATCGAAGGATAATTAGTTGTAAGAGAAAAGTTTAAAGGACTTAGACTAGGACAAGCGGGAAGGAGGCGACATACATACTAGGAGAGTAAGCTATAGGAATTGGCGAGTATGGCGCAAGGCTAGAATAGCTACCGGGAAAGGGAGTCAATAGTTTTCTTAGTTGTAGAAATCAAGCTTAGATGCTTAATCCTAAACCATCCAATCCCCTAAAGAGAGTAATGTTTGTTTATAGACAAGTAAAGAAAAACTTACGCCTAACCCTGTTTCTAGTTTAAGTAGTTCCAATTTGAAACATCCTTGAACTCACCCTAACAAATTTGGTTGATGCATGTTAAATCATATAGGATGGTTAGGACTCGAGGGAATTGAGGTAGGGGAGCATCGTCGCAATCACCTCCAACACCGCTAGCACCACCACCACCATCGCCCGAACTAGCTCTCATACTGCACTCGTTGGAGGCCATTAATGAGACTTTAAAGGGGCGACAACTAGCAAGGACCAAAGTGGAACCCCACCGTTTGGAACTGGTAATCCAGAAGTGTCAAGGGATTTAGGGGAAGGACCTTTGCCCGAAGATATCACTCGAGAATTGCAGAAGATCAAACTTTCGGAGTTTGTTGGGGGTCGTGCCAGTGAACGCACAGAAGCATGGTTGGAAGGCATGACAAGGTGTTTTTCCTTAAGGGACTATGTGTCCAACTCAAAGGTGAAGATCACAATTTTTCAGTTAAGAGACAGAGCCTTGAACTGGTTGGACAACTTGGAAATACAACTGCATCTTACCCCAGACACAGTATCTTGGGAAATTTTCGAGGAGAGGTTCCGAAGGAAATATCTGCCAGCTTATTATGAGGAACAATAGGTAGGGGCGTTTCATGCCTTAGTACAGGGAAACAAAACTGTAGATGAATATGAGATTAGATTTATGGAATTGGTCAAATATGTTTCATATATGGATAATGACCAATGACAGGCAAAGCACTTCGTCTATGGATTGAACCCTAAGATAAGAGCTATGGTGCGGATGTGGAAATTATCTTCGGTAGTGGAAGCTGTGTAAAATGTGTGTTATGCGGAGGAACAGGTGAACTTAACCGGGGGTACAAGACTGACATTTTCGCATCATCCTAGATTCGTCGGGAAGGCCCCTAGTACATTTCCCAGGGTAGGGGGCTCAAGGCCACCGCCATATGGTAAAAGAGTCACCCCAAGGACAATATCCGCAGGGATTTCAATGGTAGTGAGTGCAGCATATCGTTCATCGCCAATGATGTAGACAGGTCCACGACCATCTCAGGGAACAACTAGTAGGGGCAGGGGTTCCAAGGGAAGGAACTCATTTAAGAGACAGTCACATAACAGTGCACAGATTCAATCTCGTGCTACCTGTTGGGGGTGAGGAGGAACCCATTTCCAGTGTGACATCCTAGAGTTACAATTAGGGTTTGTGCATAGAGAAGGAAAGGCACCGATGGGGAGAGCAAGTAGCAGCCACCAGATTTACGTAGTGGTTAATAATTTCCAGGACGAACATCAATCCATGGTGGTGGAGTCATCAGGTACGCTAAATCATATCAATGTTAAGATTTTATTTTATTCTGGTGCTACAAATAGTTTCATTTCACCATCTGCATTAGAAAAGAGTGGGTTGGCAGTCTACGAGCATGATGACTTTAAATAAGTCGAGATGGCTTCGGGGGAAAAACAAGCGGTAGGACCTAGTGTTGATAATTGCATAGTAGACCTGGGAGTGTGTACTACCAGGTTGAAGGTATACGTCACTACTCCCGGGTCATATGACCTAATCATTTGAATGGATTGGTTAGTAGCTCACTGAGCTTTGGTAGATTGTTTCGCAAAGAGAGTGCTTTGTGTCGACGATGAGGGAAGGTGAGTAGAGATCCAAGGTGTACGGAGAAAAGTGTCATTACACTTTATATCAACTATGAAGGTTAAGCAATGCTTGAGACAAGGGTGTTGATTATATGTAGTGGAAGTAGTGAACGAAAGGAAGGGACCCTCATTGGATCAGTACCCGGTATTGTCAGAATTTAAGGATGTTTTTCCGAACAAGTTACCAGGGTTACCTCCTGAGAGGGAGCTTGATTTTACTATTGAGCTAAAACCTGGTGCATAACCAATCTACAAGACTCCGTATCAGATGACAATGCCAGAACTTTGTGAATTGCAAATGCAGTTGAAAGAGTTACTGGACTTAGGGATAATAAGGCCGATTGTCTCACCTTGGGGTGCACAAGTAATTTTTGTAAAGAAGAAGGATGGATCCTTACGACTGTGTATAGACTATAGGGAATTGAATTGTGCTACAGTGAAAAATAGGTACCCGATGCCACGAATAGATGACCTCTTTGATCAGATGAAAGGAGAAGCAGTATTCTCAAAGATTGATTTGTGATTAGGGTATCATTAGTTAAGGATTAAGGAAGGCGATATCCCAA
Organism: Picea engelmannii; assembly: GCA_009831015.1. Classification (NCBI taxonomy): domain Eukaryota; kingdom Viridiplantae; phylum Streptophyta; class Pinopsida; order Pinales; family Pinaceae; genus Picea; species Picea engelmannii. The sequence goes on along the minus strand of ML784388.1, from coordinate 550,465 downwards.
AAACTGCCTTTCGAAGTCAGTTTGGACATTACGAGTTTGTCGTAGTACCTTTCGGATTGACCAATGCGCTAGTAGTATTCATGAGCCTCATGAACGACGTATTCTGGAAGTACTTAGACCGTTTTGTACAAGTCTTTATAGATGACATCCTCATCTATTCCAAGAACGAAAGAGAACATGAGGAACACTTACGAGTAGTGTTGTCCTACCTTAGAGAGAAAAAATTGTATGGGAAGTTGTCGAAGTGTTCCTTCTTTCAAAAAGAGATCCACTATTTAGGTCATATCATTTCCGGTGAAGGAATCTCTGTAGACCCAAAAAAGGTAAAGGCCATTATGGAGTGGCCAGTGCTGAAAAATGCCCTTGAGGTGAGAAGCTTCATGGGGCTAGCAGGTTATTATCGAAGATTTGTGGAGGGATTCTCCAAAATAGTGAAACCCATCACCACCTTCCAACGCAAGGGGGTCAGGTGTGAATGGATAGAAGAGTGTGATAGTGCATTCATTGAGCTTAAGAGGTTACTAACTAGTGCACCAATTCTGTGAGTGCCAGATATGGAAAAGGACTTCACAGTCTACACGGATGCCTCGAAGGAAGGGTTGGAGGCCGTGCTAATTCAGGATGGAGGAGTGATATATTATGCGTCAAGGAAGTTGAAGAAACACGAAGAGATATACGCGACTCATGATTTAGAGTTGGAAGCTGTAATGCTAGCTCTGAAGCTTTGGAGGCACTATCTTGTGGGGAGAAACTTTGAGGTCAAAATGGACCATCAAAGTTTAAAACATCTCTTCACTCAAAGGGATCTGAATGCTAGGCAAAGGTGATGGAGTGAGTTTATGAGTGAGTACGATTTTGGTATTTCGTACATCAAGGGAAAGGAAAATGTGGTCGTAGATGACTTGAGTAGGAGACCACGTATCTTCTCCTTGGTACCCTTAAAGGTCAATCTGAGGGAACATGTGTTGACACAAATCCAAGGAGACAGTTGGTATTTAAAGGTTACTTCAAACCTCTAGAGCGGGAGGTAGTTAGATCCAAAGTATGAAGGATATAGTCTGGAAGCAGATAGACCGTTAAGATATCGAGGAAGGATGTACATCCCTGAGAATGGGGATATTCGAAGGATCATACTGAAGGAAGCCCATAAATCACTTTATTGTGCGCATCCAGGTGTGAAGAAGATGTACACAGACATGAGGAAGCTCTTCTTCTGGGTAGGCATGAAGCACGATGTAGTCCATTTCATCACCAAGTGCCTAGAGAGTCAACAAGTGAAAGCCGACCACCATCACCCGACAGGACTCCTGCAACCACATGATGTTCCTATGTCCAAGTGGGAAGTCATCTCTATGGATTTTGTTGTGGGGTTACCTCTCACATCTCATAGACACAATGCCATTCTTGTGATAGTGGATAAGTTAACCAAGAGTGCTCATTTTATTCTGGTTAGAGACACTTACGATGTCACTAATGTGGCATGTGTGTTTGTAATCAAGGTTATCCATTTGCACGAGATACCTAAGAAGATCATTTCAGATAGGGACTCCAGATTCACTTCTAGGTTTTGGACAAGTTTGTAGTTAGCATTGGGGACTCATTTGAACTTAAGCACATCTTATCACCCTGAAACATATGGGAAAACTGAGAGAGTAAATCAAGTCATGGAAAACATGCTCAGGATGTATGTCATGGATAATCAAACCCAGTGGGAGAAGTACCTACCTTTGGTAGAGTTTGCCTACAATAACAGTTTTCATAGCTCCATCAAAATGCCACCCTATGAAGCTCTGTATGGAAGGCCATGTAGAACACCATTGAGTTGGGATAGACTAGAAGACCGAGTAACAGTTGGGCTAGAATTGATTCAAAAGATGGAGGAATAGGTGATTCAGATTAGGCAAATACTAAAGGAAGCACAGGATAGGCAGAAAAGTTATGTGGATGCACACAGGACCGACCAGAGTTATGAAGTCGGAGACCAGGTTTTCATTCATATCAGGCCTAATAAGAGTACCATACGGTTCAGGAAGGGGACAAAGTTGTCACCTTGGTTTATAGGACCATTCAGAATCCAAGAGAAAATTGGACCCGTTGCCTATCGTCTCGTACTGCCACCCCACTTGCATAAAACTCATAATGTTTTTCATGTATCTATTTTACGTCATTATGTTGCTGATAAATCACATAAACTAAATTGGAAGGAATTGCATGTATCGGACATGGGAACCCTCATAGTAGAACCGTTATGCATATTGGACCGTAGAGTCTGACAACTCATGAACCGTCTGGTAGACCAAGTTAAGGTCCAGTGGGACAAGTATCATCTAGGATCTGCTACTTGGGAAGACGCCGAGACACTACGACGAGACTATCCCTCACTTTTTTTTCCACCTCGAGAATATGTTTCTCGAAGGTTGGGTGTATGTAACACCACCTTTTGACTTAGACAGACAGGATTACCTGAGGCCTATATATACTTTATTCTCTATTCATAGTGAAACTTTAAGATGTATGAACATTTATGAATGTTTAAATGTTATTGATGATGATGTATATAATGCGATCTACTATGTGAATGTAAATTTTATGAATGTTTAAATGTTATTGATGATGATGTATATGATGTAACATATTATGAGAATGAAATTTTTTATGAATGTTTAAATGCTATTAGAATGATGCTGGATATGATGCAATCTATTTTGGTAAATGATAATCTTATGAATGGGTATCGAAATTGAATAATGGGATATTATGGGATCTATTTCTAACTTGAAAACGTTGATGTTAAGTTTTGGGTACAAGGATACCGAATTGAAATGATGATGGTATGCAATTACATGATGATAATGCATAGAAATGTATGAGTTTGTGTTACAGACTAATCTGCAGGTTACGGGCTATGAAATAGCCAAGGGATACTGATGATGAAAGTGGATAACATGACCACTAGCCGAGAAACATTATGGTACAAATATTAGTATGTGAAATTATATTCGTTTGGATGAATTTCTATGATATGTGGACCAGTGTAGGATTTTAGGTGATGAGACTACCCAAAACCGAATAAATGATGACAAAACCCCCAGCAACACGGTGCCACTGTATATTCCATTATAGGGTGTGGACCCTAGTTATGATTAGGAGGGGTGGAGGCATTTCCTACCATGAATCCTCCAAAACTTGAAGTCATGGGAGGACGGTGTTAGCTCACGCTCCCCAAGACGTGTGATGATGACTGTCAGTTGCCTGCTAGGGAAGCTTGGTCGATATAGTGACACTTCCTCTTACGGGTTCTATTTGGAGTTAGGTCAATATAGTTGATTCTCCAAGATAGTCTAGCAGAGGAAGGATAGGAATGGAGATGGAAGTAAGTTAGGGAGGAAGGATGAGTAGAAATAGTTGAGAAAGTATGGAGATTTGTCTTATGGTGGAATTTAATGTTTTCCCTTCTAAAAGGAAAATGTGTATATATGAATATTCATAATTTCGTAACTAAACCACAGTTGTCTAAATAAAATTGTTGAACCGGATAATTGTAATTAAAGGATTTCTCAAACATTTGATTGGTTTATTGTCTGTTATAAAAGACTAGTCTTGTTGATTGGATTGTATGCATACCTAAATTACTAAAGGATGATAGTTATTGATTATTAGTACATGCATGGGACTTGTATGTACTAGCTACACATGTATTTCTTATACATGTACACTAGTATGTATGAGTTTTCTTGGCTTACTTACTAATAGTGTCGATTATTTGTTATGAATGTGTGAACCATGTTTCTTTTCCTTTGTACCACGAGATACCTTAACTTCGGGACGAAGTTTCCTAAAGGGTGGGTGTATGTAACAACCCTAGTGGAATATATGCTTAGGGATTATTAAGTAAAATTAATTAGATAATTAATTTTCCTAATATGGTTTTAATTAAACAATGATTAACATTAATACTATTAATTAAATATTTATTTATTAATTAATTGTTTATAACTTTTGATTGATTAATTAATTAATTAATTAATTACCTATCACATTCAATGACATGGGTAATAAATTTAAGGGGCTTAATAATTTTAATTTGTTTAATTAAATGCTTTACGTATGTGGGAGGGGTTAAGGCATTGAAGAAGGGGATAAGATACTAATGAAGGGGATAAGACATTAAAGAAGGGGATAATATATTAAAGGGGGAGATAAGGAAATTAATGAGGAGAGGAGAGCCGATGAAGGAGGATATGATGGGGAAGAGTCTTATGGGTAGAAAATTCTTTTGGGGGGAGGAGGAAGCATTTTGAGAGGAGAATATATTTCTATGGGAGATTTTCTATGGAGATCTCGAGTGTGAGGAGTTTGGCTTTGGGGTTTTTTGGTGAATCAGAAGCAGGGGGCACCGATTTGCTGGGGGTTTTGGGCATGGGGGCCAAGATATCCTTACGGTATCCTGGAGCTAGGGAGCCGGATAGGCTGCTCCTAGATGGCATGGAGGAAAACACAGTTTTGGGCAGTGTTTGACACAGTTTCAACTTCAACATTGGACCAACGGAGCAACGGGATTCAGTATCAGAACCAGGTAATTTATTTATGAAATTGCTAAGTTACGTGGATGCATATCTAATCTATTTCATGCTGTGGTTAACTTTGATTTGTTTTGCTGAATATTACATGCTTTTGCGATGATTAATGAAATATTACGCATTGAAAGAAATTTATGTTTAATTATATGAAATTTTTAGGGTTTAATTAATTAAGGTTTCTACACTTCCAGTGCCACTAGAGCCACCACTAGATGCCATTCTATGGATGATAGGTGAGGGAAAGAAAGATGAGTTGGATGAATCAGATAAAGTTCTCCTTAGAGCACTTTTTTGGGTAGATAACACAACGTTTCTCCTTCTTATTTCAACAATAGGATTTATTTCAAGTGACAAGCCTCTTCTTCTTCTAGAAGCACGAGAATCTAAGGTCATGAAAGAAATGCCAAAAATGAAGAAACGAGAGGTTATTACTGATTTGCGGGTTGCCTACATCTAGCTTCCAATTGTTCTTGGACACTAATATCTCTTTCAATTACTGCCCAAGAACGATTAAGCTTAGCACAGGTCCTAGCCGTGTCTAAAATAGTATGAAAGAGGTTCAAAGCAATGTTGGTCTGGTCTTGGAGACCAGGCTCAAGATTGGGTTGTCTTGCAACAGGGACAATCATGAATAGAAAAAAATCCAAGGAATGAAAATAGAAAATAAATATGTATCGGTGAAAAATAGAGTATATAATTTAACCAGAGAGATAGAAGATCTCCCTAGTATGGTCACCAAATAAATGTTGATGACAAGATATGAATTGATCTTACTCAATCATTTTCAGACTTTAATTGGCTAAAGTAAAGTAGACCGGAATATCACCCTATGTTTATAGCCAACAAAAATATATATCCTAACTCACAAGTATTAATTACAAGTGCTTAGGCTAGTCTTTTATCAACAAAAATCTTGTTGGAAATTCACTTTTTATGTATTTTTCTGAAAATATCAGTTGTTGAAATAAATGTGGGAACATAAGTAAATACACCATGGAAATAATCAATGTATATAAGACATAAAAAAATCCCTTATTTCATTTCAATTCACCAAAGAGTCATTGTCTTTACAAAACTTCACAAAGAAATATTGGACCAAATTCAAACTTAGAAATCCCCGTGGAACATACAAAAGGACCTCTAACAGAAAACCAAAACTGAACTCTAAAAGCTGGATCAACTTGCCACAGATTGTTTCCCACTCGACTCTACACAATATCCTTTATCAATCATCAAATTTAATTAAAAAATAGACAAGTCTACATAGATTATCAAAGATAGATCAACACCTCTGAAGAACAAGTCTCTGAATCATTTGATTCAACCCTGAATGTTGTTGTCTACAATAAGACCCTACTATCATAAAAGATAATTAGGCTATGATGAATATATGAATGAATGAATGAAAACTGAACTATATCAACATAAATCAAAGAGAAAACCTTAGCATGCTTTGTGCTTCTATCCTCCTCCTATTCCTCCCCTTAGTTCATCTTTTAACAATTTAGAATTGGTTAGAGTAGTCGAACTAACTTATTAGTTAAGAGAACATAAATCCTTAACTAAGTTTAGTTAAGGAAGGGGAGAAAAGTAATAATCATAACATGGTCATAATTAAATAATAACTAATAGGTGGGACCCCCTTGTGACTCCTTTAGTGAATAATGATCATCACATCACAACATAATCCATTTGTTAAGCAAACACACCCCTTGTGTCTCCCTTCAAAACATATTTTTCTTTGACAATTTTATCTCATAAAATTTGAAAATAATTCAAATTGATACTCATATATCCAAAATAAGACCTGTTGTCCAAAATGAAACATGTTGTCCAAAATCCATGGAGACCAATATCATAAAACAATAATTGACATAAAAATTAAAACCCATATTTTCCAGTCTATGAAGCAACCTTTCCTTGGTTGTTGCCGTCACCTCCTAATTTCCGTGAAAATGCCTTGATCTGGGAAAAGAATTTAGGCTTTATCTCACTAATCACATGGGAACAATCATCCCTTAGATGCATCCATGAAGAAACAAATTTTCCAGAGTCATTGGAGGGTGAGGATGGGGTAGCGACAACTTTTCCTTTACTAGATGCATGGTGGAATTCAATCTTCAATCTCTTGCTGGCATGGTAGGATTTAACTAGCGAGTGGTTAGGGGAATCTTGGGAAATGGATTTAAAAGGTGAGGGAGAAGGATAAGTTAAGTTTGGCCAGCCACGGTGTTGGGAGACTTCTGGGTGAACAATCTCATGCCACCCATCATTTTTCGGGACTTCAGGCTGTAAAGAGACATGAGGAGGCATAGGTATACCGAGGGCTTGAGGGGCTTGGAAGGGAGACCTTTCAGGCCTCGGTTGGACTATTCCCTATACAATCCAATTAAAGAACCCAACATGGAACAATTGGCCAAGCTCTTCAGAATCAACATCAGAATGTATTGAGAACCTAGGCCTCCTTGGGACGTGGTTCCAGTTACCTCTACCTCTCTTTCCTCAGACATGGATTCCTCGACTGAAAAGACTCATCCTGCATATGTTAACAATTAGAAAATAGTATTTTAAATAACCATGCATGACAACTCCTTAAAAATAAGAAATAGATTTGGATCAGAATGTATCTGGTTGATGCAATCCAATCCATACAAATTGTTCTAATGTTAATCCATGAGCAGGGGGGTGGAAAAAATGTTCAGGGATACATGAAGGGTTTGTAATTTTTGAAAAAAATGATATAATGAAAGGGAAGATATATGGTCACTGCTCAATGATAGAAACAATCAACTATAAGCAACCAATACACCTCACTGCAATCCACACAAAATTATGCAATTTCTATCCAATATAACACACAAATTTTCTTAGTTGTGATCAATATGAGAACAGGGGGTGAAAAATGAATATGGGATATGTGAGGGGTTTATAATTAGCAAAAAATGAGATAATGAGGGATTTTTTTTTTTTACTTTTCATGATATTAATCAAGAAATCCATAACATATTTGCAGTAAGGAAAATCTTCATCAACTGACAATCAGATGACTAAGTAATAATTCTTGTGCATTTGTTTAATTTTACTATCCATTAATATCCAACACAGTGTTATCACAAAATAGAAGTACTTCACACAATTTGTAAGAGGTTTTGTTCCCTTTATTCTTACATTCTTCATGTCATAACAATCAACAAAAACACTCAATTTATAACCATTAAAATCCACCATTCCATACATTTCCCAATCTACGTTTGTATTTGAAAGTAGTGTTTTCCAAAAATAATAATGGAGTCTCTACAGAGCCAATCAATATTTATAATGATACGTACCCATACATATATATATGCAATAGAAAGATCAAAATAATAAACAACTCACATGCGATGCCTGAAAATAAATTGTCTATACAACCAACATTCATCATTTAGACACAAGCTATGCAGAAACAAATTTCTGAAACCATGTAACCATACCACAGTAAAAAAATATATCTTAGTGATATTCAAATCTGGGCCAAATTTCCCACACAACAATCATCAATAGTGATCCATTGCAAAATACAAACGCACTTAGAATTTGGGGGTATCACTAGGCATACGAACCAATCCATCCATATTATACGTGGTTTACGACTGAGAGAATTCCACAGTGTCATATTTCCCATAACCACACAACAATATATATAACGATGACATAACTCAAAAATTCATTCTAGGCCATTTATTTAGTCACCTGTGAGTGACCAGGCCGCATGCATTCAAGTGTAAAAAGATGCAGTAAACATATCCATTCCAGTCTTCTAATTCTCAAGACATCACCCACAGGACGCGACATGTGTGACAACACCAAAACCCTATGACTAATGCAAACCATTTTCTGAACATCATAAGAACCACTCTAACGACTGTATAATAACCAATAATTCGACACTTTGGCGAGGGAATCAATAAACCAAACAAGCGTGATAACAATATGTACCTTCAAACCAAAAAACAAAATGGCAGAGGCCCTTTCATAACAGAAAACTGATTCTTTGGCAACAGGCTGGCAACCATGACCCTTAGTAGTGAAATTGGCAATGCAAGGCTCATGCCATTATCACAGAGATAGTGATGAGAAACTAAACCAACATGATGGGTATACGACCCACGGGTGAGCCCATATTCAAGGTAATAGACCATGTTGACTGGAAATCACTTGACATGCTCAACAGTTTCCCTATGCAACCTCGCTCGAGAGGGTTTAGGGTTTTCATAGTAGCCTTCATAGGAGGAACGAAGCTAAACTCAATGATAATTCAAGGCCGAAGGTGTACACGCAAGGGGCTGTGATGCTTGTGGACGAGAGAAAGTCCCTTGACAAGGCCGAATAAGGAAAAAAGGCTCTTAATCAAAACCAATAACCAAGAAGACAATCATCCAACCATGATTTAAAAAAAAACCCTTCAACCAACACACAGTGGTAATAAATAACAATCACCCAGGAAGACTAACAAACCAACAAACTTAAACTGATACGAGTTGAACCATCTATTTCATTTGAATCCAAAATTCCATACAGTTGCAGCACTTAGGACAAACACAAACCCACACAACTGAGCCAAAATCATTTCATAACCAGAGTGAAGTCAAGAATGGCCAAAAGCGACACACCTACTAATCGAAATCCTTAAGAAGATAGGTGGTCGAGCGGTTTCACCCTACTAGAAATCCGGAGCGTGAACACAACATCAAGATGAAAACAACAATCTGACTAGGGTGGCGGCCAATGGGAAGGGTAAAGGTGACCTGCAGTAAATGCATGTCACCTCCACCCATATCTCATTTAATCCATAGTACATGCCAAAGAGTCTTCCATTAACACCATTAATCAACCAGTGCATCGATAGTATCAACACATTCAAACCATATTATAATCCAAGTCCACATAATAATCCAACCATTTGAATTCACTTTTCCAAATGCACCACCCATGTTTACATTCTCGATATAACTCAAATAAATCACTCGACTCCTACACAATCCAATGATCATGTATAGCATAATCATCAAACATTTAACTGAAACATAACATAATCACCATAAAACGCAAGCCATCACTTCCATGAGCCCCAACGTTATAACATATGTAATTCAACCACCGATCCCATTAATCAATGCATAACCATTGCATTATCACCTTGCCAAAGTGAGCCTCCAAAATTTCCACCATATGCATATACAAAAAATGTAATTAAACAATATTTCATAGCCATTTCTTTGTTAGCTAGGACTTAACCACTATCAACAAGTATGTAGAGCTAGGTCTCCTTTTTTTTGGATTATATATAGTATTTACTTTTCCTCAAAATGCCTTTCTGTAATTTTCACTAACATTTTTGTTGTATAGGCGAGAAGAACAAATACCATGAATGAATAGAAGGTTGTAGTATCATGAAGGAACAATATCTCAAAACTTAACTGATATCAACGACAACCATATCCTCATCAACCATGTAACTTTGTAGCGCATCATCATAACATTAAAAATGAATAGACAATATCTTCAAAAGTTCAAGGGGGTCCCACCTACTAGCATTATTTAATCTTATATAATAATAGGCTTAGTAACACTTTGCGGGTGAAATTACATTGATGTTTTCAATTGTCAACAATGACCTCTAGTCCTAAGACCAAAGCCTCGTACTCACAGATATTATTTGTATAATCAATTTCCCACTGTAATCTGTATGAAAATGGGATGACATACTTATCTTTGAGTGAGACAAATAACACACCAGCTCCTTCCCCATTCGCAGGACGAAGTGCCATCAAAAAACATTTTCCATACTCCCTCGCTACTATTTACACTTTTCTATGGTTTTTCCATTTTTTTGTTTTATTTTTCTATACAATCTTCAAAATCATCGTCTAATTATAAAATCAAATTTCCTAGATCCTGGTCGACAACATAGACTAGATAATTATTTGGGTTTTGGGGGTCACTTATAGTGTATGCTAGTCTAGTCTCTCTGTATAGTCCAGTAAATTGTCCATGAAAGATCAAGATCGTAATGTACATCATGTCAAGTTGAAGTTATCCTCCAAGTTTTTCATCCCAAGACCTGGATAAAAGCATGCCATACTTGGTAGGGACGTCAGCAATGACTACATCCATAAGGATACTCTTTACAGGAATTTGTGCAAGATTTACTACTAGATCCTTGATCATGCCCAAACACTTAACCTTTGTGGAATCAAAAGAATATAAGTCCTGATAAGGTCTAGTTATTTCAAGGCCCAACTTTTCCATAATAACTTTAGGAATTAAGTTGTGGGAAGCCCCATAATCTAACATACAATTATGAAGTAAGTGATCATGCATAGTTAAGGTAATATAAAAAGGAGCTACAAAATCTTTAGCATTTTCAATGTGCGGACCAAACATAATTGTGGGCCTTTCCTCTTGTAAATTTGTTATGTCTGCATGACATTCCACATTAGAAAAATTAATCATTTTAGCGATCTGTTTTTTATAAATCAGATTCTTGGCAAGCTCAACCAGGGGCATGGGGATTTTAATTTTATTTATTTCATTTTCTAAGATAAAATCTCCAGTTTCTTTTTCGCTTTCCCTAGTTGAAGTTTTTGCTTCTATATTCTCTGCTTTCTTGGTTTGCATTTCTCTGGTTTCAACTATTTTGGTTTGGGTAGTTTTTTTTTCAACTAGTGGTTTAGCAACAACTGCCTAATTCGCTTTGTTTCTTGATAAATATTTTTTGGTGGAACATTTGCAATATTTGTTTCTCTGGGCCTTAAATTATAATTCTGTTGAAGTTCGACCATTATAGAGTCAACGATTCCTTGATATGAAGACTATCCCAGATTATTTATACTTTCCTCGTTACTAAAAAAGGGTTCTTGGTACAGAGTTATTTCATAATCCTATCTAGTTAGATGAGTTTCGTGTTCTTCATCACTAAGGTTGTTTATATCCTCTTATAACCCCTCATAATTATTCATATCATCTCCTATAAAATTTTATGTTTTAAATGGAGCTTTCATTTTTTGATCTTCATTTTTTACTTGTCTTTGTTGGGTTTGGGGGTTAGGATTTATCTTGAAATATTTTCTAGCAAATGGGTCTAGTTTGACTTGGTCAAGTTCCATTCTATAGATTTTTTTTGACAAATCTTTGATTATCTTATCCATGTCATCCATTTTTTCTTCTGCAGACTTCCCAGATCCAGAGGGTCTTGCATGCTTTCTGAAGCATTTAGGTTCCTTGGTTCCTATCTCAACCTTGGATTTTAGTTTACCAGATGCCATCATATTTTATTCGATTTCTATGGCATCATCTTGCATTCCTTTCAGAGTATCCAATCCTCTTTGTCTTAAAAGTAGGGAAAATTTGGGTTCAAAATCCTCTACGAAGGTTACCATTGATGCAGGTTGAGAGGGTTTAACTTCGGTTGGGATCTTATGATAAAGATTGTTAAATATCTGAGTAAATTCTAGAACCGACTCGGAATTATTTTTTCTCAATGCCCCGAATTCAATCAAATAGTAAATATTATCTTTATTTTCTCCCCACTGTCTTAAAAAAGATTTTTCTAAATCATCGTATGATTGTAGGGATCCTAATGGGAGTCCTCTAAACTAGATTCTTACTTGTCCTTCGTAAGTTTGCACTAAAATACTTGAGTAAGAATCCTCATTCTCAATGCCGAGGATATCAACGAACTGATAGAAAAAGGTTATGTTCTCTGTGGCTGTTAAATCTCCTTCTCCCGTAAATTTTGGTAAGTTCTTCATATAATTTTTAGGTAAATCATGAAGGACAGGGGGAAGGACCAAGGGAGCATAATTTGACACTGCTTTGGAAAAACTCATAGGTGGCAGAGGTTTTCCTTTACCACCTCCTCCTCCAATGCCACATCCTCCTCCACCTCCGGCGCCACCTCCTCTAGCAACAACCATTGACAGTCTGGGGGATAAAATTTGGGAGTTAAAAAGAGGGTTTTCAAAAACTTCGAGAGACCGAAATGGTGACCCTTCAATTTCTTCGGGATGTGGTGAAGGAAAATCTAGGAAACCATCGTTGGGAGATGAAAAATCAAGAAGAGGAGGGCAAGGGAAACGTGGACTGGTTTCCTCAGATTTACAAGATGTGTAAATAGGGAAACCGACAGGAGATGAATCAGGGTATAAAGTATGCTCTTTAGGGTTTTAGAGAACTGAAACCTTTACCTCTGGCAAGGATGGGGTAGATAGAAAATTAACGACAACGGGTATAGAAGAGGCTCTTTTATTCAAATTGTTTGGATCATCAGTAGGGTCAATCTCAATATTTATTTTGGGTGCAATTACCTCTGGGTTCTTATAGCTAACATCGGGCTTGCTAGTTGAGGCCTCTGTAGGGGGTGTTTTTAAAAAATTCTCTTTAGGAGTTAATTCTTCAATCGGAACCTTAGTATTGACTTGGGAAACTTTGTTAGGGTCCTAACCCACACATAGGTAGATCAATATATTCAGATGTAATAAAGGTCAATATTAATAAGGCCTTTCAATACAATAGAATAAGGCGGATGTAAGAAGACCTAATAGAAGCTTCTTCTTATAGAAGGATCTTCCTCTAGATGCTTCTCTTGATAGACATATTTAGTATAAATAAGGGTCGAGGGTATGAAAACCCTAGCTTGGAGATTATTGTAACAAAGAGCTACTCGACTGGAGGTTGCCCCCTCGAAGAGGTGCGTGAACATTGCTTTCTGAATCAAAGTGTTATTTATGTTGTTGTTCTTATATCATTTATGTGTTATTATGGAGATTATGCTGGTTATATTATTGTTATTCTGTCATTTCTAGCATTTTATTTCTTTTCTACATACTTTTTATATCTAGTATATTACAAGTTGTATCAGAGCACTTTCCTTGGCAAAAATTGTGGGATTTTTTTTTCTTCAAGGTAGAGACGTATTCTGGCATCTTTAAGCCATAGAGACCTGCCATTATGCACATAAACCCGCAGTTGAGGGATTCATACACGCAGGAAATACAAGTGGTTCTTAAGTGCACATCTATTGGCCACCCTTGTAAACCCTATTGGTACCCCTTCGAGTGGCAGTGCATCAGACAAAACCTGTGTTCAAATCATCCTAGATTTCCTGAAGCCCTCTTTAGATAAACCGATCAATCGCTTGACTACTATACTGCCACCAAGAACAACACTCTCGAAGATACTCTCTAGTACCTGGGTAGTTGGGTAGTATGGATAAGGGTACGGTCTATCCTCCTTAGTTAATGCCCTGAGATATTGGGCCGAGTACTACTGTTGGATCCCGCACATATATCAGAGAGCTATAGCACAGGGAAAACCCTTGTCTGTAGAACCCTTGAATACCTAACCTTTGGGGGACAGAAACATAAATAAATTAAAACAGACAAGATCTATTGCCATGCAATTATGTTCGGGTTTCCAAGTAAATACACATTTCTTTCTGGTTAAGCATTTGGGGATTTCCTCACTGCAGTATTCTTCAGACTGGATTTTAACTCTATAGGTGTTAAAAAAAATAAAAAAAAATAAATAAATAAATAATAATAATCTAGAAATTGTTTCACCATTATTTGAGACCTATTCCATTGGATTCATCTCTTCGCCCTTATCACATTCATCCATATCATTTTTCAGAAAAACTTTTGACCCCGCTCACCCCTTTTCAGTTCACCCATCCTCATGGCCCATACCCATAGCCAAGACCTGGAAGCTCGCTTCAACACCTTGCAATCTGGTTTCCTCGAGACCCAAAAAGAAGTGAAACAACTCAGTGCTACTGTTACCTCCATCGATTCATCCATCAATACAACCATAAATAAAACCATGCAGTCCTCAATGGAGGAAGTCAAACAAGAACTAACCACTCTTCTTGAATCTATCTTTGCATCACTCTACACCAAACTAAAGATCCCTATAGACGACCCTTTCTCTAATGCACCTCCAAAGACTGAAGGTGAACCTTTCTCCCATTCCCATACCTTTCAGCCCCATCACTTTCAACGTGACCTACGCCTTCTGCAGGTGGATGTAATCAAATTTGATGGCTCGGACCCCACTGGTTGGGTCACCCAAATGGAACATTATTTCTCTTTATACGGAATTACAGATGACTTGGCCAAACTCCGGTATGGTGTTCTCCATCTAGATCAAAAACGTTGGCAATGGTGGCAATGGAGAAAAAATTTCCATCAAGGGTATATTGCTTGGACCCAATTTGTGACTGAGCTTTATGAATGCTTTGACACTGACACCAACCATTTGGGCCATTTGACAAAGTTGAAACAATCAGGAATAGTAGAAGACTTCATATCTACCTTTGAGCACCTAGATTTTCGAACATAGGGCATGAACGATGCTTTCTTTCGAGAGTATTTTATCAGTGGCCTCAAGGAGGAGATTTAGGCCCATGTCATCATGGCTCAAACTACGAGTTGGGTGGAGGCTACTAAAAAATATAAAGAAGCACAACAGGTTGTATCCTCTCAAAACCATAAACCCTCCTTTATCCCTCACCCTAAACCCATCAATTTCACTACTCCCTCCGCCCCATTAAAGATCCAGAAATTGACCAGGGCTGAAATGGATGAATGCAAAATCAAAGGCCTTTGTTATAATTATGATGAAAAATATTTCTTGGGCCACAAGTGTAAGGAACAAAAGCTTTTTATGGCCATCTCTGAGGATATTTTAGAAGAGGATGTTGAAACTCCCCTTGTGCCCGAGTCACCTGAAATAACTAACATCACCCCTCCCTCAGACCCTCCTGAAGTGGAACCGATCATTTCCCTCAATGCTCTCACTAACTTCTCCACCCCCCAAACCCTCAAGTTAATCAGTTACATCAAGCATCAAAAGGCCATCATTCTGGTTGATAGTGGAAGCACCCATAATTTTATTCATTGTTGCATTGCCCAAGAAACTCATTGCTACATCCATGCCATCAACAATTTCCAAATCATGATTTCCAATGGTGGTTCCATGAAATGTGGAGGGCACTGTGAAAATGTGCATCTCCAAATCGGTGACTACCACCTAAAATCCCATATGTTTTCTATTGACATGGGCGGTTGTGACATTGTGTTGGGTGTAGACTGGCTAAGGAATTTGGGTCCCATTCTCATGGATTTTAAGGCATTAACCATTCAATTCGACTAGGAAGGCCACCAATATAAATTCCAAGGCATCGTTGTTGGTTCACCTGAGGTCATTAGTTCCCATCGCATGGAAAAATTGCTCAAAAAAGGTCATTCTGGTGTCATTGTCCAACTCCATGCCATACAAGCAATAGAGACACCCCCGACGTCGGAAGACCTCCAAGCCCTCCTTTCTAAACACTGAATGGTATTTTCCACTCCCCAAGGACTCCCTCCTTCCCACGGTGTTCATGATCATTTCATTCCCCTTGTACCTGGAAGCCTTCCTCCCAATATCTGTCCGTATCTCCACCCCTTTTCACAAAAAAATGAAATTGAGAAAATGGTTCAGGAACTCCTTACTATAGGCATTATCAGCCCTAGTACGAGCCCTTACTCTTCTTCTGTAGTAATGGTCCTAAAGAAAGAAGGTTCTTGGAGAATGTGTCCTGACTTTCGTGCCCTCAACAAACTGACCATTAAAGACAAATTTCCCATTCTTGTCATTGATGACCTCCTGGATGAATTGAGTGGCATCAAATTCTTTACTAAACTTGATCTCCACTCAGGCTATCACCAGATACGTATGAAGGAGGCAAACATTCCCAATATGGCCTTTCGAACTCATGAAGGACACTATGAGTTTTTGGTCATGCCCTTTCTCTTGTGTAATGCCCCCTCCTCCTTCCAAAGCCTCATGAATCATGTCTTCCATCCTTTTCTCCATCATTTTGTATTAGTTTTCTTTGATGATATCCTAATCTATAGAAAAACCTGGACAAACCATCTTACTCATGTCGATCGAGTTCTCCATCTACTCTCTCAACACCAACTTTTCCTGAAACAGTCTAAATGTGGTTTTGGTGCCTCAGAAGTAGAATACTTGGGTCATATGGTTGGCAAGGATGGCATTAGGGTGGATCCGAAAAAGATTGAAGCTATTCAAGACTAGCTGCACCCAAATACTCTCAAAAGATTGTGTGGATTTCTGGGCTTAATAGGGTATTATCGCAAGTTTGTTAAGAATTATGGAAAGATTGCAGCACCTCTCACGACTCTCCTAAAAAAGAACTCTTTCACTTGGACTCCAACCACTTCTCAAGATTTTCAAGCCTTGAAGACGACCATGTGCACCACTCCAATTATGGCCCTTCCTAATTTCACAAATACCTTTGTGTTGGAATGTGATGCCTCAGGGAAAGGAATCAGTGCTATCCTTTTGCAAGAGGGTCAACCTTTGGCCTTCACCAGCAGGAAACTATATGAAAGGAATCTGGGCAAACCCATCTATGAAAAGGAAATGTTGGCTATTTTGCATGTTGTTGATCTGTGGTGCCCTTATCTCTTGGGGAAACATTTCCAAATTAAGACAGACCATCAAAGCCTCAAGTACTTTTTGGAACAACGCATTTCCTCCCTGGAGCAACACAAATGGGTGACTAAGCTCTTTGGATATGATTATGAGATCATTTACAAGAAGGGCAAAGACAATGTGGTGGTGGATACACTGTCCCAAAAATATGAAGAAGAAGGATCCCTTTTTTCTCTTTCCTTCATTGTACCATATTGGCTCCAAGCTGTGCACTAGGAATGGCTACAAGATCCCAAAAGTTCGCATCTGATCTAGCAATTGCATACCAATGTTCTAGCTCCCCCAGGGTACTCTTGGCTCTAGGATGAGATTCGATACATAGGCCGCTTGTATTTAAGTAAACAATTAAAGCTTAAATCCGTGATACTTTCTGAGCTTCACGCTACACCGACAATGGGGCACTCCGGGTCAACCAAAACCTATGACAGGGTCAAACGCTCTTTTTTATGGGATGGATGAAGCATGAAATCCACAATTTTGTCGCTGAATGTGAGGTGTGTCAATGCATCAAGGGAAAAATAGTCAAATCTCCGGGCACACTACAATCACTTCCAATTACACCTGCTATTTGGACGGATATCTCTATGGACTTTATTACTGGCTTACCCAAATCAGGAAATAAATCAGTCATAATGGTGGTTGTGGATCACCTTTCCAAGTATGCTCATTTCTGCACTCTTCAACACCCATTTACTGCATCCACCGTGTCTGAAATGTTCATGGACCATGTCTTCAATCTTCATGGCATGCCGCACTCTCTTATTTCTGATCGTGACCCAACTTTCACAAGCAATTTTTGGCAAGAACTGTTTAAGCTACAGGGCACCCAATTGCATCTAAGCACATCTTATCATCCCCAGACTGATGGTCAAATGGAAGTTGTCAACAAGTGTTTGGAAACATATCTAAGATGTTTTGCCTCTGAAAAGAAAAATGAGTGGGCTCAATGGTTACCTCTAGCTGAATGGTGGTACAACACTTCCTACCATACAGTTACATGCATGACTCCTTTTGAAGCTGTATATGGACAGAAGCCACCTTCAGTTCTCTCATACTTATCGGGTATCTTGAAGGTTTAGGTGGTTGACCAAACACTTACAGTTCGAGAGGATATTCTTTGTACCCTCAAAGAGAACTTGGTCATGGAACATAATCGCATGAAGAAACAAGCAGATCAAGGTCGCTCTGAACATCAATTTGCAGAAGGGGATTAGGTGTTTCTGCAACTGCAACCATACAAGCAAAATTCCCTCAAAGCTGAGCATTGTCAGAAGCTAGCGCCCAAATTTTATGGTCCTTATACAGTTCTCAAGTGTGTTGGACAAGTCGCCTATCAGTTAGCTCTACCTAGTCAGTTGAAGCTACATCCTGTTTTTCATGTTTCATGCTTAAAGAAGGTGATTGGAACTAGGTGCCAAATTCAAACCAACCTTCCCAAGTTAGTTGAAGAAGGATCCATTTGGCTACAGCCAGAAGCAGTTTTGGACCAACTTGAGAATCAACGAACCATCAAGGAAGTGCTAGTCCAGTGGAAAGATACAACTCTAGCAGATGCCACTTGGGAACCAACTACCATTCTGCAGCAGTTTCCACATCTCAAGCCTTGAGGACAAGGTTTTTTTTAAGGGGGCGGACATGCTAGGGTCCTAACCCACACATAGGTATATCAATATATTCAGATGTAATAAAGGACAATATTAATAAGGCCTTTCAATAAAATAGAATAAGGCGGATGTAAGAAGACCTAATAGAAGCTTTTGCTTCTAGAAGGATCTTCCTCTAGATGCTTCTCTTGATAGACATATTTAGTATAAATAAGGGTCAAGGGTATTAAAACCCTAGCTTGGATATTTTTGTAACAGAGCGCTGCTCGACTGGAGGTTGCCCCCTCAAAGAGGCCCGTGAACATTGATTTTTGAATCAAAGTGCTATTTCTGTTGTTTTTCTTATATCATTTCTGTGTTATTGTGGAGATTATGCTGGTTATATTACTGTTATTCTACCATTTTTAGCATTTTATTTCTGTTCTGCATACTTTTATATCTGGTATATTACAAACTTTGGGTTGGTATTTTTTACCCGTCGATGCGGTAGTTGACTTAAGGTATCCATTTGGTTTTAACAACCTTTTAGGGTCGGATACATGTGTAGTATGTTGATCATCTAGGTTCTTTCTGGTATTATTTCAACCAAGTGTCAGTTTATCTGTGGTGGAGTCCCCAAGTGAATGATAGAAATAGCCTTAATATAGTATTCAATCTTTGTTCACTATCAAAGATAGAATCTTACCGTGTCATTTTCCCAGGGAAAAATAACTTCGTTTCTCTGACCCTAGAAGTGGCACAAAAAATATGTTTGTCTTGAGATTAAACTTAAGGCTCAAAGGATAATGTCATGCATCAAGAAAGTTTATGAGAGTGTGTTTTAAAGTTCTTTTTATACCTCGGTTATATGAGAAAATTTCCTTAATAAAATTAACAGTGTAGCAACACAGAGGCCATATTTCGTGTCTGAGTCAAAATCGAAATACCAAATGATGTAAAAGAAAACTACAAAACTGTAAAACAAAGTGAGGCATCAATTACAAAAGAGTCTCACCTTGTTGCAATAGAAGAAAATAGATAGTGTAACCTTGAATAAAGCATAAAATAGAGTAACTCACACAACAAGAAGGTCTTGATTTACTCATAGTAAATGCAGAGGAAAATATGCTTACTTAATAAATTACTGATACAATAAGATTACATTAGTTGTTGTACTAAATTGAAATCAAACATTTATCAAGGAATATATAAATAAATACTGAGAAATGGAAGACAAAAGAAACACATAACCTAGATTTGAACAAAACTTGGAATCTTTGTCCACACTTGTATTAATACTCTATAAGGAGAGTTTTCTCTATTACAATCGGCAAGAAGCAACCTATACTAAGTTTTCAATCTATGTATTTATACAAAATGGTCTCAACTCAAAATGGTTGGATTTCTCATAATTTAAAAATAGTAAATATTATAACATGTAAAATTGAAAAAATTCTATTGGCCTTCTCCTCTGTCTCTTCGTCTTTTGGAAGCGACGTTTCTTCTCCTCATCCTTTAGCCTAGAAACAACTAACATATAATCTTGACCTGTATGAGTAGTATGTACATGTTTTTCTTGCTTGTTTCCAGATGTTCTTGATTTCCCATATTCGACACATTGGATGCATCTACTCACCAACTGTACCACCAACCCAGAAGGTTCAGTTGCTTCATTTTCTTAAAAAATGTATAGCTTATTTTCTACTTGAGGCAACCTTTCCTGTATCGTTTTTTCTCCCAAATATGTGCTCTGTAACTCCAAGCTTGGGTTTACTATCCATTTGTTTATTTGGATAGGATTGATTTGGTTAATTTGTTGGATGGTCGTCATGGCTTCTTCTTTGCTTGTCTTAGAATTATATTGGTTCTTTTCTATGTCGATTTGTTCCAGGGATTCAGAGATAGTACTTCCTTCAACATCCAGTAACCCTTTTTCTAGTGAATATATTGCTTCTAGACAAGCTTCGTGTACTTCTCTGGCCAATCTTGTGCTTTCGACAAGATTTGTTTCCCAAGACTTCAAAATTATGTCACCTTTGGTTTGCTCAGACAGAGACAGTCGAGGAACCTATGATACATCATATTTTTGTACTAGTAAGATAGCCTCCTAAAACTTGTCCGGAGATGAATGGGATTATCTTTGTTTAATGTAAATGTTTGGATATAGAGTTTGGACTTTGTTCAATACTTCCTCATATGACTTGGCTCCCTTGAATATTTCATCCTGTGGGGAAATCTCGTGCACATACTTCTTTAAGTTGTGTTGAGCCAGGTGAGTTTCCACGATATTCTATGGATTGTGACTTTTAAACTCAATATCAACTAACTTGATCTCTTCTAAAGCCACAACCTCTACTTTTGAATGGCCGAAGTATAACAACAAAAACATACCAACCTGCAGAGGGAAGGTTGGCCATACCTTTTTCTGGGCCGCTTTCAATTCTTTGTTGGTGCCCCCTGCCACAGTTTGGTACGCCACTTCTTGACATACCAGTCGATCTGGTAAAAACTTTGGGAGAGCATGGGGGGGAACAGAGCGCCTAAAAACCTTGATGTGGGAAAAGGTTTCCTCGATATACCGCTCTTCTATTTTTCCCAGGTTGGCCATGATTCTATCTGAAATTTTGGGAGGTCTGTATAGGGAGATATAAATCGGCACCACTACATAATGACCGATTTCATAGAAGAAATATCTGGCTCTATCCTCCCACAAGTTGGAGTGATAGAAATGGATAGGCTCGGTGCTGGTCAGGGTCCAGATCCAACTCATCAGAGGGAAAGGAGTCATAAAGAAAATAGAATCCATGATGTATGTTTACATATAGAAAAGGGGAGGTTTCCCTTTGAACTTTGGTAGTTGGTACTCTACAATTTCCTTAGCCACGTTGTCTTATAACATCTTGGCCTACTTGAAAGAGTATCCCTCAGCCACTTCATGCATGATTGGTACCCATGCCAAAAGGAAGTGAGTGGAGCTCTTCCTCCGCAAAGAGTCTACATAACATCATAGACACAAAAATTATATGGGCGTATAACAATGTTGTGAAATATATGCAATGAGTTTCTACTCTAAATTTCTTAGGGTGCCCCCACTAGTCTTTTATTAAATCAGGGTAGTTTTTGTCATATTGCGTGCACTCCTGTTTGTCAAAATCCATTATGAAGGCAATGTTGTAACTATATTTAAAAGAGGGGGATGGTTTATACATTAATTGTATATTATCTGGTTGAAAATACCCAACAACAACCTTCTGTGAATTGCAAATGCTCATGGTTTGAATGTCGGCGTTTTCCAAGGGTCAATCTATCTTGTCGTTATATGGCATAATCCTCATCCATGTGGCTATTTTGTGTATCTTTGACTGAGCTATATCCCTAAGTTTGGTTGCATGTGTTTCACTCACTTTGTCACCTGAATCCTTTGGAAAATTTATGAGCTCATGCTGTAGAATATCGAACACCTGTGTCCAAGATTTTACGGTATCTATGGTTCTTGGTAAGGTGTCTGACAGAACATATGTCTTCAGATTTGCGCTTTCACCAACTTTTTTATCCATTTTTCGTGGTGCCATGATATTAATGAAATTAGGAGGATGTTACCTCTTATAGGGGAATGCGTGAGATTCTCAGTTGGCTAAAACTTGCTATTCTGCGAGAATGAAAATGGAATTCAAAATACAATATTCTTATTCACCTCAAGCGTATTGATTTGTGAATACCTTTACTAAAGACAAATTCATTTACCTTAATGAGAAAATATATGCGGTGATCTACAATCTATATTGAAATCATTGTCGTTGATTCGTGATTAATGCCATTAATATTGGTGGTTCACGATCGGGGACTTGGATGAAATAGGTTTGAAATTTCCCAAATTGGGAATTCATGAAAAAATTCATTGTAAGATAATCTTGTTTAACACATTAATTAATCGTGTTTAGCTTTAAGTGTTTTCAGGTATTTAGACTTCGAGATTTTAAAAGTATCTTGAGATAGAATCCATGAAACCCAAAACCGTGAAATGATTAATTATCGGATAATCATTTTTTAGCTTTAATTAACCCCGTTTAAGTTTGAAGTCTCTTGGAGGTTCAGACTTTGGGATTTCAAGATGTGATGGATGATAAATGTCTGAAATTCCGAAGTGCGAAGTTATTAACTATCTTTTAACCAATATTAACTTAACTAATTAAGATTAACATTTCAGGATTTTTTCTGCTTCGTGGATTTGCAATTTAGCTCGTCATTATATTTTCGAATGCCCGTTACCTGCAGTGACATGTCGAGGGTGACATCATTTTAAATGACATGTTGAGACTAGGGGTGTGCCACGTGTTACTTAGGTTCGTACGAATATTCATAGGAAAATGTGCAAATGGATGCCACATGTCAACCCAGGGAAGGATTGAAAAATACACATGTACTATGCCTCATGTCCTTTGAAATTTTACGAAAGAGTGATTACAAATTCTTTCAGGTTTTGGGGTTTTAAAATTCATGATCTATCGAAATGACCGAAGCATGAAACTCCGAAGTGACCTTTATAGATTTGGTTAGTTAATAATCAGGCGGCTCCAAAACTCCGAAAAGATTGGTATTGTCCGATAAAATTGAGGAACTTGATCAACGTTGATTATCACCTGCGCCTTGTTATGGTTTAATAAGATATGTTTTTGTTTTAAAGACCAAGGTTATAGGATTATAAATGTTCCAATAGTGACAGTGAAGTTATGACACTTTGGTTATGAGATATATCATGATGACGCTAGCTAGAGATGTCATTGATCTATTGAGGCACACTTCTAGTACATATTGGATGCTTAGTATTTTCTATAGTGAATGAATTTTGAGGTTGATCTATTGGGGTACATGGCTAGTACATATCTGAGTTTCATTGATATATCTTGTGATGTATTATTGGAAGCATATTTGTTGTATATCTTGGTGCATGAATTTGGAATATGGATAGACGACATATTGGGACATGTAGTTGGTGAGTTGATGAGGTGGTCATGTTATACATCATTGATGAGTCATAGCTTGATCTATAGTTTATGCATGATTGGTACACTTCTAGTACATTGCCAAAGGCACCTACTAGAAGTTTGATTGGAACATGTTTTATGGTAGATTTGCTATACATGTATGAGGACACATCTTGATTGTGGTTCTTTTTTTGTGGTATTGGTGCATGGTTGATATACTTTCTTGGTACAAGTGGTGATACATGATTGGTGCAATGTTGATGCACTCATAGATGGTATATGAATGTGGATGATAGTACTTGGCTAAACGTACACCATTGGTATTACTTGACTAGCATATACTTTGGTACATGATGTATTGGATGATATAGTTGAGATACATGGTTGTGGAACTTGGTTCATAATGAAGGCATATCATGAATGATATGACACTTGTTTTTGGCACACAATTGGCATGTTGATAGAGGCATATGGTTGATACACTCCATTCATGATATCTTATGGCATAATCTATGGTATTGATGTACATGGATGTTGTGCAAGGTGGGCACACAATTTGGTACATGATGTACTTGGTTGATGTTTGTTCATGATTCTCTATTTCATTTTTGACATATTTTTTGCTTCATGATGTATGGTATGGTACAAGTTTTATGCATGGACAGGTCCAAGGATCATCATAGAAAGAGCGGTTGATCTATGATTCGGTTGATTAGTAGAATTTGAAGCATAGGCATATTGCAGTGATAGCATATTGTTCATATTGTAGAGAATATATGGGGAGACATACCCATATGGGGAGTCATTATTCTTCCCATGATTCTAGGAGGAGATATTTATCAGATGCATACTTGGTAAAACAACCCCATACTTGGAGAAAGAGAACAGAGGCATAGTTCTAGGGGGAGCATTGGTCACATGGGGAGCATGAGCGATATATATTTAGCATTACATCAGATTCATATCCCTTGTTCAAAGGGGGGAGATTATTCAGAGGAATATAAAAGGCATTCAGATAGGGGAAGCATCCCCAAGGAGAGTTCAGCAAGGGGGATCCTCCCCAAGGAGAGAACTACCCTTTTACATTGATGTCAAAGGGGGACAAAAATTCACATTGATGTGATTGAGATGACTATTGATGTAGATAAATCCCTTGTCTACATGCTGCCATAAATGAGTAGTTTTGACATCAATGTTGGTATTTCCATCAATGCCAAAGGGGGAGATTGTTGGATCATGTTGTCATTGATGCTAAAGAATGATTGATTGATTCGTGTCAAAGGATTGATGTCAAGGAATTGATTGATGCCAAAGGATGATTGATTGAATTCAAAGGTCAAAGGTTTGATTTCAAATGATTGATGTTGATTGATTTCAAATGAACAATGCCTTGTCATAGTATATTGATGAAGTATGTATTGTCCTTGATATGAATGGATTGATGTCAAGTGAAATCATAGTCATATAATGATGCTTAGATGAATATGGATCAATGATTTGTCTTTGATATATGATGCATAGATGAAGATGGATCAATGAGTTGTCATTGATACATGATGCATAGATGAAGATGGATCAATGAGTTATCATTGATATATGATGCATATATGGAGATGGATCAATGAGTTGTCATTGATATATGATGCATAGATGAAGATAGATCGATGTGTTTTCATTGGTATATGATGCATTATTGGATTGATGTAAATATGATTCATTATTATCTTATCATGGTTGATAAGGAGTACAAATGGATGAAGTCCAAAGTGGTCCCCTTATGGTGAAATCCCTCACGGTAAGACTCTTTGTGGTTGAGTTATCCTAGAAGTATGGTTAGATAACCATGGTTAACTGTGGAATAAAGAGATTAAGTTCAGTGAATTTATCAGTGAATCTATCCTAGATGGGTAGTGTTTTTCATGCCATTTCCGGTGGTATGTGGAACACCACATAACTCCTCATGGTTTGAGAGTTATGGCCTTACGAAGTTGGAGGACTCTCATATGATTGCTTGAAGCCCCAAAAGGTCAAATAAGTCAAAATGCCTACAAATAAGATATTATTTAAATAAAGTGAAGTGATTATTTAAATAAAAAATTAAAGTGACAAAGTCAAGGAGGATTATTTAAATAATCAAATAAATGAAGAACTTTCTATTTATGGAAAGTAGTTATGAGAAGGTTAACCCTAAAATCAGGAAAGAGGGTTAAGTGGTCAAGTGGCTATTGGATACATGGAAAAGTGGAAAATTGGGCAAAGTTTAACATAAGTGATTATGTGGAAAAAGTTTCTATGTTGGAAAAGTGACCTACAAGATGCTTCTAAGGAAGCTACTTGGAGAGTATAAATAAGAGGCAAGGGTCTCTTGTAAAATCAATCTCTTGAGCATGTATTGAAGATCTATTCTGAGAGAAAGAGAGAGAGATTTTGGAGGATCTCATGGATGCATCAAAGGTTTTGTAGGTCTGAGATCTTGATGGTGAAAGTTTCAGAAGTTCAGAAACCCTAATTTCTGAAGGAGTATGCGAGTAGAAGTGGGCCAGAGAGAATAAATACACGGGTTGCATTGAGCCAGAGCGCATACATACGTGGGATAAAGGAGGAAAAATCACATACTGGGAAGAATTCATGAAGACTTGGATGTTAGCTGATGATCAGATTCTTGAAGGCTGAAGCAAGTTCCAGATCTGCACTCTATGGGCTCAGATCTGCCATTGAAACTCTGGTATGGTTACATGGTTGTCTTGATGGATACTTTTTGTTATTGTTCGGTGAATGCTTAAAGAATTCTTGGTATGGATGTTGTGATATGGTTGTGTTGGTTGATTGATAGAGTGAGAAACACTCTTATGATTAAGTACTGATATGATTTTCATAGTATATTGGTTTCTTATAAATGATTGAGTAGCATTCATATTGTATGATTGAGTAGTATAAGTAAGTTGTTGGAGAGCTTCGATGTGTTGTGATTGGTCATGGTTCAGATTGGACAGTAAGAGACAAAAGTGAATGTGATTGAAGGCTACAGAGGATCTGAGTTTGTCTTGAAGAGAAAACCATAAGTAACTCAAAAGTGATACACAGGTTTTAGTACAGAGAGGCCACGTACATACGTGAGATGTACTACTAGTAGGGCACGTACATACCCATGTTACACTACTGACAGGTTGCATACCTATTGAAATATTTGTATCTATTGAGGATTGATGCCTCTTCTCAGTTGATGTTGAGTTGTGTAAGTTGAGTCTCACATTATAGAATTGGTGCTCTTGTAGATTTGTATTCTATTTAGTTGTCGTTGATAACCCAATGATTATAGTCCGTAATAAAAATAAAATTGGACATACATCTTGTGTTCTTTGTGTTCCTTGTGGTGATGAATTATTGATGATATATGTTGTTGATGCATGCTCACATTTGACTGATTATAAATGACAACAATAAGTAATGAGTAAATGGTGATTGCTAACTAAGGAGTTTTGTGAAGGCGATGTTTTGAAAAAGAGCCCTACAATTTTCACCCCCCCCCTCTCAGTGTAGTTGGTGTGTCCAAAAAATGTATCCCAAGACATAGGAGGAGATATAATACATGTCCAGAGTCCCTTATTCATGAACAGCTGGAAGCTTGATGTATGCAACTATTTTCCCAAGACCAGAGATTGCACATGCAGTGGGATTTGTGAGCATGTATATGAACAATCCAAGTAAAGAACATTGGGAGGCAGTAAAGTGAATTCTCGGGTATTTGAGAAGTAATTATACTCATGCATTATGTTTTGGAGGTTCAAACACTCTTCTACAAGGATATGTTGATTCATATATTGCAGGTGATAAAGATAGCAAGAGGAGAACCACAAGGTATGTTTTTATTGTAGGTAGAACATTAATAAGTTGGATTTCAAAACTACAAAATATTATTACACATTCAACAACAAAAGAAGAGTATGTTGTTGCTACAGAGGCTAATAAATAAATGATTTGGTTACATAGGTTTATGGAGGAATAGGGAAATAAGTAGGAGAATAACAAGTTGTACTATGACAGTGAGAGTTCCATTCATCTTACAAAGAACTTAGCCTTCCATTAAAATACTAAGGATATACAACTCATGTACCATTTCATACGATACGTATTGGAAGATGGACATTTGAAGTTTGAAAATATACATACTAGCCAAAATCCCACAAACATGTTAAGAAAGGGAGTAACCAAGGAGACACTGATTTTATGCTCAGTTTCAATTGGTATTCAAGCATGAAGGTGAAGATGATAAATTTATCAGGTCCAAGGTGGAGTATAGTCCAACAAGTACACCAACAGTGGAGTTGTTGTGATCAGTCTCCAAGTGGGATATTTTTGGTTGTGGAGCTTGATTATCTTCCTGATTCAGAGGTTTGTTTTAGTCATTCTTGGACCTCATTCACTAATGGGGGTGTGGGGGGGATTTCTCCCCCACAATTGTTTCCAAGGGGTCCAAGGGGGGTGGGGGGGTGCCCTTGAAGAAAAATTTTGGGAAAAAGTTCCTTGTAAAATATTGTAATTTCATAATCAATATGGACCATTCATTATACAGTTGTAGATTTGATGGTAGAAGTTATTTGAGGGATTTTTTCCATAGAAGAAATATATTTTTATGAGGGAATTGTATTGCGGATGTGTATTATCATGAACATTGTATTGTGAGAGAGGAGACTATGAGAGGAAGAAGAGTAAGTTACATCATGTGTGTTGTAGGTTGTATCCCTTCATTTTGCTGGATAATAAAAAGGAAGGACCTAGAAATTTCTTTGGTGGACGTAGACCACATTGGGTGAACCACGCATATCTATGTCTCTATTGTATTGTGTATCTTCTATGTTTTATTTATGCATTTTTTTTTTATTTCTCCATGATCCTTCTTTTTTAATAGTCTGTTGGTTCAATTTCTAGTTGTTTTATCACGTCCATAACCTCTAGTTTACCATTGAAGAGGTAGCGAGTTGGAAAATTGTTTATGGTGAAATTGTTTACATCTTCAGGCCGTGTTATGTTTGGTCTCCCATAAAAAATTTACTCATAAAAAATAAACATAGTAGGTTCCTACTTTAAAAGGACAATAGAGAAAATTCATTAAATAAAATGCATAATTGTGGTTGACTTCTTAAGTTTCGTGTGACCAGCAAAAACAAGACCCAAATCCATGCACAATATCCAAATGGATACTCAACCATGGTTTGGTATCATCGAATATTATCTTAGAGGAAAATGGGCCTAAAGGAAATATCATTCGCATGCATTTCAATTGTTGTAGGGTTTTCCTGATGTGTCAGGCTATGGGATGCCATCATAATGCCCCATAAATGAAAGCGGTGTTGGGAAAAGGCCTATTTTTGGAGATATCCCTCTACTAGTTTAAGTCACTCAATAGGGGGACAGTTGGTCGACTCTACGCAGTTCAAAGCCCGCATCCACCCATCTATGTGCAAATATGTGGCCAACTCTTCTTTAATCCTTCAAATTTGCTTCGATCAATCATCCCTCGTCCATGTTGAATTCTAATAGTTGGATGTGTATTCAAACAACATTGTATGGTCGATGTTCATTCCTTAGTCAATAACTATGTTGGCCAATAGGTGGGCTACTCCAAGTGATGGCCCAAACTTTCAATATAAAAATTGCAATGTCATCATTTGGCTTCAAAATCCATGAGTGTGTATAACAAAGTTATCGACTTAATGAGAATTGTGACCTCAAAACAAGAAATCTAGCCCTTAAAACTCATATTTTTGCTTAAAAAACATGAAAATAAACCCCCAAATCAAAAAGTGGTGCTACCAGTAGCACCATTCTTTTAAGCGAGCTCAAAATTACAACATTTTTCAAACATGGCCTTCAAAACCGAGACAATTGTTCAGAAAAACCTTAAAATCAACACGTAAATAAAAAAGTGATGCTACGTAAAACAAAATGTTTTTTCCTAAACGTGAAAAGAATATCTCTTTACAACCTAATTGAAATTTTGACATTGAAAAAAAATCCCTACGTAAATAAACAACCCAAAATTGGACCTCAAATGGTCACTTGAAAATTTATTTACAAATTGTTTTTTCAATTTACATTAAAAAATAAATAAATAGAAAGGACAAAATTTTCACAAATATATTTTTTTTAAATGACAAAAAAAACACATTTAAAAAAATATATTCAAAATTCAATTTAAAGAAAAAGATTAACAAACAAGATGAAAAAGAAAAATAGCTAAAAAGAAAAAAAAAATTGCCTCCAAATACAATAATTTAATATATATATATATATATATATATAGTACAAAAGAGTCATTAAAAAACCTTTAAAAAGTAAATTTAAATGATGATGATGATTAGCGTCCACTAAGACTAAATTGGTCTATTGGACCTTAAAAGGGTAAGTGATTATTTGCGATTCTTTACAATTTTGTTTATGTGCTCGAAAATAATTAAGAGAAGATTTCCATGATCACCATACTTTTGATGAGTTAAGAGGTTAGAAAGGTTGGTAGTGTGACAAATATTTTGAAAATGAGATCTAATATGGGTATAGCCTCGACAATCTAAGAGAATTTTATTTTCATCTCCAACCTTTTTAGTGTCACAAAGGTGACACACTCTTTCATCCCAAGGCGTTTTAGGAATTGACCAATGCCCTGTTTCACTATGGAGTTTGTGAGAATTTGTTCTTATCTTAGCAATGTTTTTTTTTTTTTTTTACACTTGGCAAAATAGATAGATAATTTTGATCTTCTAGATTAGGGTGTATTACATCCTTATAATACCTTGATTTTCTTTTTTCCTCTAACTCTTTATCACACCACATTCTCTCCTTAAATTTGATTTCACATTTTTTTTAATAGTATCTTTATTCTACAAAATGGTGTCTTCCATGATTCCCCAATAGTTTAGCCAAGATTGAGCGTCTTTATGCCATCCTCACTTGAGTCAATGGTGGTTATGACTCGATTTTGAATAAATTTTAGGAAGCCTCTTGTCTTCGATGTTGTTTAAATTGTTCTTATACATTAGGTATCTAGTCATAGCCATGATATTAATGGGGGAGAGGCTTGTTTCTAAGAGGAGGATTGGATAGGGCGTATTTCCTATAATTTTGAGATTATAGCTTATAAAATTCTTTTGTATTTTCTCTATATTTCTCTAGGATTCACGAGAGATACTACAACCCCAGACTTCACATCTATAAAGAATAAAAGGTGCCACAAGAGTCTCAAAGAGGAGTTTCTTCTTATCCCAACTCCAAAGATCAACTGATTTACAATTGTTTTCAAGCCCATAATAAGCTTTCCATCCCCCAATAATCCTTTTCTCAGTGCTATAATTTCAATTGAGCTTGTGGTGAATATCAATTCCAAGATATTTGTATGAAGTCACTTCCTCCAAGCTATTGTTTTCATAGACAAAGGTATCATAAGGTATCTTATTGGATTTAATAATCATGACCTTAGTCTTATCAGTATTAACAGTCATACCCATATTGGAGAAAAAATCCTTGAGGATTCTTAGTTGGTTTTCAAGATCATGGGTACTCCTTGCCATAAGAATGATATAATCGGCTTAAATAAGAATATTGATGACTATACCGGTGAGAGTAGGGACGACACAACCTGCTTTTTCTAAGCAATCTTCTAACTTGTCAATGCATATGCCAAAAAGGGTAGGGGACAAGGGACAACCTTGTTTGACTCCGATATTGTAGTTATTCTCTTTTGACCATCCCTCAATGTTTTTAAACTTAGCAATAACATTCTCATACATCCTTGTTGCAACATCCCTCAACTTGAGAGGCACTTTTATCTCTTCCAACCTATTCCAAAGGTTTTTCCTAAGAACCATGTCAAATTCTTTTCTAAAGTCAACAAAACAACAAGAAATATGGGTTTTAGTATTGCAGAAATCCTCTGCAAAGATCCTAAAGGTAACAATATGGCCCACATTTGAATGATATCTCCTAAGTCTTACCTGAAATTTATATCTTTTACCATGACTTTCTAGCCAAAGGCAAATCTTCTTTTCCAAAATACTTCCATACAGCTTGGCTAAAATCAGGCTAATAATAATGGTCCTTTAATTAGAGTGTGTTAAGAACCTAATATCAATATAGCATAGAAAAACCTCAGAATAAGTACTCAATGCCTTGAAAAATAGATAAATTCAAATAATAAGCCTCTTTGAGGGGGGCCCTCCTTATGCCCACATAATTGTAAAATTACAATATGATTTATAATGAAAATGTTTCCTTGGTATATATAGGAGACTAGGAGGTATAATTTAAAATAATGGCCTAAATCCGACATAAATAAAATAACATTACTAATATAATATGACCCGATTAAGGGGTGATGAGCCACTATTTAGGGCTTAACATGAACCTCCCCTTGAGACAAGTGTTGTATGCAATGCTTGAGTAACTCTGGATGCTTCTGTATAAAAGACTCATCTTCCCAAGTGGAATCTTCATCCGGTAGTTTCCTCCATTTAATGAGATACTCTGAAATGGATCTATTATTCAGCTGGCGAATTCTTGTGTCAATGATGGCTTCAGTCTCCACTATGATTTTTCCTTCCTCGTCAAGTTATGGCAATATATTTTGAACTGGGATCTTGTCACCTATAACCTTCTTTAAGCATGAAACATGGAAAACTAGGTGTACTCGTGAAGATGCAAACAACTCTAATTTGTATGCCATAGTACCAATCTTTTGAAACACCTTATAAGGGCCATAGTACTTTGGTGATAATTTATTATCGTTCTTGGCTTTCTTGAGGGACATATGTTTGTATGGTCGTAGTCTTAAAAACACCCAATCCCCTACTTCAAAACTTGTTTCACTATGATGTTGATTTGCTTGTTGTTTCATACGATTCTATGCCATGGCTAGGTTGTCCTTTAATATTTGGAGAACTTGTTGTTGATGCTCGATGTGATTTTCCACTGCTTGAACCTTATATTTTTATTTTAGAGAATAAGTGATGGAAGGAGGTTGGTATCCATAGAGTGCCATAAATGGTGTCATTTTTGTTGCAGTATGAAATGAAGTGTCATACCACCATTCTGCCAAGGGTAACCATTTGAAACATTGTGTTTGTTTATCAGAGATAAAAGCAACGAAGGTAGCCTTCCAGAAATTTTTTCACTATCTCGGGTTGTCCATCAGATTTAGGATGATAGGATGAGCAATGAGCCAATTGAGTACCCAAACAAGAAAATAATTCTATCCAAAAATGTCCAATGAAGATGAGATCTCTGTCACTTACAATAATCTTTGTGCTTCCATGTAGCTTTTGAACTATCTCCATGAATGTGGTGGAAACTGTACTATCTTTGAATGGATACGAGAGTGCACAAAATTGTGCGTACTTGGTCAGTCTATCGACAATCACCATGATGACCCTCATTCCTTCAGACTTCGGTAACCCTGTGATGAAATCCATGGAAACCTCCTCCCAATGCCGACTTGGGATGGCTAATGGTTTTAAAAGACCTGGGGTCTTAATTGTTTCCACCTTATTTTGTTGGAAAACCAAACATTCTGCCACAAACCTTTGAACATCATTTTTAAGGCCATCCCCAAAAAATCTCTTCTTGACCCTATGGTAGGATTTTAAAAATCCTGAGTGCCCTCCTACTAGAGAGGTGTGCAATTTCAAGAGTACCTTTTGTTTTATTTGGGATCTATTACATAAACATAAGCGATCTTTGTACCACAATGAATCATTTTTCCATGTAAATCTATCTGATGTATTTGAATCCTGTTGCAGCCTTTGAATGAGAGTCCACACTTTTTCATCATTCTTCCATTCATCCCATGATTTTATTATCAATTGGGTTGGATGATCGAGATAGCACAGACAAAGGCCTCAACATATTCATCCTTCCTTGAGAGTGCATCTGCCACAACATTTTTCTTCCCTTTCTTATAGATGATTTCAAAATCATAACCCAATATCTTGGTTACCCATTTTTTTTGTTCTTCTTAAGATAGTCTTTGTTCCAAGAAGTATTTAAGACTATCATGATCTATTTTGACCTTGAAGTGCCTACCTATTAGGTAAGGACACCATTTCTTCAATGCATGTAGTATTTCCATCATTTCCTTCTCATAAATGGGTTTGTGTAAGTCCTTTCCCTTGAGTGGTCGACTTTCAAAAGCCAGGGGCCTTCCTTGTTGCATTAGGACAACACCAATTCCATTTCCCGAGGAATCACATTCCACAATAAAGGTTTTTGTGAAGTCTGGAGTGGTCAATATAGGAGCTTTTCACATCAACTCTTTAAGTTTATCAAAAGCTTTAGTTGCCTCTAGATTCCATGAAAACGAATCCTTCTTAGTTAGTGCCATTAAAGGTGCTGCTATTCTTCCATAATGTCGCACAAACTTGCGGTAGTAACCTGTCAATCCAAAACATCCTCTAAGATTCTTTAATGTTTTGGGAATCGATCAGTCCATCATGGCCTTAATCTTGTTAGGGTATACCTTGACACTTTCATGAGATACAATATGACCCAAATAATCTACCTCCTTCACTCCAAAGAAACATTTGGATGGTTTGGCATATAGTTGTTTCTCCTTTAGTAGTTGTAGCACCTTGTCAACATGTTGCACATGATCCTCCAAATACTTTCTATAAATTAATATATCATCAAAAAATACTAACAAAATGTTCTGAAGGAAGAGCTTGAAAATGGAATTCATCAACCCTTGGAATGTGGAAGGTGCATTTGTAAGGCCAAAAGGCATGACCAAAAAATCATAATGGCCTTCATGAGTTCAGAATGTTGTTTTTGGGATATCTTCTTCCTTCATTCTAATTTGATGATACCCTGAACGAATATCCAACTTTGTGAAATAGATTGCTCCATGTAGTTCATCTAAGAATTCATCAATGAAGGGAATGGGAAACTTATCTTTAATAGTGATCTTGTAGAGCTCTCTATAATCTGGACACATATGCCATGAGCCATCTTTCTTGAATATCATTACCACCAATGTAGAGTAAGAACTTTTGCTAGGTCTAATAATGCTAGCCTCTAACATTTCTTCAGCCATGCACTCAGTTTCACTCTTCTGGGCATAAGGGTATCTGTATGTCCTAATGTTAGGAGGAACACTCCCAGGAATTAAGTGAATATCATGATCAGGATTTCGAGTGGGTGGAAGACCTTTGGGAATATCTTCAAATACTTTGGAATGCTTATCAATGATCCCTTGGAGATCTAGAGGAATAGATGGCTTAGATATTTGAACATCTAGTGTGCATAGTTGTGCAATAACACCTTGATGCCCCTTTTTCAATAATTTTTTCATGCCATTAGAGCTTATCACATTACCTGGTTTCCCTATGATACCTCTTAACTCAATTTCTTTTCCTTCCAATGAAAATTTCATGAAGAGTTCTTGAAAATTAAAAGCCATTGTTCCTAATGATTGTAACCTTGGATTCCTAGTACAACATCAACACCACCCATGGGTATAGAAATCATTGGACTATTCATTACATATTCCCCCATAGTAATATTGATCTTATTGCATTTTCCTGAGAAATTGATAGTTCCTCCATCTGCAATCATTAATTGAAACTCTGGTGTTGGATATACAAAGCAATTGAGGTCTTTGGCTAATTTATAGTGAATGAAATTATGAGTACTGCCATAATCAATTAGGACTATTACCTTTTTGTTTTTGATATATCCTTCAATCTTGAGGGTTTGAGGAGTGCTAATTGTAGCCAATGCATTACACGATATCGTGGGAGTCAACTCTTTAGATGAAATGGATTCTATATTTTCATCTTGATATGGCTCTTGTTCATGTTCTCGTTCTTCTTCATCTTCACAATCTATGTAGAATAATTTCTTCTCACCACACTTATGTACCTTACTGTTCTTGTTGTCACAATTAAACCATAAACCCTTTTCTTTTACTTCCTCCAATTGTTGAGGTGTCAACCTTGTATGTTGAGGTGTTTTAGAAGAAGGAGCATTATTCTCTCTATAGATGTTAGGATTGGTCCTTCTAGTAGCCATAGCCATATTTTTACTTTCAACATTTCTTTCCACCCTAAATGCATTCTCCAATGATTTGGGTTCCCAAAGGCAAACCGCATGTTGAATTTTATCTCTTAAATTTCCTATGAATACATCAATCAATTTCTCATATGGAATATCTGTTATGTTTATATTCAATCTTTGGGAGTTCTCAATGTTCTCTGTAACTGAACCCTTTTGCTTGAGATTTATCAATTGGATAAAGAAGGTATTGCTCCTTGTATCCTCATAGTGTGCTGTCATTTATTCTGTGAAAATTTTCCAAGTGACGAGTGATTTGTGAGAACACAACCATCTATACCATACAAATTGATTAGGTTCTAAATATAAAGAAGCAATTCATACCTTTTGTGTATGTGGCACATTATGTAGATCAAAGAATTGCTCAATTTGAAGTATCCATGTGATAGTGTCCTTCCCATCAAATTTCCTCATATCGATCTTAGGAACATGGTTGGTCTTCAAACCAAAGTTAGAGTTTCCCCATTCTTGATTCACCTTCCTTGTGTCCTCATCATGAATTTCATGGGATACATTTTCACTTTCAGGTATCCTCTCTATTACAAAAATTTTCAATCCTTCCACGAAACCACCCATCTTTGCCTCCAACTTAGCTTCCATCTCTTGTAGTTCATATTTTGTTACTATATTCTTTTGCAAATCATTTATTTCCCTATGCATTTCTTCACCTTCATCAAGATTCCAAGTAGGATTTTCTGGAGGCGTATTTGGTGTAGAATTTCCCTTTTTGGGTGGCATGTTGGCCAAGTATCACTTTTGAACCTTGATTTTGAGGTGGCTTTGCTAGACAATCTTTCTTCTATTGTATCTCCAATGTTTCATCCCTTCTAGGTACACAAATTTATTTTTTGTAGTTCTTTGATATTTCTGCTCTATAATTCAACAAGTCTAATCAAAATTGGATGTTCCAAGTGGAATTTACGGTAGCTTCCCCACAACTTGCTGATTTTTGGCCTTTTCAAGAGATCTCACATGTATAGCATGCCCTACACAAAATAATTGATATACAATTCTAAAATGCGTACTAGAAATACTACAGACTGTCCACTATCCAATGAAATAGTCTTACTCAATTTGGATACTCTAGGAAGAAGTTATGATTGTTTTACCTGGAACACCTTCTTGAGACTAGTCAATAGGACTAGTCAAATACCCTATCTTCCACAGGGTGTATATACAAATGTAATATGAACCAGAAGATGAAATTTGTACCACAGATACCTTACTCATTTCTATGAATAGGCTCCAGATTTTAGGGTCTAAGACGTTACAAAAAAAAAATTATAGCAAAAATTCCGCAATGACTCAGTTCAGGAAGATTCCAAAACCCTATATTGCACAGGCTGTATCTACGAAAGTATAAGGCCGCAGGAGATGAAATTGTAACCCAACATACCTTGACCAGTCTACTAAACACCCTCCAATACATTCCTTTTGAAACATTGTAGAAAAAAAGTTATAGCGAAAATTCCAAGGTGTCTCATATGTAGCAACGAAACCTCAATATCTTGAGCTCTGATACCATATGTTAAGAACCAAATATCCATATGATGTAGGAGAATCTCTCCACATCAGCCAACCAGCCAGCCAGCCACGTTAGCGAATTCAAATCGCACGTTGAAGAGAGAAGCGCAGCCTCATTTGAAATTTGAATTGAATGTAATTTAATTGCTTAGGTTGTTGAGCCATAAAGTCGTGCCTTTGTGCAGGCATAGGGTAGATAGGACTTTAATGTTTTGTAAGGCTGAGATATAGATCTAGATAGTGGACTAGACAGACCATTCAATGTAATTGAATAGGGTAGGTAGATTGGAGGGAAGATCTCGAAGAGTCCCCTCATGTAAAAAGATCTATGGTATCTCTTGAGGAGTCAGTCGGCGTGGATAGAAGAGAATTTGCGAGTAGAGAGCAGAAGAAGGTGCCGAGACCTTGTTACAGGCCATTCTCAGGAACACCTTGTAAATACAGGCGTTTTCCATTTTAATACAAGCAACAGTTTTTCCTGCATGACTATGTGTTAAGTGAATGTCTGTGAGTGTTTTTCATAGGATATGAATGTATGTTGTAGGTTTTCATTTGCAGGAGTATGTCTGATTTCGGGTGAAGGTCTTTGAGGTTTCATGCCAGGAGGGCATGACGAAGTACTGCAGTCTCTGAATACCATTTCACTAAAGCACTTCTGAATTCTGCGGGTTCAGACAAAGATGTGTTGTGGCACAAGAAATGGAATCAACAACTCAGGGAAGACCTCAAGGTTGTTGAAAACCTTAGAGGCAAGGCTATGGGAGAAAACATGGTGGAAGACAGAACCTCTGAGGAGTTTTGTGAAGCTCTACCAAGAGGGCGTTGATCCGGTGCAAGGAGTGTACAGAGGATGAACTCGGCTGTGAGTTCTTAAGGAGTCAGAGTCACGGAGGATTCTTGACACTCTGCTAGGTGGGTGTCGAGACATTGTGCAGACAGGCACAGGGAGAAGAGAACTCTTTGAGTTTTGTAATTGAAGGAATAATCCACTGAGGGATATTCATAGGGTTACTGAACACCCTGAAGGCTCAGCAAGAAGTTTCCTGAGGCAGAGGATAGCCAGGAGGGAATCCAAATATTCTCCATTTGTGGGAGAAAGGAAAGGAGAGTTGCGTTTCCTTGGAGGTTGAAGCTACATGAAAGATCAAGGTGGATAGTACTTTTGTG
This sequence comes from Picea engelmannii, assembly GCA_009831015.1. Classification (NCBI taxonomy): domain Eukaryota; kingdom Viridiplantae; phylum Streptophyta; class Pinopsida; order Pinales; family Pinaceae; genus Picea; species Picea engelmannii. The sequence continues at coordinate 511,987 of ML784388.1, read as the reverse complement.
TGCATGTGAATTCCCTATAGAGGCACAGGAGTTGAAGAATCCTTCAAGGATTCGAAAGGAGCAAAGATTAGGAGGGACATCGTTTCATACGCGCAGTGAAGCTTAAAGTCGAGAGATCACGAGAGGAAACAAACAAAGGTCGAGGCCTTTGGGTTTTGGAAAATTCTCCCAAGGCTGGGAAGAAGTGTGAAAAGCTCAGAAGGGAGCACAATAGCTGCTAGATCGGTGGGAGAGATAGAAACTAGACCATCGGTTTTCACGTCTAGGGAGAATCAGAGTGAGCACACAAGAGGAAATGATCTACACTGTTAGATCTGATCAAAATACCTGTCAGTCATTTGATCGGTAGGGAGTTGCGCATGGTTTAACCCTTAGCGTAGAGAAGTGGGTACAAAAGTCCCGAAAGGATTGACACATTAGGATATTGGAATTCGGGATATCGGAGTTCTTGTGGTCGAGAAGTCGGGAAATCGGTGGTGAAAGTTCTGGATTCGTGAGATTTGATCTAAGCCGTCCATTTGTGGGAGGATGTGTGTCACGTGATCATCCATTTCGGAGATCCAGGCACCAGGAATCGCAAGAGGTGGAAATTCCATTGTGGGCCTAGATGACGTCACATCGGGATATCGGGATTTGGAGGATCGAAGATCCTATGGACAAGAAGTCCGTGCATTTCGGCATTGCAAAGTTCGAAATACCGACTAAGGTGAAGTGGCGTTGAAAAGTCAGAACTTGCGCGTGTGTCGGAGTTTCGACACATCGGGTATCAGGAGTCGGGGATACAAGTGGTTCGACATCGTGAGTGTCGAAATCGTGATAGATGAAACCCCAATAGGAAAAGGTCAGCGTTGACGGGTCATCAGGTTTCGGGGATCCGAGAGAGACAAGTGCTCGACCTTTGACATCGTGAAGTTGTGAAGTCTGATCTCCCGAGTGTGAAAAGGGGATCCAGTGAAAGAATCAATGTGGGTGCATATTTCCCGATAGGGAATTAGAATATCCTTAGAGTTCTTCGGGCCGTGAAGAAAAGAAAGATCCTGTGAGCACGCGAACCGTCCGACCTGCGGGTTGAGAGGTAGCGGGCGTGTGCGTGTAGGTTTGGTATCAGATCTTGATTTCATCTGTATATTTTAGGTGAAGCAAGAAGGTAAAGGAAGACAGAGCGTTGGAGACTCTGTGGTGATTGTTCACAGGTAGGCAGCAATCTGGGAAACAATCAAGAATGACTGTAGGATGAAGCTGAAAACACTCGGGGTGTAGAGTGACAGCAACAGGCTTGTTGGGAGGGCAGACAAAGACAACAACATGGCTATTGAAGGTCGTGGGTATGTTGAGAGGAAAAACCCGGAGCTGATGAGTACAGCCGAAAGGGGGAAAGAACTTGATGATATCAGGGCAAGAATGGAAGAGCTTGAACTGCGGATGCAGTAGAGTACCAAGCCAAGATGGGTATATGAATGGCCCATGATGAAGCCAAAGGTAAAATGGCCAGTCAGGGAGTTGATGGCTAGAAGACAACGTAAGATTTTAAAAGGATGGTTGAGGCATACTGAAAACCTCGACGGACCTGAGGAAATGGTTCAGATATGTGAACTGGAGACTGGGAAAATTCTCGATGGAAAGGATAAAATGGGATCGATGAAAGATCTCAAGAACTTCCAGCAGGGCAGAATATAAATTCTTAGTTTCCAGATGGGCAATAAGTTGAGATCACTGCAGGATCTTAGGGACTGTCATGAAGACAACAAGGGAATTTCACATTGCCAGTTGGGCAATGAAATGAGGTCACTGTGGGATCTCAAAGACTACCAGGAGGGTAGTGGAAGCATCCCATATTTCCAGGTGGGCAGGGATGAGTAGATGAGACTATCTGAGGGTCTCATGAACTCAGAAGTGAGTCGGAATCAACTTGAGGAGCTGACAGAGAAAATGAGCTCAGGGATGGATTTAGATCAACAGATGCAGCTGATAGAGGATGAAGATTCATGTGGTTTTTCAAGCCATGTGAATGAATATGATGACAAGTTAAAAACTTTCACCATCCGAGGAGGTGATCTAAGGAGCCTTATGATGATTGGGGGAATCGAGATATTCCTACCACTTTCCCAAGAGGAGGCAGAAGTCTGGGTTGCAGATGAAACAACAACAAAAGAACAGTCAACTATGACTGTCAGGCAAGAGGGATTGGAGCAGATATCTGAAGTTGCCCAAGCAGGAGAGGAAAATGAGAATTCTAAGGAATGGCTCAACATATTCAGCCAGGAAGTTGTATCACTGAAGCTGACAGCAGAAGAAGTAGGAGAGGATGATGATCATTCTGAGGAATGGCTCAGTATTTTCAGCCAGGAGACTGAAAAGACTGCAACATGGGAGTTTGCAGCAGTAGAAGAAGAAGAAACAGAAAACATTAGTTTGGCTGATCTGTATGAAAAATTCAAATCCCTGGAGAGAAGGGTGAAAGTGCAGAGCATGCACATCCAACAGGTGAAGTTGGAAGCTAATGAAGAAGGCATGGGAGATCACAGTGATCTGCCCATGAGATGAAAATTTTTGCAACCAAGGAGACTTCATGAATAGGACCAGGAATTAGAACAACTGGATGAGGTGATTGACATGATCAGAGAACTGATGTTTCGGTCAGCAGAAACTGTCAGTGATGATAAGCTGAGTAGAGGGAAGGCAACAACAAAAACAACACAGAAGCAACAACAGAGAGATGGAGCAGGCGAACAACTCGAGAGGATGATTTGGGATCCAGGGGGATTTCCAAAGCTGAGATGGGAAGCTCATGAGAAAGAGATCATGAATTTTGCAGCTGAGGAGTATGATGCAGGAGCATCTCTCCACATCATCCAGCCAGCCAACCAGTCACGTTAGCGAATTCAAATCGTGCATTGAATAGAGAGGCGTAGCCTCATTTGAAATTTGAATTGAATGTAATTTAATTGCTTAGGTTGTTGAGCCATAGAGATGTGCCTTTGTGTAGGCATAGGGTAGATAGGAATTTAATGTTTTGTAAGGCTGAGATCTGGATCTGGATAGTGGACTAGACAGCCCATTCAATGTAATTGAATAGGGTAGGAATATTGGAGGGAAGAGCTCGAAGAGCCCCCCCATGTAAAAAGAACCATGGTATCTCTTGAGGAGTTAGTCGGCAAGGATAGAAGAGAATCTGCGAGTAGAGAGAAGAAGAAGGAGCCGAGACCTTGTTACAGGCCGTGCTCAGGAACACCTTGTAAATACAGGCGTTTTCCATTATAATACAAGCAACAGTTTTTCCTGCATGACTATGTGTTAAGTGATTATCTGTGAGTGTTTTTCATAGGATATGAATGTATGTTGTAGGTTTTCATTTGCAGGAGTATGTCTGATTTCAGGTGAAGGTATTTGAGGTTTCATGCCAGGAGGGCATGATGGAGAACTGCAGTCTCTGAATACCAGTGCACTGAAGCACTTCTGAATTTTGTGGGTTCAGACAAAGACGTGTTGTGGCACAAGAACTGGAATCAACAACTCAGGGACGACCTCAAGGTTGTTGAACACCTTGGAGGCAAGGCTATGGGAGAAAACATGGTTGGAGACAGAACCTCTGAGGAGTTCTGTGAAGCTCTGCTAGGAGGGCATTGAGCCAGTGTAAGGACCGCACAGAGGAAGAACTCGGCTGTGAGTTCTTAAGGAGTCAGACTCATAGAGGATTCTTGACACTCTGCCAGGTGGGCGTCGAGACATTGTGTAGACAGGCACAGGGAGAAGAGAACTCTTTGAGTTTTGTAATTGAAGGAAGAATCCACTGAGGGATCTTCACAGGGTTACTGAACACCCTAAAGGCTTAGCAAGAAATTGCTTGAGGCAGAGCATAGCCAAGAGGGCATCCAAATATTCTCCATTTGTGGGAGAAAGGAAAGGAGAACTGTGTTTCCTTGGAGGTCGAAGCTACAGAAAATATCAGGGCAGATAACACTTTTGTGTGCATGTGAATTCCCTGCAGAGGCGCAAGAGTTGAATAATCCTTCAAGGATTCGAAAGGAGCAAATATTAGGAAGGAGAACGTTTCATACGCACAGCGAAGCTTAAAGTTGAGAGCTCGCGGGAGGAAAGAGACAAAGGTCGAGGCCTTTGGGTTTTGGAAAATTCTCCCAAAGCTGGGAAGAAGTGTGTAAAGCTCAGGAGGGAGCACACCAGCTGCTAGATCGGTAGGAGAGATACAATCTGGACCGTCGGTTTTCACGTCCAGAGAGCATCAGACCGAGCGCACAAGAGGAAATGATCTGCACCATCAGATCTGATCAAAATACCCATCAGTCGTTTGATCGGCAGGGAGTTGCGCATGGTTTAACCCTTAGCACAGAGAAGCAGGTACAAAAGTCCCGAAAGGATTGACACATCGGGATATCGACATTCGAGATATCGGAGTTCTCGTGGTCGAGAAGTTGGGCAATCGGTGGTGAAAGTTCTGGATTCATGACATTTGATCTGAGCCATCCGTTTGTGGGAGGACGTGTGTCACGTGATCATCCATTTCGGAGATCCGGGTACCAGGAATCGTGAGAGGTGGAAATTCCATTGTGGGCCTAGCTAACGTCACATCGGGATATCGGGATTCAGAGGATTAGATATCCCATGGACAAGAAGTCCGTGCATTTCGGCATTGAAAAGTCTGAAATCCCGACTGAGGTGAAGTGGCGTTGAAAATTCATAACTCGCGCGTGTGTCAGAGTTTTGGCGCATTGGGTATCGGGAGTCGGGGATATGAGTGGTTTGACATCGTGAGTGCCAAAATCGCGATAGATGAAACCTCGATAGGAAAAGGTCAGCGTTGACGGGTCGTTGGGTTTCGGGGATTCGAGAGAGACAAGCGCTAGACCTTTGACATCACGAAGTCGCGAAGTCCGATCTCCCGAGTCTGAAAAGGGGATCCAATGAAAGAATTGTTGTGGGTGCATATTTCTCGATAGGAAATTAAAAGAGCCTTAGAGTTCTTCAGGCCGTGAAGAAAAGAAATATCCTGTGATCACGCGAACCGTCCGACCTGCAGGTTGAGAGGTAGCGGGCGTGTGTGTCACCATATAGCATAGAAAAGCCTTAGAATAAGTACTCAAATCCTTGAAAAAGAGATAAATTCAAATAATAATCGTCTTCGAGGGGGAACCTCCTTATGCCCACATAAATGTACAATTATAAGATGATTCAAAATGAAAATATCTCCTTGGTATATATAGGAGACTAGGAGGTATAATTACAACTAATGGCCTAAATCCGACATAAATAAAATAAAATTACTAATATAATATGCCTTAATTAAGGGGTAATGAGTCACTATTTAGGGCTTAATAGAGTGAATGTTTCTATCCCTAATTTTAAAAAATAGGAACAATGAGGCTTAGCATCCAAGATTTAGGGAAGACCTGCTTCACTGCTAAATTGAAGAGCTTGTGTATGTGAGGGATAAGGTTTGGGCCACCGATTTTAAAAATTTCATCTTGGTAGCCTTCCATGTCCTTAGCTTTCCCATTTTCAAGTCACTTAACCCCAAACTCTATGTCATCTAAAGAAAAAACTTCTTCCTTTGTAGGGGCAATATGAATGGTGTCCATGGAATTAGGGAACTCGTAAAGAGCTTTAAGGTAGGAATTCCAGTCCCTTAAGGGAATCCTATTATTTTCTTTAGTATTGTATTTTAGAATTTGGCTCCATAACTTTTTAGGATCCAACTTATATAGTTGTGAAAGTTTCTCTTGCCTTTTATTGATATAATACCTTTTTTTCCTTTTAATTAGGGCTTTTTACGTATTTATCTTATCGGGTTTTAAGGACTCATTAGAAGCATCCCTAGTGGATTTTCTAGAAATTTTACATTCTTTATCATACCAAGGGTTGGTTGTTATATCATTCTTTTTATAGGACACCTCGAAAGAGAACTTGTTAATAGAAGTGGAAAGGGTAGTTGTAAAATTATGATAGAGTTCTTCAATCTTATCCTTATAAGCTAGGAGATTTAATTTGTTATTTAAATCCTTTAAGAAAATGTCAACTTTACTTTTGGCAAAGAACAAATTCCTTTGATTATCATAATTCTCTTCAATGGTGCTCTTATTCGTGGAAGAGTTTAGAGTTAGGGTTAAAGGTTTATGATTAGAGTTAGGCTCATGGTCATTTAAAAGGTCAAAATTTCCTATTTGGTTGGAAATAGGGATATCATATATCACATAATTTACAACACTACTACCTAGCCAATGAATACAAGTCATCTTGTTAGAGTTTGGCCACTTCATTAGTCCATTGCAAATTATTATGTCTTGAGAGCTGCAAAGATTGACCAACTCTATACCAAACAAATTCTCAATTAGGTTTTTAGAGCTTCTTTTGTAGCCATTAGATAAAACAAGGTCCTCATTTAGCCATAAAGGATTATGGTTGGAGTCATTACTTAAAAGAGAATCTTGTTTAGTTTCATTCCTAGCATTAAAGTCTACTAGTAGGAGGATATTACCTTCATTTTTCAAACTATGAGTATCTTATTCTAAATTATTATAGGGACAATTGTTATGTAGATTGTTTTTCTTATAAAAAGTAGAATTAATATTTGGAAAAAAGAAAATTGCTATATACATCTTCTTAGCATTGGTGTCTGAAATTTCCATCCAAATGTATTGATTGGGAAGGTCAATCTTAAGAAGTTGAATGTGAGGAGAAATGATCTTTCTAATATAACAAGCTATTCCTCCTATCCCTCTACGGTGGGATTTTTTGTTCCATGTCGACCACAAGACAAATCCTTCTATGTTAGGGACCTTAGACTCCTCATGCTCCCAATTTTCAACTAGACAAATAATATCAATATCACTCGGGATCCAACTTATCATAGGACCTTTGCACCATGGAAAGCCACGACAGTTCAAAAAATGGATCCCAAGTGTCCCAAATTCCTATTTATTATTATTCTTCTAGTCTCTATCCCTAACAATAGCTTTCCTATTTCTAATTATTGCCCATTTTCCTTATTTCTTGGCTTCTTTTTCCTTTTGAAATTCCTTCCTTAATTCAACTTTATCTTCGGGAATGAGGTCTTCATTTATAGATATTTATGACCCTTTTAAGATCAAAGATTTACTAATTATGTTATATTTATGGTCATTACAACTTACTTTGACATGGATCTACCTATCTTTGTGATCAATTATTTTTCCTAGCCTCTTTGCTTCTATGAGGTAAGTTGTATCAATTTGCGATTTATTATTTAATTCTTCTTTTACTATTGCTAGCGTATCCTCTTGTTGTTATTTTATACCAAAAATTATGAGGTTCAAGGATCTTTTGTTACACTCATTGTATAGTTTGATTAGTTTATTCATTTCTTATTTGATGGGATTGATATCCAATTTGTTTTCCATATCAATGAGGGTCAAATAGTTGGCTAGTTTTTCTTTTAGCTCTTTTAAAATCATATCTCTCAAGTTGTGATTTTCTTCAACCCCTCCTTGAGTTGATTGTTTATGTTTTTTCCATTTCTTGAATCCTATCCTTCATTGTCTGCAATTCACTCTTGAACCCTAAGAATCTATCCTCTATTTGAGTTTGAATGATATCTTTAATTTTTTTATCAATCATTGCCTCTAGCTCTATTTGGAGGTTTACGTCTCTTTCTTCACTCCTTTTTTCTAATGTTTCTAACTCTATTTGGATTTTGTCATCTCTCTCTTCTTTCCTTTTTTCTAGTGATATTCCATATAATCGTATAGGATCTCTAGGGTGATTTTGGGGGGCCTCCTCTATTAGGGTGAGTTTTTGGAATAGGTGGTGGAGTGCTCATATTCAAAAGAAGAGAAAACAAATGTAACAATTATTATTTTGGATTGACTTTATCTCTGAAATCAACTTTTACTTATAAAACTTAATATAAATCTCTTTACGTTAATAGATTATAAATATATTTTAAATTAAAATTGAATCAAAGTAAAAAGTGACTCACCTCACTTCACATGTCCAATTGCTCAACCAGTTGAAGAAGCCAAAAATAATTTCGGAAAACCACAGAGAAGTTCTAGAGAAATCGAGAGAAACTATAGAGATTATTCTCGATAAAAAAGGTAAAAACCAAAAAGAGATATAATTTCAAAACCTATATATATATATATATATATATATATATATATATATATACTTGAAAAAGGGAAAAATAACAAAATTCAACAATAACAAGGACTAAAATAAAAAAAAATATTAAAAACTTTTAAACTAAAACATTAAAATTAAAATAAAAGACAAAAAATTCAAAAATATATATTTTAAAAACAACATTTAAATAAAATAAAATAAAAAACAATTTTAATAAAATCAATAAATAAATAATAAAAAGAAAATTTTTAAAATAAACATCTAAGCATATTTTAAAAAATAGAAAACCTTTTTTTTTTTTTAAATTAAACTCAATTTTATGATACAAAACCTACCAATGATAATTGAAACTAAAGTAAAAAACTAAATATAAATAAATTTAATAACATTGAAATAACATAAAATTTTAATTAAAATTAAAACAAAAAACAAAAAATAATAATTACAAACCTACATATTATTGGGGTGTCGTTGGAGGGCTAAGAATTGTTTCGACGGGGCCATGGCTTAGCTAGTGGGGGCTGGGGTGATGCCCCAACATCACCCCCCACGACACCCATGATGTTCAATCAACCTGTGCAGGTTGGTTGGGAATTTTGGGTGTCGTGGGGGGTGATGCTCGACATCACCCCCCACAACACCAATAATGCCCAACCAACCCATGCATGGGATGGTTGGACTGTGTGGGTGCAGTGGGGGGTGATGTCAGACATCACCACAGCCCCCAAGGGCTAAGCCCTCATTCCACAGGACCATGGTTTAACTAGTGGGGGTTGGAGTGATGCTCAACATCACTCCCCATGGCCTCTGATCACCAGTGCATATTTTGTTTTTTATAAAATTTAACATTTTTTTAAGTTTTTAATAATTGTTTTTCTTTTTTGTAATTTTATGTTTTTTTTTTTTAATTTCTTTTTAATTTTGTAGTTTAGGAGTTTTAATTTGGTTCTTTTAATATATAATTTTAATTGTTGTTGTGTTTTTTAAACCTTTTTAAAGTTTTGGGGCCATAAATTT
>ML784388.1:463413-489262 GCA_009831015.1 Picea engelmannii | reverse complement strand
GATGTCAAGTGACTTTGTCATTCCAAAGTCCCGATCCCTGAAACTCCGATGAGGAGAATCAACGGTCCAGATGCATTTTGGATTCAACGGTTATGATTGAATCGTGAAATCGCACATCGTGATTTCGGGTTTCTCGTTGTCAAGATATTTTGACATTTCTAAGTGCCGATTCCCGATCCCCAATATTCCATGCAGAGATTCAACGGTCTAGATTACTTCTAGCTCGACGGCTCAGATTACATCGCAAAATTGCATATTGCGATTTCAGAGTTTCTGTTGCAGTGTGTTCTTGACATATCAAAGTCCCGATCACCGATGCCTCTGCTGACGTCACACGTGGTTTGACAGGTGTTAGATCCTGCCATGTGTCACTCTGATTCATGAATTGCATGAGCCTGAAGTGTTAGATCTGCCTGACACCTGTCATTCTCTGGTTGTGCCACATGTCCCTGGGTGACGTGGTCTGTTGATGTGTGTTGGATCGATGGTCTAGATCACTTATTATCCAACGGCTGTGATTAACTCATGAAATCGCATATCGCGATTTCGGGGTTTTCGTTGTCAAGTGTTCTTTGCATATTGAAATCGCGATCCCCGATTCTCCGATGAAGGAAATCAACGGACCAGATCTAGTTCTTGATTTAGCGGTTGAGATCATATTGCGAATTCGGGGTTTTCATTGTCAAGGAACTTTGACATATCCAACTCGCGATCCTCGAAACTCCGATGACTACGCTCCTGGTCCATATGACCATTATTCTCATGACCGTAGCCAAACCTTCACTCCCTTTAAAGACCTTGCAGGTTCTCATTGATCCAACGGTGGTCGGGTCCCTGCGCTCGGATCTGACGGCTGAGACATGTCCTCCTATCGAGCTTCTCCTGGTGGCGCCCGATTGCTGCCACGCATCCTTCCAAATAGACGGTCCTGATTATGTCGGGATTTCACCTTGGCTTTCCCGATGGTAAACCTCGTACAGCTCCTGTCCGATCTGACGGCGGATGGGTTTTCTGAATGAGATCCAACGGCTATGGATCTCTGTCTTCCTTCTCATCTGCGAACTCCCGTATCTTGAGCTTTGCCTTTGCTGCGCGCGTTTTCTTCAACGCTGTTCCTCCTGAGCTTTCCATCAATGACAAGCATACGCTACTTGGTAAACATTTGCCAACAACAACAGGATACTAATGCTCGCAAGTTATAGAGGTTCACGATGGCCACAGGTTCAACAATGGAAAAATGGTTGTCTATGTGCTTCCTCAGTGCGTGAGTTAACTTGTTAGGATAAAGGTGGTCAATTGGTCAGATAATGTAGAGAATGTCAGCTTGCAGAATCGTGAGATAGATGCAATTGTGAGAGTGAACTACTCAGGAAGGTACCAAAATGGTTCGTCCCCCGCCCCCAAACAACAAGAAATCCCCCTTAAAACTGCATGTACATGAGTTGACACATGTCGCTCATGAAGCATGTTCCTTTCCATTTGGAATTCATTCCCTCTTCCCAAAGGAGATTAGGATATAATCATATCCTTCTATCAACATTCATAATAATAATAAATTATTCTTGGACTTAAGCTCTTAATCTTAGTCCCTATTTCCAGCCTCTCAACCCCCTCTCCCTTACCCAACCTAGTGGAGCTTAGTCCCCAATGCTTTTTCTTCATGGTCGGTCTACACACAACGATGTTTTTATATTAATCTTACGAATATTTACATGTAAAAAGCAGGCTCCTAGTCTTTAATACCTAGGCTCTCTGGCCTAATAAACGCAAAAGCCTATCAACTTATAATTGCTTGGCTCACCAACCTAAAAAAATGTTACAATTCATAAATACAATTGGGGCTCGACCTTAAGGATATTACAATCCCCTCCCCTTATTTTTTCATTGTCCTTAGTGCAACTTATTTACATTGCATCAGCAAGATTTTCAAAATCTTCAAAAAGATGTGAGTATTATTCCCATATAACATCCTCATGCTCCCATGTCGCATCTTCACGACCATACTAGGTCCACTAGACCTTTAAAATCCCTATGTATTTGAATTAAATGGTATCAGAGACATGTTTTGAACACTAATTGTGGATGGGCCAGGAAAGTGGAAGTTGAAGAGAAGGTTTCAGAAGGAAATTGTTGTCGAAATCGACAAAATTGAAGTTGAGAGCCCAATTTTTAACATTGAGCTTGGATTAGGCCGTATAAGTGGTTATGGAATCAAAATATCAGAGCAAATTGTTGTTGAAAAGGACAAAATTTTAATTTTAGAGCATTCCAAAGTGCCAAGAGAACACCTTGGCTATGTTTGGAAGCTTAGGAGGTATAGCGGTTTAAGAACGATTGCAGAGAAATGAGACCATAGTAACTGTGGGTTTGGAACCGCCAGGTTTGAAGATAAGCTGTGGGATATGTTTAGGAGAAGGAGGATCCTTCACAACCATTAGATATGGAGAAAGGTGCATGAGGATTAACCCCTAAGTACTTCAGACTTCGCGACTTCAATGAAGTTTAAGTGTGATAGAGCAGAAAGGGTTGAAGCTCGAAGTTCCAAAGTCCTGAAGAGGATCTACATCGTAGATCCANGGGGGGGGGGGGGAGTGTTTACGATTGGATTTGACTAAGGACGGATCAGTTTCATAGGGTTAAGCCAAGAGCGGAAGGTAAGAAGCCCGAAGGTAAGAAGCTCGACGAAGGGTATGCTAAGGTGAAATTTCTCGAATCCCAAAGTCCCAAAGTGACGTGGCCTACTAATGTCACTAGGGATGATATGGACACATGTGATGTGTTCTTTGTGTCAGTGAGTTAATAACCTTTGTAAGATAGAAATGCAGTTAGAACATGACATATGTCACCCTCCTAATTGGGTCGCGTGTTGGCTTCATGTGTCCTACCACACGACGCTCTGGGTGGTGTCATAAGGTAGTTAAAATTGGCGAATAAGTTAGCTAGATCGGGGTTGCATTAACTTTGATCATGATATATCAAGATCGATTGCCAAGATGCATTGTGGATATCGAAGTTGTGCGACATATAATTCTACAGGGTGGTCGTGCAATCCAAACTACGGTTTCCCAAAAGGGGTATGTGTCAGTGTTGGGACAATTACGGAACGATCAACGGGTTACTCCAAAACTACCAACCCATGTCTCTGCAATTTGAAAAGTACTAAAGTTGATGTGATGTTTTCAGTATTTATTAGTTCAAGCACGGAGACCATGGGCCCTAGGGGACATGTGGTGCCTAATCCCAAGGTCCGAAGACTTAGTACTTCAGAGGAATTATGTTGCAATTGTGTTGAGTCTAGAATTCTCGGAGGCCGAAGTTAATCTCGATTGTTGATCCACCCCACTTCACGAAGTTTGCCAACTGGGTGTTCGGGAGAATTGAGGCACAATGTAGTAAGAGATTATGAATCTCGAAGTTTCGGAGCCCTAAATATCTCAATGTTCTAGATAAACACCTATCTGGTAGCATTGGGTCACATCCCGTGGTTACATGCAATTGAGGGATGAAGAAAAAGGGCTAGTGCCCGAAAATTGTTTTGAATAAGGGAAAATGGGTTAGGAAGGAAGCCTGTGGGTTTCGTCTGGTTCGAGCCTATAGAAGAAGAGGTATTGAATACCTGGGAACTTTATGATAGGGTCCAAAAAATATCTAAGAGTCGTTATCTTAGAGAAAAGAGATCAACTGCACAAGGAATGCATTGGCTAAAAAACACAAGTTTTAAAGGATCATAACTTTATTCTCAAAGCTCAGAAGTGAGAAAGGAAGAAGTCATTGGAAAGATCTTGGAAAGAGGATTCTAGGTATTCATCCATATTTGAGGATTGAGCAACTTAGATCACACGAAGTTAGAGAGGATATTTTTTATGACCATAAAAGGAAAATTTGTGCATATAATACCAAAATGGTATATCGTGGTTCTAGCTAACAAAAAGTTGTGGTACACCCATTTTTATATGTAATGGTTACATTTAAAACAAAAAAAGTTCTAAAGAATGTTAAGATAAAGAAGTACATAGTGGGAAGATCTAATCTACACATATTGATATATATCAAAATGCTAGTATTTTGATAAAGAAGGACGAGATGTATGCATGGAGAAAGTGACAATATCTCCAAGGAAGAGTCCTACAGATTGGAGATAGCACCTCCATTGTTACTATCAAAATGCGCAGTGGAAGGTCATCCTCCATGGCATGAAGGTCATCAATTATTTCATGAGAGAATTTGAATATGCATGTTAGGTTGAAAAATCATATGGGTCAAGTGAGGAGAAAATAATAATTCATCAAGATAATACCAATGTTGATATGATCAGTCATGGAAAGGCTAAACCAAATTTCTTCAAGAAATAAGTTGGTGTTAAATATCCAAGGTTACTCAGAGTTGGTTCATGGAAGAGCTAGATCGGAGTAATCAAAATGAAAATGGATTGCTGAAAATTAATATCAACATAATATGCGGTGGCAAGTATGCAAATTATACAAGGAAAAGATCCTGTATGGAGTCAAGTCCATCAACATCCTAAGATAATGGAAGAATAAATCATGAGATATATATCAAGATAATAGGAATGAATGTCAACACTCGAGGGAGGAAAGCTTGAATAATAGTGGATTTTTGATGCACTCCAAATGTGTGAAGGTATTTCCACAAGATCATGGAGATATCAAGTCAAGAATAATTTAAAAGTGAAATGACTTATAAAGAGAAATCAATAAGGAACCAGGAAGAAGAAAATGGTTCTATGAATGGTTTTGAATGAAGAGGAGATGGTGTCTGACAAGAATCCATATTAAGTGACATAGAGCCATGAGTGACCACCCAAGAGGTTGGATGTATCACTTGAATCTTCGACAGTAAGGTAAAAGAAGGACTTTCAGTTAATTCTATGCACATAGAAAAATAGACATATGTGCATTCTTACCAGTATGCTAGAGATTGTATAGGCAAGTTAGGTTTGAGGCTAGTTGGAAAAGGGAAGAGAAGAGTACAAGAAAACCTCAAGTACCAAAGTATTCCATCGAGAAAGGCGCTGAAGAAGTTTAGTCCTGAAGAGTAACTAGATGTTGAAGAATCGAGAGTCTATAAAACAAATTGGTTTGGAATTTAATTCATCCAAGTACGAGTTCGGATAGCACAAGAAGATTTTAGAATCTAGGATGAATCAAAAACTTTGAGAACAACAAGAAATATGATACAGGGAGAAAGAAGTTGTTGAAATTGCGATAACAGTAGTTGAATTAGGGTTGGTTGAACAACCATAAGAAAACAAATAATTCTTTCATGTTGCAAGTGTTGTTGATGATGTTGCTACATATGGAAGGAAGCAACAAAAAGTTGAAGGTTGGTTATAGGTTTGATAAAAGGAGCATGAAATATTTAATACCATCAACCATACATGTAGCATAAAATTTATTAATGACATTCATGCAGGTATGAGATTTTATTTAGTCTCATTGCATAATTGTTGAAGGGAATTTAGGTAAGAATTTCCTCAACGAGACTTATTTTATAAAATCATTGAATGGATACCATGGTAAATGATGGAGGTCTTAAATGATGGAGGTCTGTATTAATTCAAATCTTCTTAGATTTTGAATGCACATACTGACATGGTAGAATTCCATGTTAATTTGGTTGTGGGGTAATAACCAAATAATTAAAAGACAAGAACTTGTTATAGGAATGAATGTGAGTAAGCTAGTCATGTATGAGACCAAGATATGGTTGGATATGGAAATGTATGGATATGGAAAGGTTATGAGGCGCATAGGTACTAAAAGCTTCCTACCGTTAAATAAAACTTGGACTGCAACCTTTTTCTAACTCTAATGAACACCACAAAATTATATTCTTGATGTAGTGTTTAGGTTGAAAAGGAAGGCATCCAATTAATTGGGAAGACAATAGGAAGTGTGTGGAGAATGTGTTAACACATTGGCCATAATTCCAACTTATGGATGGTGAGATACATGACTCAGATAAATAGCATTATGTAATTCAATGCAAGGTGCATTGAATAAGTATGCATTGAGAATTGCACTCATGCATAGTAAGTGATAGAATTGTATACTTAATACAATTGTTTATTGTGTTTTGTAAGTACATGCATATATATTATTGCATGGAAATAATTGCTACTAACAATTGAAATGTTGTTAACTCATGAAGTTGAGGACATTTTATGAGTTGTTAGACATTGCAACACGAAAGTTTCAAATCAAGTAGTCACATGAATACTAACTACAGAAAATTTCTTGTTCATAAAAAGAAGTAATGAATTTAGATATATTAATTATTAACATACATATGCATAGAATGATGAGTCATTCTATTTTATTAAATTGTTTGGTAAGTATGATTGAATTTCTAGAAAATTTTAAGATCACTGCATATTGTTTTGTACATATTGTGATTGCATTATTATGTATGATGAATCATTCCTAATATGACAACATTCAAGAAGAATTATGAAATAGAATTTCATGTTTTGGGGAAAAAGTCAATTCCCTTTTGAACTAAGTTTGAGTTCCCATATGAATTTTTTTATGTTCTCTCATGATAAGTGCATGTGGGTGATGCAGATGAGATGATGTTGATTAAAATTAAAATGTTGACTACAAAGGGTATTTTGAGGAAGATGCTAATTGGAAATCTTTAAGGGAAGTTGGAACTCCGGGAGCTTCTTGATCCGAGGTGTAGCACCGAGAAGTGTATTCCATGTCATAGAGAAAAAAATGGTTATTGGTTCTCCAACTGGAATAATATGGACTTGTTGATCTCTCTTCGAGTAGGGGACTAGAGTCAACCTCCTAGGGTCCTCTTAAAAGAATTATCAAGATTCCCTTTGCATTTTTATAGAGGTGCTACTCCTATTTCTCACTCATATTCAATGAACTTGTTCAAAACATAGATTCATACATTCATAACATGAACACGTGAGTGGACTAGGTGGTAAAACAATTAATCAAATAATAAATGAATTATAATAAAATAATGATAACCTCACATGAAAGAATAAATACATCCATTCCATCACATGCATTCATTTAGGTAATGAAAAAAGGGATTCAAAATAAGGCTCATATATAGAAAATAATGATAGTGTTCCATAAATCACATAATTAAAATGATTTCATTCATTAAGATTCATAAGATGCATAGAAGAAACACACATGACATCTCATGCTTTATAAATGTTGGAAACCTAATCAACGGTATCATTCACTTCAAAGAATGTAAAATGCCAAGTGAGAGTGTAAACAGTTGTATAGAAGTCCACGTTTATCTATTTAAGGTGTCTAACAGTTGTATCAGAGCACACAGTTCTTCGGGATGAATTCTACCCTATGGTAGTTGTCCATAGCTATTTTCTGTACAGAAAAGAAAAGACTTGAAACGACTTTGACCTAGCCTGTTGTGCTAGTCTCAGTCCCTCAAAGACCATTGGAATTATTTATCAGTCCCTCAGAGTTATATTTTTCTCTCCCACGTGCATGCTCATAAGCCTAACCCTAATATTCCCTCTATCTGTGACCCTCTACCTGCGTTACCCTGTTGGTATGCCCTCTTTTGTCTTGGGTGTTCATTCCAGCTTGTAGAAATGCCTCTGACATCTACTACATCTCTGAGATTTGACTACGATATGAAAACACTTTGCGTTCCTTCTCGACGGTAATTTCTATGCTTTGCACTATTGGATGAAACCCTAAGAAATACAGGTAGATTACTCTCCCCTCTTTTCTTATGATTCTCATCGTTCCCTAGACTCAAAACCGTGACCTAAAATGCTAATGAATGCGAATGACCTTGTCATTTCAATACCAAACCTGAATTTCCAATTGAGGATTTTGACGAGTAACTAGCTGCCACTGTTTTAGGTGTTTTCGTGCGATTGCTCCATGCTCACATCCCTGTCGACTGTCGAACTTCAATGATTTCATCTTTGATTTCTCCATGCTCATGCAGGGTCCTCTAGGGTTTAAATGATCTGGCTTCTCACTTCAATTGCATTGAGTGTTCGATGGTAGAATACTTTCACCTACAATTATTCCTTACACCCTCAACTACTCCATTGTCGAGTTGTCGAAGTTGTTTTTCACTGAAAACAATGTTGCTAATGTTTGATTTGAGGGTGTGGTCTTGAGGAAGGATGTCTGGAATGCACATAGAGGTCGACCTAGCATAGTTCCAATTTGCATCCACATCAATAGTCCTACGTTTCGACTGGGTCGTTCCATTTAGCGTTGGTGGATTGCTGAGTGTTGGCTACATCCATTGGAAGAATTGTGTAACGTCGCCAAGGATCCACGTGAACCCTACTTCTTGTTTCTATGGTTTTGTGAATGTAATATTAAAACCTGCCTGCACAACAAATTGAATTCATACCTAGTTGTAATAATATTTTCCTACCTCAGATTCACGATATTCACCTTCGGGGAAGCTAGCAGTGAGCACACAAGGAAGTTGCGATAGCCTCCATAACCTATACCATTAGTTTGCATCAGTCATAGATTTTTTGGTTGGTGGCTATTACATCTGTGGTGGTGGTGGTCAGGGTTGTCACGAAAATAATTTTTTAATGCTTCAAGAGATATTCACCTCCAAGAGATATTTTCCTCCAACAATTGTATTCTCACCATTCGCCTCCAATAGTATGCTAGTGGAATCCTTTACTAGGTGGTTTCAAAACTTCTCCGTTTGAAAAGTTTCTAAAGAGATTTGACAAGCGTGAACCAATTGCAGCAAGATATATTCGCCTTTATTAGTGGTATTGATTGCATCAAGAATTATTCACACTTTTTCTCTGTCGTTTGAGAGTAAGACGCATTACTGAGACAATATAAATATGAATCTATAGCAGTTCATTGCAAGTGGCGTAGAAAACTGGGAAACTAGCTCTCTACACAAATTGCTTATCTCATTTTTGCTTCTGGGGATCCAATTGCAACGTTAGTAATCTCATTGCTTATTTCTTCTTTGAACTACTTTTGAGTTTACTTCTTCGTAAGCATCATGTATTTGGCCATCATCTTCCTCATCTCGTGGTGTTAATAAAAAACCCAACCTCGGTAATTAGGAGCACCTCGCCAAACTGGAAAGGAAGTGTTTCACCTTCTAATCGATTTTCCTCTCGCAAAACACGAGAGACGTATGATGAGGATGTATTTATATGGACTTCTGGAGCTCATGGAGATGTTTTATAGGTGTTTCCTTCCCTTGTTTGAAATGATGAGGAGCTGAACTTCCTCCCTAACTTGAAGGGCATGCCATAGATTAATTAAATTGTTGCAAAGAATTTGAAGAGACCTTGTGAGCTCCTCTTGAAATTCATCTACAGCCATTGTGATTAAATCCACAAGCACACGCTTTTCTTCTTCATTTTGAAGCTTGAATATCATAGAGACTTACAGATTTGAAATCATCGGCTACACATTCACAAGAATCAAGGTAACCTGAAAATGGTTCTTTTGAAAGTTTAATTGTTCTTTCTGAAACTAAGATTGGATTAAGTGATTGTAAATAGGTGCATTTTAGGTAGCATCCAACACCCTCATTTGTTGAGTTTGCATTGTAAAGTTGGGTGGAGTTGTAAGAAACCTCTAACTTATAATTTTATCTTTAAATGGCTCTAGTTGATGAATTATTAGATTTAATGAAAACTCTAATGCTGTCTTCTATGGACAACACAATCACTATTGACAAAACAACTTTGCAGTCTATTGTAACATGTTGGCAAGTTTGGAAAGACAAAGAAGCATTGTTGCAAACTCAGACTTGATTTCTTCACGATACACTTGGGTGAAAGAATATTCAACAACATTATGAACTAGTTCTTGTTTAAAAAAACCGTATTAATTTTGAAGAAGATGATGATGTTGATTTAGACCAATAGCCAATGCAACAACAACTCATTGAGACGGCTCTAGATTCAAGTACACATGAGGTTCAACTTTCTCTTTCCAAGCTTATCCTTGGGAAGAAATAAGGGAGAACAAACAGAAAACCAATATCATATATGAAAAGGATGTCACCTTTCATAATACAGATTACACCAAACCGATCGTGTTGGACTCCTTCAAGAAAGTTTAGATTCACTGATTGAGTTCAAGATAATATTTTGGTATGACAACATTGTCAACGAGTTGGCCACATAGAATATTAGTGTTTCAATCTTCATCCTTTCAAGCATTGTGGAAAGAAGAATCATCCTTCAAACTGATGTTTTAACAACAAGAAACTTGCAAGAGTAAATAACCACTATGGGTGAATGGCTTCTTGGCGATGGCCATCACTAGTCAAGAAGATATCTTATTCATACCGACGAATCCATTCTCATGTATTGATGCCTCTTGTAGTGAAAGGATTTGCATCTTCTCACCTTGTCCTGACAGGGGAACAACATCAACCTCCAGTTTTGAAGTCTTATCAATCTAGTAGTAACAAACGAGTGTGACAAGTGAGCATGATTGATTTGTGGTTTTCCTTAAACCACTACTTAGTAGAAGACTTACAAATTTTTCTAGACAACAGTTTGTGGTTTTGATCCATGAGCATCGCCATCAAAGTCAAAGAGGTTGAGTTTGGAGATAGAATTCGACAACTCAACGTACAAAAATTTCAAATCAACATTTAACAGAAACAAATATCATTTTTTTTTTAAATACTTTGTTTGTAAAGTCTGGTCACCGCCTCAGAATGGCAGGATGATGTAAATTCTTATACAATAGTAAGCTCGAGAAGCCTCTCCATAGATAATTTTTCTATATTGTATTGTTGTAGTAGCAGAGAATAGAGTGTGAAGGTAGAGGATGAGAAGTTAGAAGTAGCAGTTATACATAGAGAGTCTCAAGACAATGAAGAACTGTTTTATGTATGTAAATACTTCATGAATGAATAGAACATACATAAATTGTTCCAAAAGCTTGGACAATGTTTATTTCAGTGTGTATTTGAATGAATGATACGTTCTCTATGTGTTTCTTTCATTATGCTTACATATGTTGTTCATAGTTGAGCATTCAAATGTTTCTCTTCTTAGAACTCAAATGCAAGGAGTGCATATTTGTCCACAAGGAGTGTGTTGACAGAGTCTGGAACTAGGGAAGCTTAGGAGAGACAACGAGAACTTAGTTTGAGCAGTGCAAGGAGTGCACAAGATATAAAATTGACTAAGTGTTGAAGATATTTGGACTGTGAAGAGAAAGGAGTGCACGACAATATTTCTTCTAACGAAATATCTGAATCTGAAGCTGCAAAATCCAAAGTCTATCTAGACAGTTTAGGCAGAGGAGAATATGTGTCAGTGTATTTCCCGTTCGGAGAAGGAGATATCCGAGAGGAAGGG
The DNA here is from genome assembly GCA_009831015.1 of Picea engelmannii. NCBI lineage: Eukaryota > Viridiplantae > Streptophyta > Pinopsida > Pinales > Pinaceae > Picea > Picea engelmannii. The sequence goes on along the minus strand of ML784388.1, from coordinate 477,915 downwards.
GTAGCACAACATCAAAAGTTGTCGAAGTCCTGAAAAGGCATCCTAGTCTTTGATCTAGGAGGAGGCACGTGGAGGTAAGAGAACTTGTTCGACGTTTTAGAGTCAAAATATATAAGGACTTGTGTCGTGTGGATGACCAAAAAAAATTGCCAAAGTTCGAACAATGAAACAAATCCAGGCCATTGAGTAAAGAGGATGTGTGGCAGAGGATTAATTCCTTCGGAAGAGGAGAACTTCGAAGGGTGAGATTGGTGAGCAGTAGCGTATAGCGTGAATTGCCAAAGTTCTGAAGTGTTGAAATAGATCTAGGCCATTTCTCTCAAAATACACATGTCGAAAGATCTGATACTTTGGAAGAAAGACACTCCAGAAGAAAGTCGCAAAGACAACAGAAGAACTACTGAAGTCGAAGACTGAGAGTTCATCGTGACCGTTGAATATCAAAGGGAACGTGTTGACATATCTAGAGATCCAAAAGTTGATACTGTGGAGGAAAATAAGAACTCAACACCTAGAACTCCCAAAGGCTAGAATTATGAAGTTGATCGTAGTCGTTGGTTGTTGGATAGGAGAGAATCGTTGATTATCATGCCAGTTGTGTTCCCGGGTTGGAGGTTCGAAGGAATTGGTGACAACTACAGTTGCAAACTGCTGAGGGCCAAAACGTCGTCAGCCATCGGATCTCAAGGATGCATGGAGATTGGATCGAAACTCCATTTTTTTAGCATTCGACGCTTTGCAAGCGTAGTGTGTTAGAGAAAAGATAAATTTCCGAAGGCCGAAGTGTCGAAGACTTAGCACATTTTGTAGTAAGCCCTGGGTCATAGCCAGAGGTCACAAGGGAAAGGAGCCTAGTACAGAGGAGGTAGCGCCTGTTATTGAAATTCTTCGATTTAGAGATCAGGAAAATGGGAGGCAACTACATCCATAACTGTCGAAGCATGACTTCGAGAAGAGATTGGCCTGAGGCCATAGTTCATGGTCATATTGGAGAAGAGTCTAACATAGGAACTAGTACTCAAAATCTAGTTTTTCCAAAAGTGCCCGAGAACGCCAGTGCGGGTCACTTAAACTTACGACAACACCAAAGGGGCCTATGTGTCATTTATTCAGGACCTATTGGAGGACCAAAGAGTCAAGTCGGCTAAAATATTTGAATATACTTGATCAATATTTGGTGCAGCCCCTCTAGTGTAGGGGGTTTTCATCAAGTGGTATCAAAGCCTGATTTTTGTTTGCACACAACATGCAAAAGAGACAAAGGAAAAAGTTTGATACCATCAAGTGGTTTGAAAGCGTGACTTTACTTGTAGAAAACAAGAAAAAGTGAAGGAGTCTTGTTTGATAACACTAAGTTAGAGAAGGGAAACCAAAGCAGTGGAATCATGCCACCTAGAAGGCATAGGGAAAATCCAAAAATTGAAGAAGAAATGAGGTGACTCAGAATGATATTGGATGCCATGGAAACAACACAGAGGAGAGCACTAGATGCTGGTGACATCAACGAAGCAAAAAATGAAGAGGTAGAAGAAGAAGGAGTTGTAGAAGGAGAACCTCCAGAAGAACCACTACTAAGAGATGTTTCAAGTATAGGAACGAGAGAAAAAATAGAAGTCCCAATGTATGAAGGAAATTTGGAAGTTGAAGAATCGTTAGATTGGGTATGTGTGATGGATAAATACTTCGATTATGAATAAATTGAAGAATTAAATAAAGTGAAGAATGCAATAACTAGGTTGAAAGGTCATGCAACTTTATGGTGGGATGAACTACAAGCTAGTCACAGATGCAAAGGAAAACATAAGATCAAAAGTTGGGACAGTATGGTAGCTAAGTTGAAAGAGAAATTTATCCCTAAAGACAATGAGATAAATATGTTCAGAAAGTTACAAAACCTAAGACAAAAAAGTTTATCAGTGAAAGAGTACACTAAAGAATTCTATAGAATGAATATCAGGGCTCGATAGAAAGAAAATGATGATGAGAAAATAGCCAAGTACATAAATGGGCTGAGATGTGAGATACAATACAAGATCAACATGATGTCTGTTGGCACAGTTGAGGATGCTTATCATGTAGCCTTGAAAGTTGAAGAAAAGTTGGCCAAAAGACAAAGCCAGTGAAACAGGGGAGGAAATTCAAGTAGAGGTAAGGGAACCGCCTGAGAGAAGTTCCAAAAGCCAAAGAAAGAGGATGGAAAGAATCATAATCACCTTGAAAAAGGGGGAAGTTATAAGGAAGGACAACATGGAGGGAGAAAATATTTTCCTCAAGGAAGAGGAAGAGGCAGAGGAGGTGACGTCAGATGTTATGCTTGTGGAAAGATAGGACACATTTATTGGGAATGCCTCGAGAGAAAGAAAGAAGGAGGAGGAGAAGAACACATTTATGAAGATCAGAAGAATTTGGAAGCACAAGTAGTGAAAGGAGGAAGGAACCTTATGATGAGGAAATTTCTTCTAAATCTAGAGAAGGAGGCAGAAGAACGAGTCCAATGAACAAAAGGACAGAGTTTGCAAGATGATCATAGATATTGGGAGCACTGAAAAATCTAATATCCATAGAGATGGTGGAGAAACAAGAGTTGGAGACAACTGCACACCCAAATACATACAAGGTATCATGGTTGCAAAAAGGACATCAAGTAATGGTAATTCAACAATGCAAAGTTGAATTTAAAATAGGAGGCTATAGGGATGAGATTTTATGTGATGTAATTCCTATGGGTGTTTGTCATACTATGTTGGGAAGACCATGGAAATTTGAAATAAATGTCATACATGATGGGAGGAAAAATTATTACACCCTAGAGAAGAATGGTAGAACGCACATGTTGCTTCCAATAGAAGACAAGGAACCAAAGAAGGAGGCTAGTTCAAGTATACTTCTCATGAGTGTTAAGGAACTCTTGAATGAGGTCAAGAAGGAACACGAGATGTAGTTTGTTGTAGTGAGGAAACCATGGGTTATCCTTATAAATACTTCTATAAATTATTTACCTGAAGAAATCCAGGAACTATTAGAGAATTTACTTATATAGTAGTGGATGAGTTGCCTCACTCATTTCCACCCATTAGAAGTATCAACCATCACACTGAACTTAGTTTGAGATCCATCTTTCCAAACAAAGAAACATTTGGGTTGACACCTCGATAGAATGAAGAGGTAAACAATCAAGTCCAGGAGTTTTTGGATAATGGTTTAGTCAGGGAATGTCTAAGCCCATGGACAGTACCAACTGTGTTAAGTCCATATAAGGATGGAGGATGGAGAATGTGTACAGATTCTCAAACCTTCAACAAGATCACCATAAGGTATATATTTCCTTTTCCAAGAATGGATGATTTGATGGATTGCTTGAGTGGAGAATGCTATTTTTCAAAAATAGACTTGAAGAGTGGGTATTATCAGATACGAATGAGAGAGGGAGATGCATGGAAGACCTCATTCAAGACACATGAAGTTTGTTTGAATGGCTGGTCATGCCATTTGGGTTGACAAATGCCCCAAGAACATTTATGAGGTTAATGAATGAAGTGTTGAAAGACTTCATAGGTAAGTTTGTCATTGTTTATCTAGATGATATAATAATCTTCATTAAGATAGAAGAAGAACATTTAAAACACTTGACATTAGTGATGAGGAGATTACAACAAGAAAAGTTGATGATAAACTTAAAGAAAAGATCTTTTATCAAGACATAACTCATATAATTGGGTTTTGTGATCTCTTCAAATGAATTGAAGATGCATCCAGAGAAGGTGAGAGAAATCAAAGAATGGCCATATCCTAGAAGCATATTTGAGGTAAGAAGTTTTCATGGGTTAGCGAGTTTTACAGTAAATTTATCAGAAATTTCAGTGGTATATGTACGCCCATACTAGATACTGTGAAGAAAAAACACAAGTGTTTTAATTGGATAGAGGAGGATGATAAAATATTCAAAGTGTTGAAGGAGAAGATCAAAGAACAACTGATTCTGGTGTTACCAAATTTTGGGAAAACATTTCAAGTACGATGTGATGCGAGTGGAGTAGCTATTGAAGAAATCTTGAGTCAATATAATAAGCCAGTTTTTTATTTCAGTGAGAAACTGAATGACACCAAGAAAAAGTATTCCACATATGAAAAAAAAAATTATGCAGTGATTCAATCTTTGAAGAACTGGAGGCACTATCTAATTCCGAAGGAATTTGTCTTGTATAGTGATAATCAAGCTTTACAATTTATTTCTAGGCAAGAAAAGTTGAATCAAAGGCATGCTAAGTGGGTAGAATTCATGCAGAATTTTATTTTTGTCATTAAACATATTTTTGGAAGTGCTAAAAATGTTGCAGATGCTTTAAGCAAGAGGAGTTTGATTGTAGATGAATTACAGATGAAGACCTTAGGGTTTGAACACCTTAAGGGGATTTACCAAGAAGATATTGATTTTAAGGAGGCCTATGAGGCATGTGAGAATCCTTTGTTGGGGGAAAGAAGCCCATGGACACAATATTTAATCTAGGATGGATTGTTGTTCAAAGGAATCCAATTGTGCATACCAAGATGCTCGATGAGAGATAATATTCTGAAAGAAAATCATAGTGGAGGTCTAGCTAGACATTTCAGCCATGAAAAAACGTTTGCACAACTGAGAATTTTGTACTATTGGCCAGGTATGAGGGAGGATGTGAATAAATTTGTGAACAAATGCAGAATTTGCTAGTATGTGAAAGGGAGACAACGAAGCACTAGTTTGTATCAGCCATTTCGTATTCTAGAAAGGCCTTGGGATGCAATTAATATGGATTTTGTATTGGGACTACCTAGAACCCAGAAGGGAATTGATTCCATATTTGTTGTGGTAGAAATATTTTCCAAGATTGCATATTTTATACCATGTCAGAAGACAAGCGATGCTACACACATAGACTACTTGGGTTTCCCATGAGCATAGTCTCAGACAAAGACACAAAGTTTGTAGGACAATTTTGGAGAACTGTATGGAAGAGGCTGGGGACAAACTTGTCCTTCAGTTCATCATATCACCATCATATAGATGGACATACTGAATTGGTGAACAAAAGTATGGTAAATTTATTGAGGAGTTTGGTCACTGAGTAGGGCCATCAGTGGGATCAAATTCTGACACAAGCAAAATTTGCATTGAAGAATTCGATAAACAGGAGTAATGGAAAAATTCCATTCGAAATAGTGTATGTAATACAGCCGAGAGGGATTATAGAATTGAGAGATATGAATCAAGATGAGTTCAGGAGCATTGGAGTAGAAGATTTTTCCACAGAGATGTAGAGACTTCATGATCGAATTAGATAAAAGCTACATGACAGTAATCAAAAGTATAAGAAAAGAGTTTATTAGAAGAAGAGAGAAGTTCAATTTGAAGTTAGAGATGAATTTTTAGCTCATTTGAGAAAAGAAAGGTTTCCAAGGGGAACATATAACAAGTTGAAGATTAAGAAGATAGGACCATGCAGGATCCTCGGGAAATTTGCGGCCAATGCTTATGAAATTGAGTTGTCGGACAATGTTGGGATATCACTGATATTCAATGTTGCATAACTATATCCTTACAAGAGAGATGATGCATGAGAATTACATGACCAGGAGGAGATTCAGTGGGAAAAAAAGATTCCCACAACAGAAAAACCTCAGATGGAGAAAATCTTAGAACAAAGGGTTGGAAAGAAAACCAGGAGGAAGATATATCCTTAATATTTGGTGAAATGGAAAGATCACCCAGTGGAAGACTCGAGATGGGTCAGTGAACCTAATATTTTGAAGCATGGGAAAATATCGTAGGAGCTCATGAACATGAGTCCATGAATATTTTATTTAGAGGAGTATGATCCAGGAGAATCTCCATAAAGGTCAAATAGGTCATCTGTGGAGATAGAAGTTCACACCTCAATGTACAAAAATTCCAGATCAACATTTAACAGAAGCAGAGCAGGTTGTTGAGATATTTTGAAAATATCATTTTTTTTAAATACTTTGTTTGTAAAGTCGGGTCATCGCCTGAGAATGACAGGATGATGTAAATTCTTATATGACAATTAGGTGTTGCAGATGTACAGTGTCATCTCTTATCTATTAATAACTCACATTTATTGTAATAAGACTAAGTAAGTAACTGCTAGAACGATGATGGGATACAATTCAGATAGGATGGAGAAGAGCTCAGGATGCCTCTCCATAGATAAGGTTTTTTTATTTTGTTGTTGTAGTAGCAAAGAATAGAGTGTTAAGGTAGAGGATGAAAATTTAGAAGTAGAAGTTATTGGCATGTTTACATGAAGAGTGTTCTTGTCATTGATGGAAAGCAGAAAAGCGAAGATGAGACCCTTCAACTAGTCTCGCAAGAGAAGGGTTAGAGGCTGAAACCTTTGAATACTTAGAAAATATTCTAAGTCGGAAGAGATCGTAAGCTTAGGAGGAGGAGAGACAGTGGTCATCGGATCGAGCACTATGAAGAATCTGGATCATTGGATCAAATTCTAGACAGGAGGAATGAGTGCATAGAGGAGGAGAATAGATCTCATGCGATAGATATGAGCACATGGACCAACCGTCACTGGATCTAGAGTTAAGTGAACGAGCCTTAATTCCTTTAGAGTGAACAAGAGAAGTGAACTCACAATGTCTTGAAGTTTTGAGGTCTATCAGAGCCGTCCATCATCGAGGGGGACAAGTGGAAGCAGATCCGAGAGTTTGAGGATTCAGACTTCAAAAGATTTGCAAGGAGAAGTGTAAACTTGTGAAGCTCGAAATCATGAAGGAAATCCTAGAGGTTGGTGTTGGGAAGGACACGTGGTGAGATATCAGTGCTTTGTTGATTTTCAAATCGTGAAATACAAAGGAAGGAGTGAATGCACGAGATAGGAACTCGAAAAGTCTGAGTTCGCGAATTGATATCGACCATTGGATCACTGAGATATCTGGGCCGTTGATATGACACAAGTGAAAATTTAGGAATTGAAGAAAGGAGGTGCTCAAACTTCTGACATCGTGATTCATGAAGTCTCGAAGTGAGAAGAAGAGATCTATATCATTGATCGAGGAATGTCATGGGCCATTGATCTAGCATGATGAAGTTCATAGTTTGGGAGCTCAGAATTCGAAGAATGGAGGAGAGCTAATTTGCAAGATCACGAAACGTGACGCAGTAGAGGATGCACACGCATACCCTGTAGGGTCTCTGTACACACCTCATGCTCTCAGGATCATTCAAAAATCCCCTTCTACTGAGCCAAAGAGGCTCCTTGGATTCCCTCCGGAATCACGGTGAAAATCTGACACACAGGTCTTCTCTTTCCTTGTCTCGGCCTCTGCACCGGACCGTGAACAAATTCCCCACAGGAAATGTAATATCGGGCTTAGGGGTTTTGTGTTCCCCATCCTCAAGAGTTCTTTACCTCTTGAATCCCCGATCATCGATGATTTCTCATCCGGCCTTAGCCCCTCCTGGTTATGCCCTCTGGTCCATATGACCGCTCTCCATAAGACCGGAGCCTTATATCCTCCTATCGGGGTTTTGGGTTTCAATTTCCCGATGCTCTCAAATCCCCGTTAGCCCTCTAGGCCAAGCTCCTGGTCCACGTGACCTTTAACTCACAAGACCGCAACCTTGTCCCACATCGGGGTTTCAGACTTTTCAATGCCAAAAAGCAAATGTCCTCATGACTCACAATTCCTCGAATCCCGACACACCCTTTATGCATTAGCCCTCCTGGCTAGGCCCCTGAACAATGTGACCACTATCCCCATGACCTCAGTCTTATATTTCCGTCGGGGTTTCGAGGTTTCCAATGCCAAAATGCATTGGCTCACGGGATTAACGATACTCGAATCCCGATAGGCTGACAGCTGGCCCCCTTAAACGGTGGCTCCTTTCTTCTTCGATAGGCTGACAGATGGCTCCCCAGTGGCTCTTTATTTCCTTTCCATCGTGGTGACAACTGGCTTCCACTCATTGGGGTTGCATGGTTCGCGATTCCAAAATGTGCAAACACTTTGTCAACAGGATCCCCAATATCCTGATGGCCCAAACGTCAATCAATGACTTCCTGTCGGGCCTTTTCCCGATGGCGCCGATCTTCTCCATGCGTCCCTTCCATATGGACGGTCCCAAATCCTCCGAGATTTCGAGACTTTTGATGTCCCAACTCCTTCGACCTCAGGAATGAAAATTTCCTGATGGGCCAAAGTACCGACAGGTGCTCGATCTCTGCCACGTGTCTCCACCAACGGACGGTCCAGATCTTCCCGGCGTTTCAAGACTTGAAGTGCCTCGACTTTCTTGTCCTCGAGAATCCCAATTTCCCGATCCATGCTATCCCGATGGTAACCCTCGTGCAGCTCCTGCTCGATCCGACGGCTGATGGGTATCTGCTCAAGATCTGATGGTTTAGATCCTTTCTTCTGCACACACTCCAGAGACTAAATGTCGAGTCTCTTCTCCCAATCCAACGGCTGACGGGATTCCTGAATGAGATCCAACGACTGAAGATATCCCCCTCTGTGCACTTCTCCTTAGATCCTCTTTGACGTAGAAATCAATGGTCCAGATCTCTTCTCCTGTCGATATGACGGTTGTTGCTCCTCCTCCTGAGCTTCTGCCCGCTTTCTTCCTTCCCTTGGAAAAAATTCCAAAGATTCAAAAGGCCTCGGCCTGTGTCTAATTCATCTTGTGAGCTCTCGACTTCGAGTTTTCCTCCATGTATGAAGACGTTGTTCCTCCTGATCTTTGGAAACGTTGAACTCTCCAAAGAGTTCTTCAGCCTCTGCACTCCTTGCAACCCGACTCTGTGCGTGAAAGCACTCACCCTCCTGAGCTTCTGCGCCCGAATCCTCAAGGTAATTTCGGACTCCTACGCCACTATAGGGTCTTCACGCAACCAAAGTGTTATCTTTCCTGAGCTTCTCAAATGCTCAGACCCCTACGGGATTTTATCTTTCTTCTCCCACAGATGGAGAATATGGACGCCCTCCTGGCTATCCTTCTACCTCAAGCAACTTCTTGTTGAGCCTTCTGGGTATTCAGTAACCCAGTGAAGATCCATCAATGGACTCTTCCTTCAAATGGCAGAACTCAAAAGAGTTTTCTTCCCCTTCTGTGCATGTCTGCACACTGACTCGATGCCTCCTAGCAGATTTTCCCTTTCACAGAACGTTCAACAGTTCTGTCTTCTTCTCCTGTGCACCTATGCACTCTCTCGATGCCCACTTGGAAGAGCTTCACAAAATCCTCAATGATTCTGTTTCTTCTGAACTCACCACAGAGTTCTTCTTCTTTGCACTCCTTGCACCCGCTCGATGCCCACCTGGCAGAGCTCCACAGAATCCTCAATGATTATGTTTTCTTCTTCTAACTCTTAGCAGAGTTCGTCCAACTGTACCTTGTGCATGTGCTCAATGCCCACTTCGTAGAGCTCTATAGAACTCCTAAGAGATTATGTCTACAACTGTGTCATCTCCCACACAGCCTTGCCTCTTGAGGTGTTCAACAACCTCAAAGGTCTTCCTCTTGAGTTGTTGACTCCAGTTCCTATGCCGCAACACATCTTTGTCTGAACCCGCATTGTTCAGAAGTGCAACCTCTGTGCACGGCTCTCAGAACCCTCCACGTTCTGTCACACCCTCTTGGTATGAAGCCTCAAAGACCTTCCACCCTGAAATCAAACACACTCCTACAAATGCCTAACATACATCTACAACATACATAAAGAACACATACAGACATCCACATAACACAGAATGACATGCAAGAAAAAATGCTTCTGTTTCTATTAAAATGGCAAATGCCTGTATTTACAAAGGTGTTCTCGAGCTCTCTCTGGCTCTTCTCAACCTCTCTTTTCTTTCTCTCTATCTCTCTCTCAAAATGAGATCTAAAAAATCTCTTTTACCTGAGGGGGCTCTTAGAGCGCTTCCCTCCAGATTCACCTACCCTATTCAATTACATTGAATGGGTTGTCTAGTTCGCTATCAGATCTACATCTCAGCCATTACACACATTAAAGGCCAATCTACCTAATGCCAACACAAAGGCACGACTCTACAGCTCACCAGCTTAAAACATTAATTACATTCAATTTCAAATTCAAATGAGGTTGCACCTCTCTCTTTAGCTTTGAATGCATACGCTTGGCGTGGCTGGCTGGCTCGCTGACGTGGAGAGATGCTCCTGCATCAAAATCCTCAGCTATAAAATCATGAGCTCCTGCTCATGCGCTTCCCCTCTAAGCGGTTGGAAATCCTCCTAGATCCCAAACAAATATTTGGAGCTTCCCATTTTCTCCATTCTGTTGATGTTGTTGCTTCTGTTGTGCCACTGCTGCTACTTCTTTTCTGCCCAGATTCTCCTTGCTGGGAGTGTCTTCTAATCAGATCATCAACTCCATGATCTCTTTGATCACTTCGTCCAGTTGCTCCAGTGGATGGTTTTGTTCATGCAGTCTCCTCAGTTGCAAAAATTTTTGGCACATGAGAAGATCATCGTGATCTCCCATGCCTCCTTCATCAGTTTCCAACTTCACCTATTGGATGTGTACGCCCTGCACTTTTACCCTCTCTTCCCGGACTTCTATCTGTTCCCACAGATCAACAAAGAAAATGTTGTTTTCCCCTTCTTCCTCTGCTTTTGCAACCTCCCCTGTTGCAGTCTTTTCAGCTTCATGGCTGAAAATATTGATCCATTCCTCAGAATGCTCATCATCCTCTTCGTCTGCTCCTTCGACTGTCAGCTTCAATGCTACAGTTTCCTCAGCTTCTTGGCTGAAGTCATTGAGCCATTCCTCAGAATGCTCACTCTCCTTTCCTTCTTCTACTGTCAGCTTCAGTGCTACAACATCTGCACCTTCTTGGCTGAACATGTTGAGACATTCCTCTGAATGCTCAATCTCCTCGTCATCTTCTTCTGCTTGTGCTTGGGCAGTCTCAAACACCTGCTCCAATTCTTCTTCTTCCATGACAGTCATCGTCAGCTATGAATGTTCTTCGGTTGTTGCCGCATCATCTGCAACACAAGATTTTTCCTCCTCCTGGGCAAATGGTAGGAATATTCCAATTCCCCCAATCATCATAAGATTTCTCATATCTTCCTCCTCTGTCAGCTACATCCACTGATCTAAATTCATCTCTAAATTTATGAGACCCTCAGACAGTCTCATCTGCTCGGTCATCTCCTCGGGCTAATCCAAATTCACCTGCTCATCCCTTCCCACCTAACAATATGGGATGCTTCCACTACCCTCCTGGCAGACTATGAGATCAACCGATCCCATCTTCATCAGCAACCCCTGCTGAATTGAACTCTCCTCCGAGTCCATGAGACTTTCAGCTAGTCCCACATTCTCATCTCTGCCCACTTGGCAATATGAGATGTCTTCACTACCCTCCAGGCAGTCTTCGAGATCCTGCAACGACCTCATTTCATTGCCCAGCTGGCAATGTGAAATTCCCTCGCTGTCCTCCTGACAGTCCGTGAGACCCCGCAACTATCTCAACCCGTTTCCCTCCTGGAAATCTGGAATTTCATCCCTGCCCTCATGGCAGTTCTTGAGATCCTCAACTGATCCCAATTGATTCTCTTCACCGAGAAATTTTCCAGTTTCTGGCTCATAGACATAAATTATCTTTTCCTCTGTGGCCTTGAGGTTTTTAGCATACCTCAACCACTTTCTCAATAGCCTGCGTTTCCCTTTGACCATCAACTCCTTGACTGACCATTTTTCTTTTTCCTTCTTCATGGGAAATTCACGCATCCGTCTCAACCTCCTATCCTGCCACATCTGCAGTTCGAGCTTCTCTATGTCTGCGTTTAATTCATAGATATCTTTATCCCTTTATTTATCCATTTCTGCAAGATTTTCTGCCTTTATTTTCTTTCTCCCAACATGCCTATGGTCTTCAGTAACCATGGTGTTGTCTTTGCCTTCTTTCCTAGCAAACCTGTTGTCACTCTGCATCCCGAGTGTTTCCAGCTTCATCCTACAGTCTCTTGACTGTCTTCTCGACTGCTGCCTACCTGCAAGCAATCCTTACAGAGTCCTCAACAACTCTATCTTCCTTCCTCTGCTCGAAATATAAAAACAGAGTTCTCACTATGAGGCACGATATATAGAAAGAAGAAGCAGCATAGAGCATAAAACGTAGAAAGATACAGAAGTGGATAAGTGCATAGAAGTTGAAGAAGGCAAAAGAGACTCTGAGCTACAACAGATCAGATAAGAGATAGATCAAGTAAGTAAGTTTTTGTAAGATTCAATCAGGGTGGTAGGGTGGTGATAGGGAGGAATGTAGTCCTCTAAATTCTATTTGGTGCTAGAAGATATTCTAGGAGTTGGTGCTTCCATCTGGTTGGTGCTAGAGAAACCTAGGAGTTGGTACTTCCATCTAGTTGGTGCTAGAGAAATCTGAGAGTTGGTGCTCTCTGCAAGTTGTAGGTTTCTATCAGAGGTTGTAGCCTCATATTTGAGTTTGTACTCAAATACTGTGATGTACATGAAAGTTGGAGCTTCATTGACATCCTAAGAAGAAGAGTTTTTCTCCCTTTATGGGTTTCCTCACAAAAATTAGTGTCTCTATGTATTCTGTGTGATTGATCAAATATTGTATATCTATGCATGTTAATTTATCAGCAACACATTAAATAGTAATCTAGAAAGATTCATAAAATAACTTGAAAAGATTCAATATTATATATATATATATATATATATATATAACTGATTCACTCCCCCCCCTCTTAGTTATTTTTCCAACAATTGGTATCAGATACGATGCCTTTGGTCAAAGGTTGATCCATAAGCTTGATCATGACTATTCATGAAGGAAGTTAGACTAATAGAGTCCCTTTGTTTGATGGAACAAACTTTTCCTTCTAGAAAATAAGGATGAGAACATATTTAATGTCCCTGGGTGTTGATGTTTGGGATTTCATTGAAATTGGATATGTGAAGCCTGTAGTCTTGGCCTCAAAAGATGATAAGCTGGAGTTTAGCTTTAATGAAAAAGAAATGAATTCCTTCCTCAATGGATTTACAAAAGCCGAGTTTTTCAAAGTCATGCACTGTGATTCAACAAAATTTATGTGGGACAAGATGATAAGTAGTTATGAAGGTAATGAAAAGGTGAAAGACGCAAAAATTCTTACTCACAAACTGAAATTTGAGCAGTTAAAGATGATGAAGATGAAACTATCAGTAAGTACTTCTTACGTATAGAAGAAATTTTCAACACTATGAGAGGTCTAGGTGAAATGAAAGATGAATCTTTTCTAGTCTAGAAAATATTAAGATCTTTCCTTGATAGATTTAATTCAAATGTCTCTACTATAGAGGAAACAACTGATCTCAAAGCGTTGAAACTAGATCAACTTCTTGGAACCCTATTTTTTTATGAAATGAGAATCAACAAAGGTAAATCCACTACAAGAGAGGCATCCTTTAAATTTGATAGAAATGTCATACATGATGGGAGGAAAAATAATTACACCCTAGAGAAGAATGGTAGAACGCACATGTTGCTACCAATAGAAGACAAGGAACCAAAGAAGGAGGCTATTTCAAGTATACTTCTCATGATTGGGAAGGAACTCTTGAATGAGGTCAAGAAGGAACAAGAGATGTAGTTTGTTGTAGTGAGGAAACCATGGGTTATCCTTATAAATACTTCTATGGATGATTTACCTAAAGAAATCCAGGAACTGTTAGAGAATTTTACTGACATAGTAGTGGATGAGTTACCTCACTCATTTCCACCGATTAGCAGTATCCTCCATCACATTGAACTTATTTTGAGATCCATCCTTCCAAACAAAGCAACGTTTAGGTTGACACCTCGATAGAATGAAGAGGTAAAGAATCAAGTCCAGGAGTTTTTGGATAAAGGTTTAGTCAGGGAATGTCTAAGCCCATGCACAGTACCAACTGTGTTAAGTCCAAAGAAGGATGGAGGGTGGAGAATGTGTACAGATTCTTGAACCATCAACAATATCACCATTAGGTATATATTTCCTTTGCCAAGAATGGATGAATTGATGGATTGCTTGAGTGGAGAAAGCTATTTTTCAAAAATAGACTTGAAGAGTGGGTATTATCAGATAATAATGAGAGAGGGAGATGAATGTAGGACATCATTCAAGACACATGAAGTTTGTTTGAATGGTTGGTCATGCCATTTGGGTTGACAAATGCCCCAAGAACATTTATGAGGTTAATGAATGAAGTGTTGAAAGACTTCGTAGGTAAGTTTGTCATTTTTTATATGGATGATATACTAATCTTCATTAAGACAGAAGAATAACATTTAAAACACTTGACATTAGTGATGAGGAGATTACAACAAGAATATTTTGTTGGAAATACTAAAACAACTGAGAGGGGGGGTGAATCAGTTGTTTATAAGCTTAAACAATTTTATACCTTTTAAATAATTATTAATATTTCTTCATGTGTCATCTACCAACATACAACATATGGATAGTAAGAGTAAAGA
>ML784388.1:434995-457963 GCA_009831015.1 Picea engelmannii | reverse complement strand
TACTTGGAACCCCCGATTCTCCGATCCCCGATGTGCTCATTCCCGAGCTTTAGCCCCTTCTGGCTATATGCCAATATGACCATCTATCAAGTGACCACCACCATACCACTCGTCGGGGTTTCGGGGTTTACAAAGATAATGTGAATACGTTCCTTGGAGCTGCGATATGCCGATTCCTGATCTCCTCTGTACACCTTACACCTCTCCTCCACTTACTCCTGGGTGGCCCACAACCTATACCTCTTATCGGGAAATCGCGTATCGCGATTTCACGATGTATGATGTTCAAGGTTTTTGTCAATACCAAAACCCGAACCCCGAAACTCCGAACAGGGCTATGATCTACGGATCAGATTCATTCTTATCCAACGACTATGATCACTTCACGAAATCACATTTCGTGTGATTTCGCGATTTCGGATTTCTTGATGCATTGTGTTCTTGACATATCAAATCCCGATCCCCGAAACTCCGATGCCACCTGTCCTCTGCGCTGTCATCACACATGATTCGACACGTATTAAACACTGCCACGTGTCACTCTTATTAATTACTTGTATGTTCCTGAAGTGTTGAATCTGTCTGACACTTGTCACTACCTGGTTGTGCCACGTGTCGCTTAGCTGACGTGGTCTGTTGACGTGGATTAGAGTCGATGTTGATCTGACGGTTCAGATTCCGTCGGGATTTCGCATATCGCGAAATCGGGGATTTCGTTGTAGAGTGAACTTTGCCTTATGAAATCCCGATCCCTGAATTGCTGATGAGGCCTCCTGGCTGCCACGTGTCCATACAATTAAACGGTCCAGATCCCTGCTTGATTTTAACGGCTGCGATTAAATCGCGAAATCGCATATCGCGATTTCAGGGTTTTCAATGTTAAGTGTTCTTTGCACTTTGAAATCGCGATCCCCGATTCTCCGATGAATTTATCTCTCTCGCAGCTTCTACAGATCTGACGGTCCTGGTTCTTTCGGGAAATTTGGACGGGATCCAACGGTCACTGACTCTTCTTCCTTTTTCTTCTGTAAGCTCTTGCTGTGCGCGTTTTCTTCAAGGTTGTTCCTCCTGAGCTTTTACTTCCAAATCCCCATGGGGTTTTATCCTTCTTATCCTACTGTCTCTACTGTTTCCATTAATGACAACAACCATCACTGCATTCTATCCACTGAATTTGCCAACATATTTGATGATAAACTTAAAGAAAATATCTTTTATGAAGACATAACTCATATAATTGGGTTTTGTGATCTCTTCAAATGAATTGAAGATGGATCCAGAGAAGGTGAGAGCAATCAAAGAATGGCCATATCCTAGAAGTATATTTGAGGTAATAAGTTTGCATGGGTTAGCAAGTTTTACAAGAAATTTATCATAAATTTCAGTGGTATATGTATGCCAATACTAGATACTGTGAAGAAAAAACACAAGTGTTTTAATTGGACAGAAGAGGCTGATAAAATATTCAAAGTGTTGAAGGAGAAGTTCAAAGAACAACCGATTATGGTCTTACCAAATTTTGGGAAAACATTTCAAGTAAGATGTGATGCGAGTGGAGTAGCTATTGGAGCAATCTTGAGTCAAGATAATAAGCCAGATTCTTCTTTAAGTGACAAACTGAATGACACCAAGAAAAAGTATTGCACATATGACAAATATATTAATGCAGTGATTCAATCTTTGAAGAACTGGAGGCACTATCTAATTCCAAAGACATTTGTCTTGTATAGTGATAATCAAGATTTACAATTTATTGCTAGGCAAGAAAAGTTGAATACGAGGCATGCTAAGAGGGTAGAATTCATGCCGAATTTTAATTTTTTCATTAAAAATATTTTTGGAAGCGCTAAAAAAGTTGCATATTCTTTGAGCAGGAGGAGTTTGAATGTACATAGATTCCAGGTGAATACCTTAGGGTTTTAACACCTTAAGGAGATTTACCAAGAAGATATTGATTTTAAGGAGGCCTATGAGGCATGTGAGAATCCTTTGTTGGGGGACAGAAGCCCATGGACAAAATATTTAATCCAGGATGGATTGTTGTTCAAAGGAAGCCAATTGTGCATACCAAGATGCTCGATGAGAGATAATCTTCTGAAAGAAAATCATAGTGGAGGTCTAGCTAGATATTTCAGCCATGAAAAAACGTTTTCATGGCTGAAAAGTTTGTACGATTGGCCAGGTATGAGGGAGAACTTGAAGAAATTTGTGAACAAATGTAGAATTTTCTAGTATACGAAAGGGAGACAACGAAGCAGTGGTTTGTGTCAGCCATTTCCTATTCCAGAAAGGCCTTGGGATGCAATTAGTATGGATTTTGTATTGGGATTAGCTAGAACACAGAAGGGAAGTGATTCCATATTTGTTGTGGTAGAAATATTTTCCAAGATGGCATATTTCATACCATGTCATAAGACAAGCGATGCTACACACATAGACAATTTGTTTTTGAGATAAGTTGTGAGACTACATGGGTTTCCCATGAGCATAGTCTCGCACAGAGACACAAAGTTTGAAGGACAATTTTGGAGAACTCTATGGAAGATCCTGGGGACAAAATTGTCCTTCAGTTCATCATATCACCATTAGATAGATAAAAAAACTAAAGTGGTGAAAAAAAGTATGGTAAATTTATTGAGGAGTTTGGTCACTGAGCAGGGCCGTTAGTGGGATAAAATTATCGCACAAGAAGAATTTGCATTTAAGAATTCGATAAATAGGAGTAATGGAAAATTTCCATTTGAAATAGTGTATGGAATACAGTCGAGAGGGATTACAGAATTGAGAGATCTGAATCAAGATGAGTTCAGGAGCACTGGAGTAGAATATTTTTCTGCAGAGATGTAGAGACTTCATGATTGAGTTAGAGAAAAGCTACATGAAAGTAATCAAAGGTATAAGAGAAGAGTTTATTAGAAGAGGAGAGAAGTTCAATTTGAAGTTGGAGATGAAGTTTTAGCTCATTTGAGAAAAGAAAGGTTTCCAAGGGGAACACATAACAAGTTAAATATTAAGAAGATAGGACCATGCAAGATCCTTGGTAAATTTGCAGCCAATGCTTATGAAATTGAGTTTTCGGACAATGTTTGGATATCACTGGTATTCAATGTTGTGGAATTGTATCCTTACAGGAGAGACGATGCATGAGAACTAGATGACCAGGAGGAGATTCAGTCGGAAAAAAAGATGCCCACAACAGAAAAACCTCAAATGGAGAAAATATTAGAACAAAGGGTTGGAAAGAAAACCAGAAGGAAGATATATCTTGAATATTTGGTGAAGTGGAAAGATCACCCAGTGGAAGACTCGAGATGGGTCACTGAACCTAATATTTTGAAGCATGGGAAAACAATGTAGGAGCTCATGAACATGAGTCCATGAATATTTTAGCTAGAGGAGTATGATGCAGGAGCATCTCCATCAAGGTCAAAGAGGTCAAGTGTGGAGATAGAAGTCGACACCTCAGTGTACAAAAATTTCAAAACAACATTTAACAGAATCAAAGCAGGTTGTTGAGATATTTTGAAAATATAAGTTTATTTTAAATACTTTGTTTGTAAAGTCGGGTCACCGCCTGAGAATGGCAGGATGATGTAAATTCTTATATGAAAGTAAGGTGTTGCATATGTAGAGTGACATCTCTTATCTATTAATAACTCACATTTATTGTAATAGGACTAAATAGGTAACCGCTAGAACGATGATGGGATAGAATTTAGATAGGACAAACAAGAGCTCGATAAGCCTCTCCATAGATAAGTTTTTTGTATTGTGTTGTTATAGTAGCAGAGAATAGAATGTGAAGGTAGAGGATGAGAAGTTATAAGTAGAGTTTGTTGCCATGTTTACATGAAGAGTGTGCTTGTCATTGATGGAAAACCCTTCAACTAGCCTTGCAAGAGAAGGGTCAGAGGCCAAAACATTTGAATACTTATTAAATATTCTAAGTCAGAAGAGATCATAAGCTCAGGAGGAGGAGTGAAAGTGGTCATCGGATCGAGCACTATGAAGAATTTGGATCGTTGGATCAGAGTCCAGACAAGAGGAATGAGTGCATAGAGGAGGAGAACAGATCTCATGCATTATATATGAGCACATAATCCAACCATCGTTGGATCCATAGGTAAGTGCACGAGCCTTAATTCCTTTAGAGTGAATAGGAGAAGTGAACTCACAAAGTCCCGAAGTTCTGAGGTCTATCAGAACTGTCCATCATCGAGGGGGACAGGTGGAAGCAAATATGAGAGTTTGAGGATTCAAACTTCGTAAGATTTGCAAGGAGAAGTGTGAACTCGTGAAGTTTGAAATCGCGAAGGAAATCCTAGATGTTTGTTCTAGGAAGGAAATGTGGTGAGATATCAATGCTTCGTTGATTCACAAATCATGAAATCTAGAGGAAGGAGTGAATGAATGAGACAGGAACTCACAAAGTCCGGGTTCGCGAATTGATCTCGACCATTGGATCACAGAGATATATGGGTCATTGATCTGACACAAGTGAAAATTTTGGAATCGAAGAAAGGAGGTGCTCTAACATCCGACATCGTGAGCACAAAATCTTGAAGTGGGAAGATGAGATATGGATCATCGATCGAGGAATTTCATGGGCCATTGATCTGGCATGAAGAAGTTCATATTTCGGGAGCTCGGACTTCAAAGAATGGAGGAGAGATAACTCGCGAGATCATGAAACACGAATTCATGTAGCACCTTTTTGGTTAGCATGTGGTCACAGCCTGTGGACATGTGAAAAGGAGCTTGCACCCAGTGCTAGCTTGTGCAGGTGAAGTTCACAAGAATCTTCTTCATGAGGAACTCCTGTAACTATCAGAAGAGACCTCCTGTAACTATCAGATGAATTGTAACTGTAACAGAGAAGAGGAAGGGTCACACTGGCGGAGAGGCCAAGAATATCAGGATAACAACCACTGATGATGAACATACTATGGATAACTTCTAGAGAAGGTGAAGAGTTGTGTGGATGATGTGGTAGAGGTCTTGGCGTGATAAAAATGCAGAATAGAGAAGAGAGGAAGATATTTCTGGTAGTTTTTCATGCGGGTAGAAGGAGGTTGTGTGTAGGATCTAAAGTGGATAGCATAGGCATGACACATAGTAGGAAGAAGAAGCATAGAGAATAAAACGTACAAAGATGCAGAAGTGGATAAGCACGTAGAAGCTGAAGAAGGCAGAGGAGACTCTGAGCTACAACAGATCCGATCAGAGATAGATCAAGTAAGTAAGTTTATGTAAGATTCATTCAGGGTGGTAGGGTGGTGATAGGGAGGATTGTAGTCCTCTAAATTCTATTTGTTGCTAGAAGATATTATGGGATTTGGTGCTTCCATCTAGTTGGTGCTAGAGAAACTTGGGAGTTGGTACTTCCATCTAGTTGGTGCTAGAGAAATCTGAGAGTTGGTTCTATCTGCAAGTTGTATCTTTCTATCAGAGGTTGTAGCCTCATATTTGAGTTGGTTCTCAAATACTGTGATGTACATGAAAGTTGGAGCTTGATTGACATCCTAAGAAGAAGAGGTTTTCTCCCTTTATGGGTTTCCTCACAAAAATCAATGTCTCTACGTATTCTGTGTGATTGATCAAATATTGCATATCTATGCATGTTAATTTATCAGCAACACATTAAATAATAATCTAGAAATATTCATAAAAGAACTTGAAAAGTTTCAAGCTTATATTTATATAACTAATTCACGCCCCCCCCCCCTCTCAGTTATTTTTCCAAAAATTGGTATAAAAAACGATTCCTTTGGTCAAAGTTTGATCCATAAGCTTGATCATGACTATTCATGAAATAAGTTAAACTAATAGAGTCCCTTTGTTTGATGGAACAAATTTTTCCTTCTGGAAAATAAGGATGATAACATATTTAATGTCCCTGGGTGTTGATGTTTGGGATGCCATTGAAATTGGATATGTGAAGCCTATAGTCTTGGCCTCAAAAGATGATAAGCTAGAGTTTAGATTTAATGAAAAAGCAATGAATTCCATCCTCAATGGAATTGCAGAAGCCGAGTTTTTCAAAGTCATGCACTGTGATTCAACAAAATTTATGTGGGACAAGATGATAAGTAATTATGAAGGTAATGAAAAGGTGAAAGACACAAAAATTCAGACTCACAGACTAAAATTTAAGCAGTTAAAGATGATGAAGAAAAAACTCTCAGTAAGTACTTCTTACATATAGAAGAACTTGTCAACACTACGAAAGGTCTAGGTGAAATGAAAGATGAATCTTTTCTAGTCCATAAAATATTAAGATCTCTTCCCGAGAGATTTAACTAAAAGGTCTATGTTATAGAGGAAATAACTGATCTCAAAGAGTTGAAACTAGATCAACTTCTTGGAACCCTATTTTTTTATGAAATGAGAATCAACAAAGGTAAATCCACTACAAGAGAGACATCCTTTAAAGTTGAAAACCAGTTTTCAACTTTGTATTCCTTTGTTGATTCAGAATGGCGGCTAATCCTTCTAAGGATTTAATAGTTGTCGGATTCTGATGATATAAGGCTTGAAATTTATCTAGATCTTTTCTGACAGACACTACTTCAGCATCCAATTTTTCACCTTTTGTTTTGGATTCCTTTAATTGTTGTGTGAGGATGTCCTCAATCCTCTTAGCTTCTTCTAACTTAACTTTCAACAGAGTAATTTCTTCAGATGGTTCATTGCATTCTTTCTCATACATGATGTAAGGAATCTAGAGAGGTAATGGGGGGGCCCAGAGGGCCCATAATAATATAGTGGACCTAATCCACCTTACATTGAATGGCCTCCACTATTATCATTATGGCCCTCTGGTCCCCCCCACTACCTCTCTAGCTACCTTACATTAGGTATGAGAAAACATGCAATGAACCATCTGAATAAATTACTCTATTGAAAGTTAAGTTAGAAGAAGCTAAGAGGATTGAGGACATCTTGACACAACAATTAATAGAATCCAAAACAAAAGGTGAAAAAATGGAAGCTGCAGTAGTGTCTGTCAGAAAATTTCTAGATAAATTTCATGCCTTATATCATCAGAATATGACAAGTATTAAAGCCTCAGAAGGATTAGCCACCATTTTGAATCAACAAAGGAATCCAAAGTTGAAAATTGGTTTGGGTTATAAAGAGGGATCAAGTATTGGTCAACCAAGCAACAAAGAATCCATCAAGTTTGTCAAATCTACAACCATTGACAACAACAAACCTATAGAAACAAAGGAAGATAATCAATCGCCAAGGAGGAGTGAAGAAAAAGGTACCAGAACTGTATCTATAGAACAAAGAAATAATACACTCTCTGCTAAAGGAAATCATCAGCATGGAAGGGATCGACCTGCTCAAAGAAGACAACCATTTTCCAGGTACAAGGATTTTTTCTATGGATATTATTTTTACTGTTCTAACTTTGGCCACAAAGCTGTAAATTTTTCGTTAAGATTTTGACATGACCAATCAAGAC
Source organism: Picea engelmannii (assembly GCA_009831015.1). Classification (NCBI taxonomy): domain Eukaryota; kingdom Viridiplantae; phylum Streptophyta; class Pinopsida; order Pinales; family Pinaceae; genus Picea; species Picea engelmannii. The sequence continues at coordinate 450,492 of ML784388.1, read as the reverse complement.
ACCCAAGGAATAAATATCCGCCACAACAAAGAATGGGACAACCATGTAACAAAAAAACACAGACTTCAAATCATGTGATGGTTGGGAAAAGGATGCATATTAAGCATAAAAATAATTATGATCCTTTATTCAATGAACTAGAATGTTACATCTGCCATAATTATGGACATAAAGCTGCAGACTGTCGCCTAAAGAACTATAAGCCAGTTTCAAGTCATAGAGCTGAAAACATCAATTTTTGGAAGAAGAAAGAAGATAGCAAGTGTGTATTAGTGTTGGCAGCTCAAAGACAAAACAACCCCTGGTATATTGATAGTGGATGCTCCAGTCATATGGCATGTGACAAAAGTAAGTTCCTATCACTCAAAGAAAGTAAATCAGGAAATGTGACCTTTGGAAATGATGCTCCGGAAAAGGTCAGAGGTAGGTAATGGAAGAGCCAAATATCAAGATGTATTATTTGTTGATGGATTAAATAATATTCTTCTTAGTGTCAGTCAAGTGTGTTATAGAGGATGTGAATTCAATTTCACTGCTAAAGATTGTAAAATAAAAATAATGAACATAGGAGAGATGATTTAAAAAGGGGTTAGAATTGAAAACAATGTCTATGTTTTGAAGGAAGATAAGGAGGAATGCCATTTAAGCAAATTTTATGAAACTTGGTTATGGCACAGAAGGCTTGGACACGTAAATTTTGATCATATTGTCAAGCTGAATAATGAAGGTGCTGTGAAAGATCTTCCAAGAATATCTAAGCCTCATAACTCTATATGTGAATCCTGTCAAATGAGGAAGTTGACTTGTGTTCAATTAAAATTGAAGATTTTCACATGTTCAGAGAAAACACTTCAACTTATTCATATGGATCTGTGTGGACCATCATGAAAGGAAGGAATTGGAAGAGAATGTTACATTATGCTAGTCATTGATGAATTCTCCAGACTTACGTGGTTTGCCTTTCTGAGAGAAAAATCTGATGCATTTGAGAAGTTCAAAAATTTTAAGGCATTAGCTGAGAATCAAACAAGAAGGGAGTTAAAGGTAATTTACTTAGATAAGGGAGGAGAATTTCTATCAAGATATTTCAAAGAATTATGTCACAGACATGGAATTAAAAGAGAATATACTATTCCAGGTACTCCTCAACAAAATGGAGTTGTAGAATGCCAAAATAGATCAGTTCAGCAGATGGCAAGGGTTATGATGAGTGAAAGGGACCCTTCATAAACCTTTTGGGTGAAGGTTGTTCACATGATTGTTCATATTCTAAACAAAGCGCATCTAAGTCCGAATAGTGATAAAACTCCATATGAGTTGTGGTTTGATCGACTTGAATCAATCAAGAACTTCAAAGTATTTGGAAGTAAATGCTACATCAAAAATAATGTTGATCATCTGGGAAAATTTGATGGTAGAGATTATGAAGGTATCTTCTTAGTATATGCAACAAACAGTAAAGGATACATATGCTTTAAAAAAAAATGCATAAATTAGTATAATGTATTGATGTTCGAATTGATGAAGAAGCTCCTGTAAAAGATCAACAGAGAATAAACACCAAGTCAGATGAAGAAAATGATGAGAATAATGAAAATGAATAACAACAAATCTTAGAGTTACAAGAAGATGATGAATCAGGTGGAGAAGAGACACCCAAAAAAGAAGAGTCAAGACAACACTCAACATCAAATATTTCCTCCAGAATTACTCAAAAGAATCATCCTACAAGTCAGATAATTGGTGAGAAAGACAAAAGTGTACAAACCAGGAGAAGGAAAATCAAAGACACAGAGAAATCACATATAGCCTTCATATCCATGGTGGAACCCAAGAACTTGAATGAAGCCAGTAAGGATGTAAATTGGTTAAAATCAATGAATGAGGAACTGGATCAGATTGAAAAGAATGATACTTGGGAACTTGTTCCTAGGCCAGAAAATAAAAATGTAATAGGATCTAAATGGGTCTACAAAAATAAGATGAATGAGCAAGGAAATATTGTAAGAAATAAAGCTAGATTGGTCTGCAAGGAGTATTCTCAAATAGAAGGATTGGATTTTGATGAAACATATGCGCCCGTAGTAAGATTATAAGCTATTAGAATATTTCTTTCCTATTCTTGACATAATAAGTTTAAAGTCTACCAAATGGATGTCAAGTCAACTTTTATAAATGGATATCTAAAAGAAGAAGTCTATATGGAACAACTAGAGGGTTTCCAACTGTCAAATAATCCTGACCTTGTCTGCAAGCTGAAGAAAGCCTTATATGGGTTGAAACAATCTCATCGTGCCTAGTATTACATATTGGATAAGTATCTTCAGAACAAAGGGTTCAAGAGAGGAATAATTGACTGCAATCTATATATCAAAACAGAGGATAATGATTTTCTCATTGTGTTGGTCTATGTATATGACATCATCTTTGGAAGTAATAATGCTTCATTGGTACAATGGTTTTCTTCTGCCATGCAGTCTGAATTTGAAATGTCTATGATAGGGGAACTATCATTTTTTCTTGGTATTTATATTACTCAGAGGTTTGAAGGAATATTTATTTCTCAGGACAAATGTCTAAGAGAAATGTTGAAAAGGTTTCAAATGGAAGATTCTACACCTATGAGCACACCTATGATCACTGGATGCAAGTTAAGTAAGGATGATGACTCACCTGATGTTGATCAGAGTTCATATAGGTCTATGATAGGTAACCTATTGTACATCACAACATATCATCCAGACATAATGCATGTTGTTGGAATGGTAGGAAGGTATCAGTATGCACCTAAACAAAGTCATTTGCTAGCTGTCAAAATAATATTCAGATACTTGAAAGGAACAATGAACTATGGCCTATGGTATCCTAGGAATCAAAATTTTCAATTATCAGTCTATTCAGATGTTGATTGGGCTAACTGCATGGATGAAAGGAAAAACAAGAGTGGAGGTGCATTATTCTTAGGATATTCTCCTGTAGCATGGTTGAGAAAGAAACAAGGTTCCATTTCCTTATCAACTACAAAAGTTGAATACATTGTCACTTCCACTTGTTGTACCCAAGTATTGTGGATGATTCAGACACTTGCATACTTGGAGGTAAAATATACTACACAGATTCCAATTCATTATGATAATACTGGTGCAATTAGTGTGTCAAAGAATCCTATATTTCAATCCAATACCTAGAATATACCCATCAAGTATCACTTCTTGAGGGAACAAGTAATCAACACTATTGTTTATTTGCATTATATTCCATCCAAAGATCAGATTGTTGATATCTTCACTAAATCGCTTCCAAAATATTAGTTTGAGTATCTACGCTAGAAGTTGGGCATGACCCTGTTATCAAGTTAAAATAGTCTATCTGATCAGGGGGGAACAGAGTCACTCTTAGTTTTCTTTGAAATTGATGTCAAAGGGGAAGAAAAAGGTGTGGTATGGATGCTACAGTTGGAGGTATAAGCATAATAGAGTGTGGTCTAGATGTGTAATATACCATATATAAAAAGTATGAAGAACATAAATAAAATGCTAGAAATGGCAGAATAACAGTAATATAGCCAACTTAATCTCCACAATAACACATAAATGATATAAGAACAACAACAGAAATAACACTTTGATTCAGAAAGCAATGTTCACTGGTCTTTTCGAGGGGGCAACTTCCAGTTGAGCAGCGCTTTGTTACAATAATCTCCTAGCTAGGGTTTTCATACCATCGACCCTTATTTATACTAAATATGTCTATCAAGAGAAGCATCAAGAGGAATATCCTTCTAGAAGAGGAAGCTTCTATTAGGTCTTCTTACATCTGCCTTATTCTATTTTATTGAAAGGACTTATTAATATTGACCTTTATTACATCTGAATATAATGCTCTACCTATGTCTAGGTTAGGACCCTAACATGTCTGGCCCCTTAAAAATAGCCTTGTCCTCAAGGCTTGAGATGTGGAAACTGCTGCAGAATGGTAGTTGGTTCCCAAGTGGCATCTGCTGGAGTTGTATCTTTCCATTGGAATAGTACTTCATTGATGGTTCTCTAATGCAGACAACACTCATGCTGGTCCAAAATTGCTTCTGGATGTAGCCAAATGGATCCTTTTTCAGCTAACTTGGGAAGGTTGGTTTGAATTTGGCACCTAGTTCCAATCACCTTCTTTAAGCATGCAACATGAAAAACAAGATGTAGCTTCGAGTGACTAGGCAGAGCTAACTGATAGGTGACTTGTCCCACATGTTTGAGAACTATATAAGGACCATAAAATTTGGGCGCTAGCTTCGGAAAATGCTCGGACTTGAGGGAAGTTTTCTTGTATGGTTGGAGTCACAAAAACACATGATCCCCGTCTGCAAATTGACATTCAGAGAGACCTTGATCTTCTTGTTGCTGCATGTGATCCTATTCCATGACCAAGTTCTCTTTGAGGGTATGGAGAATATCCTCTCGAACTGTAAGTGTTTGGCCAACCGCCTGGACCTTCGAGGTACCCAGTAAGTATGAGAGAAATGAAGGTGGATTATGTCCATATACTGCTTCAAAAGAATTCATGTGTGTAGCTGTATGGTAGGAAGTGTTGTACCACTATTTAGCTAGGGGTAACCACTGAGCTCACTGATTTTTATTTTCAAATCCAAAACACCTCAGATATGTTTCGAAACACTTGTTGACAACTTCCATTTGACCATCAGTCTAGGGATGATAAGTTGTGCTAAGATGCAATTGGGTGCCTTGTAGCTTGAACAGTTCTTGCCAAAAATTTCTTGTGAAAGTTGGGTCACGATCAGAAACAATAGAGTGCAGCATGCCATGAAGCTTGAAGCCCTGGTCCATGAAAATGTGAGACACCGTGGATGCAGTAAATGGGTGTTGAAGAGCACAGAAATGAGCATACTTAGAAAGGCGATCCTTAACCACCATTATGACTGATTTATTTCCTGATTTGGGTAAGCCGATAATAAATTCCATAGATATATCCTTCCAAATAGCAGGTGGAATCGGAAGTGGTTGTAGTGTGCTCAGATATTTGGTTGTTTCTCCCTTGTTGTGTTGAGACACATCACATTCAACAACAAAATTACGGATGTCCTATTTCATACCATCCTAGAAAAAAGAACGTTTCACCCTATCATAGGTTTTGGTGAACCCGAAGTGCCCCGGTGTGGGTGTAGCTTGAAGCTCAGAAAGTATTGTGGATCTAAGCTTTGATTGTTTACTTAAATACAAACGATCTTTGTATCGAAGCTCATCCTGGAGCCAAGAGTATCCTGGGGGAGCTGGAGCATTGGTCTGCAATTTCTATATCAGATGCAAGCTTTTGGGATCTTGTAGCCATTCCTGGTGAATAGCTTGGAGCCAATCTGGTACATTGAAGGAAAGAGAAAAAGGGATCCTTCTTCTTCATATTTTCGGGACAGTGCAACCACCACCACATTGTGTTTGCCTTTCTTGTAAATGATCTCATAATCATATCCAAAGATTTTAGTCACCCATTTTTGTTGCTCCAGGGAGGAAATGCGTTGTTCCATAAAGTACTTGAGGCTTTGATGGTCTGTCTTAATTTGGAAACGTTTCCCTAAGAGATAAGGGCACCACAGATCAATGACATGCAAAATAGCCAACATTTCCTTTTCATAGATGGGTTTGCCCAGATTCCTTTCAGATAGTTGCTTGCTGGTGAAGGCCATAGGTCGACCCTCTTGCATAAGGACAACACCGATTCCTTTCACTGAGGCATCACATTCCAACACAAAGGTCTTTGTGAAATCAGGAAGGGCCAGAACTAGAGTAGTGCACATGGCCATCTTCAAGGTTTGGAAAGCTTGAGCAGTGGTTGGAGTCCAAGTGAAAGTGTTCTTTTTGAGGAGTGCAGTGAGAGGTGCTGCAATCTTTCTATAATTCTTAACAAACTTGCGATAATACCTTACTAAGCCTAAAAATACACACAATATTTTGAGAGTCTTTGGGTGCGACCAGTCTTGCATAGCTTCAATCTTTTTCAAATCCACCCTGACGCCATCCTTTCTGACCAGATGACCCAAGTATTCTACTTCCGAGGCACCAAAGCACATTTAGATTGTTTCAGGGAAAGTTGGTGCTGAGAGAGGAGATGGAGAACTCGATCCACATGAGAAAGATGGTCTGTCCAGGTTTTTCTATAGATGAGGATATCATAAAAGAAAACTAAGACAAAATGATGGAGAAAAGGACGGAAGACATGATTCATGAAGCTTTGGAAGGTGGAGGGGGAATTACACAAGCCAAAGGGCATGACCAAAAACTTATAGTGACCCTCATGAGTTTGAAAGGCCATCTTGGGAATGTCTACCTCTTTCATTTGTATCTGGTGATAGCCCAAGTGAAGATAATGTTTAGTAAAGAATTGGGCGCCACTCAATTCATCCAGGAGGTCATCAACGACATGAATGGGAAATTTTTCTTTAATGGTCAGTTTGTTGAGGGCACGAAAGTCAGGACACATTATCCAAGAAACTTCTTTCTTCAGGACCATGACTACAGGAGATAAGTATGGGCTCGTACTAGGGCGGATAACACCTACATTAAGGAGTTCATGGACCATTTTCTCAATTTCATTTTTTTGTGAAAAGGGGTGGCGATATGAATGGATATTGGGAGGAAGGCTTCCAAGTACAATGGGAATGGAATGATCATGAACATCACGGGAAGGAGAGAGTCCTTGGGGAGTGGAAAATACCATTCGATGTTTAGAAAGGAGGGTTTGGAGGTCTTGTGGCACCGAGGGTGTCTTTGTTGCTTGTATGGCATGGAGTTGGGCAATGACACTAGAATGACCTTTTTTGAGTAGATTTTCCATGCGATGGGAATTAGTGACCTTAGGTGAACTAACAATGATGCCTTGGAATTTATATTGGTGGCCTTCTTGGTCGAATTGCATGGTTAATTCCTTAAAATCCATGAGAATGGGACCCAAAGTCCTTAGCTAGTATGCACCCAACTCAATGTCACAACCACCCATGTTGATAGCAAACATATGGGATTTTAGGTGGTAGTCACCGATTTGGAGATGCACATTTTCATAGCACCCTCCACATTTCATGGAACCACCATTGGCAATCATGATTTGGAAATTGTTGATGGCATGGGTGTAGTAATGAGTTTCTTGGGCAATGCAACGATGAATAAAATTATGGGTGCTTCCACTATCAACTAGAATGATGACCTTCCGATGATCGATGTAACCGATTAACTTGAGGGTTTTAGGGGGCGGAGAAGCCAGTGAGAGAATTGAGGGAAATGATCGGTTCCACTTCGGGAGGGTCTGAGGGAGGGGTTATGTCAGTAATTTCAGGTGACTCAGGCACAAGGGAAGTTTCAACATCCTCTTCCAAAATATCCTCAGAGATGGCCATAAAAAGCTTTTGTTCCTTACACTTGTGGCCCGAGAAATATTTTTCATCACAATTATAACAAAGGCCTTTGAGTTGGCGTTTATCCATTTCATCCCCGGTCAATTTTTGGATCTTTAATGGGGTAGAGGGAGTAGTGGGATTTATGGGTTTAGAGAGAGGGATAAAGGAGGGTTTACGGTTTTTAGAGGATACAACCTGTTGTGCTTCTTTATATTTTTTAGTAGACTCCACCCAAATCGAAGGTCGAGCCATGAGGACATGGGCCTGGATCTCATCTTTGAGGCCACTGATAAAACACTCTCGAAATAAAGCATCAGTCATGCCCTCTGTTCGAAAAGCCAGGCGTTCAAAGGCAACTATGAAGTCTTCTATTGTTCCTGATTGTTTCAACTTTGTTAAACAACCCAAATGGTTGGTGTTAGTGTCAAAGCGTTCATAAAGCTTAGTCACAAATTGGGTCCAAGAAATATACCCTTGACATGAATTTTTTCTCCATTGCCACCATTAGCAATGTTCTTGATCTAGATGGAGGACACCATACCGGAGTTTGGCCAAGTCATTTGTAATGTCATATAAAGAGAAATAATGTTCCATTTGGGTGACCCAACCAGTGGGATCCAAACCATCAAATTTGGTCACATCCACCCGCAGAAGGCATAGGTCACGTTGAAAGTGATGGGGTTGAAAGGTATGGGAATGGGAGGAATGTTCACCTTCAGTCTTTAGAGGTGTGTCAAAGAAAGGGTCATTTGTAGGGATCTTCAGTTTGGTGTAGAGTGATGCAAAGATAGATTCAAGTTGGGTGGTCAGTTCTTGTTTGACTTCCTCCATTGAGGACTGCATGGTTCTATTTATGGTTGTATTGATGGATGTATTAATGGAGGAAACAGTGGCACTGAGTTGTCTCACTTCTTTTTGGGTCTCGAAGAAACCAGATTGCAAGGTGTTGAAGCGAGCTTCTAGGTCTTGGCTATGGGTATGGGCCATGAGGATGGGTAAGGGGTGGGTAGGGTCAAAATGTTTTCTAGAAAATGATATGGATGAATGTGATAAGGGCGAAAAGATGGATCCAATGGAATAGGTCTCAAATAATGGTGAAAAAGTTTCCAGTTTTTTTTTTTTTTTTACACCTGTGGAGTTATACTTCGGTCTGAAGAATACTGAAGTGATGAAATCCCCAAATGCTTAACCATAAAGAAATGTGTATTTACTTGGCAACCCGAACACAGTTGCGTGACAATAGATCTTGGATGTTTTAAATTGTTTATGTTTCTGTCCCCCAAGGGTTCTATAGACAAGGGTTTGCCCTGTGCTATAGCTCTCTGATATATGTGCGGGGTCTAACAATAGTACTCGGCCCAATATCTTAGGGTACTAACTAAGGAGGATAGACCGTACCCTTAGCCGTACTACCCGACTACCCAGGTACTAGAGAGTATCTTCCTGAGTTCTATTCTCGGTGGCACTATAACAGTCAGGCGACTGATCTATTTATCTAAAGAGGGCTTCAAGAAATCTAGGTCGATCCATACATAGGTGTTGTCTAATGTGCTACCACTCGAAGGGGTACCAACAGAGGTTACAAGGGTGGACAACGGATGTGCGCTTAAGAACCACTTGTATTTCCTACGTGTTTGAATCCTTCAACCGTGGGTTTATGTGCGTAACGACAGATCTCTATGGCTTAAAGACACAAGAATACGTCTCTACCCTGAAAAACATTTTCCCACAATTTCTGGCAAGGAAAGTGCTCTGATACCACTTGTAATATACCAGATATAAAAAGTATGCATAATATAAATAAAATGCTAGAAATGATAGAATAACAATAATATAACCAGCATAATCTCCACAATAACACATAAATGGTATAAGAACAACAACAAAAATAACACTTTGATTCAGAAAGCAATGTTCATAGGCCTCTTCAAGGGGGAAACCTCCATTCGAGCAACACTCTATTACAATAATCTCCCAGCTAGGGTTTTCATACCCTCGACGCTTATTTATACTAAATATGTCTATCAAAAGAAGCATCAAGAGGAAGATTCTTCTAGAAGTAGAAGCTTATATTTGGTCTTCTTACATCTGCCTTATTCAATTTTATTGAAAGGCCTTATTAATATTGACCTTTATTACATCCGAATATATTTCTCTACCTATGTGCGGGTTAGGACTCTAACATAATTCTATAGTTGGAGGTCTAAGAAGAATAATGCATCTTTTAAGGGATGCGATAAGTGCCAAAGGGGGGTATTGTTGGGATGTTTATAGGAAGAGTGTTCTTGTAATTGATGAAGAAAAGAAAATCAAAGATGAGACCCTTCAATCGGTCTCACAAGAGAAGGGTGGAGGCCGAAACCATTGAATACTTAGAAAATATTCTAAGTCGGAAGAGATCGTAAGCTCAGGAGGAGGAGAAACAATGGTCATCGGATCGAGCACTGTGAAGAATCTAGATCAATGGATTAGATTCCAAACAAGAGAAATGAGCACACAGAGGAGGAGAACAGATCTCAGGCGTTATATATGAGCATATGGACCAACCATTGTTGGATCAAGAGGTAATTGCACGGGCTTTAACTCCTTTAGAGTGCACAAGAGAAGCAGACTCACGAATTCTCGAAGTTTCGAGGTCTATCGAAACTGTCCATCATTGAGGGGGATAGGTGGAGGAAGATCCGAGAGTTTAAGGATTCATACTTTGAAGTATTTGCAAGGAGAAGAGTGGAAAATCGTGAAGTTTGAAATCATGAAGGAAATCCTAGCCGTTGGTGCTAGGAAGGACATGTGGCGAGATATTAGTGCTTCATTGATTCACAAATCATGAAATACATAGGAAGGAGTGAATGCATGAGATAGGAACTCGTGAAGTCCAAGTTTGTGAATTGATCTTGACTGTTGGATTATAGAGAGATTTGGGTCGTTGATCTGACGCAAGTGCAAATTTGGGAATTGAATAAAGGAGGTTCTATAACCTCCAACATCGCGAGTCGTGAAGTCTCGAAGTGTGAATAAGATATATGGACCGTCGATCGAGGAATGTCGTGGGTCGTTGATTTGGCATGACAAAGTTTGGAGTTCGAGAGCTTGGACTTCGAAGAATGGAGGAGATATAACTCACGAGATCACAAAACGCCAAGTCACGTAGCACCTTTTTGGTTATCATGTGGTCACATCTTGTGGACACATGAAGAGGAACTTGCACCTGATTCTAGTTCGCATGGGTGAAGTTCACAAGGAGATTCTTCGTGAGGAACTCCTGTAACTATAATAAGAGACCTCCCGTAACTGTCAGATGAACTGTAACTGTAACAAAGAAGAGGAAGGGTCGCACTGGTAGAGAAGCCAAGAATATCATAATAATGACCACTAATGACGAAAATACTGTGGATAACTACGAGAGAAGGTGAAGAGTTGCGTGGATTATGTGCTAGAGGTCTTGGCATAATAAAAACAAAGAACAAAGAAGAGAGGAAGAGATTTTTGGTAGTTGTTCATGCAGGTAGAAGGAGGATGTGTGCAGGATCTAAAGTGGATAGTAGAGGCATGGCACATAGTAGAAATAAGAAGCATAGAGAATAAAACACAGAAATATGTAGAAGTGGATAAGCACATAGAAAATGAAGAAGGCAAAGGAGACTATGAGCTGCAACAGATCATATCAGAGACAGATCAAGTAAGTAAATTTTGTAAGATTCAATCTGGGTGGTCGGGTGGTGCTAGGGAGGATTATAGTCCTCTAAATTCTAGTTGGTGCTAGAAGATATCCTAGGAGTTGGTGTTTCCACCTGGTTGGTGCTAGAGAAACCTGGGAGTTGGTACCTCCATCTAGTTGGTGCTAGAGAAATCTGAGAGTTGGTGCCCTCTGCAAGTTGTAGCTTGCTATCAATGGTTGTAGCCTCATATTTGAGATGGTTCTCAAAGACTGTGATGTACATGAAAGTTGGAGCTTGATTGACATCCTAAGAACAAGAGGTTTTGTCCCTTTATGGGTTTCCTCAGGAAAATCAGTGTCTTTGTGTATTCTATGTGATTGATCAAATATTGTATATCTATGCATGTTAATTTATCAGCAACACATTAAATAATAATCTAGAAAGATTCATAAAATAACTTGAAAATTTTCAAGCTTATATATACATAACTGATTCACCCCCCCTTTCTTAGTTATTTTTCCAATGGAAGTTAGACATAGAGAGCCTGAAGATAGTGAATAACTATGTTATGTATGTAAATATTTCATGACTGAATATAATAGACAGAAATTGTTCCAAACGATTGGACAATGTTCATTTCAATGTGTATTTGAATGAATAATACATTCTCTGTGTGTTTATTTCATTATTCTTACATATGTTGTTCATATTTGAGAATATGGACTTATGAAGTGTTGATTAGGTTCAAACGTTTCTCTTCTCAGAACACGAATGCAAGGAGTGCATATTTTTCTGCAAGGAGTGCATTGACAGAGTCTAGAATTGACTCATGGAAGCTCAAGAGAGACAACATGAACTTAGTTTGAGTGGTGGAAGGATTGCACAAGATCTAAAATCGACTAAGTGTCAAAGAGATCTAGACTGTGAAGTGAAAGGAGTGCACGACAAGATTTATTCTAAAGAAATCTCTGAGTCTGAAGCCGCGAAATCCAAAGTCTATTTGGATTGTTTAGGTAGAGGAGGATACATGTCAGCATATCTCCCATTCGGAGAAGGAGCTATCTCATAGGAAGGGGTAACGCAACATCAAAAGTTGTCATAGTCCCGAAAAGGAATCCTAGTTTTTGATCTAGGAGGAGGCATGTGGAGGCAGGAAAAGTTGTTCGACGTCAGAAGATATAAGGATTTGTGTTGTGTGGATGACCAACGAAAATTGCCAAAGCCCGAATAGTGGAATGAATCCAGGCCGCTGAGTCAAGAGGACATGTGGGGGAGGATTAATTCCTTCGGAAGAGGAGCACTTCAGAGGGTGATCTTGCTGAGAAGTAGTGTAGAGAGAGAAATTCCAAAGTTCCGAAGTGCCAAAATAGATCTAGGTCATTTGTCTCGAAATACATGTGTCATAAGATCTGATACTTCAGAGGAAAGACACTTCAGAAGAAATTCGCAAAGAGGAAGGAAGAACTCCCAAAGCTGAAGACTTCAGATTTCATCATGATCGTTAAATTTCAAAGGGAATGTGCTGAAAGATATGGAGATTTAGAAGTTGATACTCTAGAGGAAAAGAAGAACTCAACACTCAGAACTCCCAAAGGTTTGAATTCCGAAGTTGATTGTAGCCATTGGTTGTTTGATAGGTGAGAACCGTCGATTCTTGCACCAATTGTGTTCATCGGTTTGGGTTTTGAAAGAATTGGTGGCAACTGCAGTTGCAAACTGGCAAGGGCCCAAAGGTCAAAATATCAAATCTCAAGGACATGTGGAGAGTGAATCAAGACTCCATCAGTTCGGTGTTCGACGCTTTGCAAGCATCGTGTGTTGGAGAAAAGAGAAATTGTCAAAGGATGAAGTGCCAAAGACTTACCACATTTTGGATTAAGCCTCGGGTCACAACCTGAGGTCAGAAAGGAAAGGGGCCTAGTATAGAGGAGATAACACCTATTATTGAAATTATTCGATTCTAAGATCGGGGAAAATGGAGGTAGCTACATCTAGAACTTTCTAAGCATGAATTTGAGAAGATATTGGCCTGAGGCCATAGTTTGTGGTCATATTGGAGAAGAGTCTAACATAGGAACTAGTACTCCAAATCTAGTGTTGCCAAAATCACTTGAGAATGCCTATACAGGTCACTTAAACCTATGACAATACCAAAAGGGCTTGCGTGTCATTTGTTTAGGACCTATTGGATGACTGAAGAGTCGATTCAGCTCATGTATTTGAAGATCCTTGACCGAGAGGTCGTGCAATATTGGGAGTGTAGGGGGTTTGCATCGGGTTTCCCTTAAACCTCCACATAGTAGAAGACTTAAAACATTTTCTAGACAACGGTTTGTGGCTTCCCTTAAAAATCCACTTGGTAGAAGACTTTTAGCTTCTACTAGACAACCATTTATGGTCATATTTAAACCAACATTCGAGAGAACTTGCAATTAGAAAAATACATCAACTTCAAAATCTAGCTAACTTAGGAAATGTTTAAGGAACCATTGATCCTAGAGAAAGATTCCAAAGTTTATGGTCATCCTTAAACAACCAGATTGGTTTTTGGTCTTCCTTCAAACACCATCATCATTCAGTTTGTGTTCTGTTATCACTCTGTAATTTTCCCAAGGCTGTGAAGGCAGTCACAGAGGCAACATCAAAACCACTTTGAGTCTTGGATCTATCCCTCCAAGGCCCAGAGAGGGATCTCTCTGTCTGATTTAGATTTGTTTGAACATAGATATTAGGCTAGCTATGATAGATTGGTATTTGTTTTTTAAATGGTTTGGTTGGAGCAGGAGAAAAGCCATTGGGCAATGGGTTCAAAGAAACGAATGATCAAAAATCCATGTCAACATGCTAATATTTTCAGGGCAGGGTAGAAAACTCACTTGATCCTTTAATTTAAATGAAATGTGAGAGACAAAATAGGTCAAGAAATCCAATTAAACATAGAGAAACTAAGAATTATGTTTTTAATCTTCAGTGGAAAACATAAAAAAATATACCAAGCCAGAGACAGAGGGTACATTAAAACCAATTCTGTCATTAATCTTCTCAGAATAATTCAGAGGCAGAAATTAATTATGATAACATAGAAACAAATTCACAAAGAGGGATGCACATCACCAGTCAAAATAGTCACAAGAATCTTGCAGCATATCACTGTATTACTGAACTATGAATCCATGGAGGCTCTGTGAGCTTTGATACAAATTAAATCATGGTCCCTGCTGATCCACACCTTGCACATTTGATTCATTAAAATATATAAAAAAGACTCTACTCAGGCTCAGGAGGTCGAATTCAGCCACCTTGGCCAAAAATAAGATTTAAAATCCCTAAAAATACTGAACCGTCTTCTATGAAAGATGGGCTGAATTTCTACAAAAAAAGGGTCAACTCAAACCTTTGTTTGTCCTCAACGGTGACACCTGGGCGTAAATGGAAAGAGGTTATTTTATATTAGCATGTTATGGACAAAAACCTCTTTCATTTTTTTCAATTTCATCTCGAGTTCACCGAAAGAGCTCTCGAAAACAAGGACTATAATAGAAAAATGAAAAACTGGAAAAAAGGGGCTCGAAGATGGCTTCTATTCTCATTGCTCATGGCACCTATGCAAAATCTGTAATAGGTTTTTGTTCTTCATCCCTTACAAACAAAAAAATCTCTTTGTTTTTTAAAATACATCTCTGTTGGCCTGGAATATCCTTCGGAAGATGACATGTTGAATAGGAAAAGATGAGCGATTTAAAAAAAAACAATTGGGGAAAGTGGTTTTTTTTGGGGATAGATGGTATTCCAGACCCCCCGAGGTGGTAAGTGGTTTTAGGGAGGGGGTTCCATTGGCTTGTGGAGCTGCCAAGTGTCCGAGAGTGGTTTTAGTAAACAACTCATATGGGACACCCCTGAGCTNGAGTGTTTAAACTTTAGGATAGTTTGTATTTTGTTGTTTAATTTTTAATTTTTTGTTTTATGTTTTGTTTTCGTTTATTTTAATTTTGTTTTATTGTATTCTATGTTTTATTTCATATATGTTTTTTTTTTATTGTTTTTTTTTTGTTTTATGTGTTTTGACTTTAATTTTGTATTGTATTGTTTTTCTTTTATATATTTTTACGTGTTTTGTGTTTATTTGTGTTTTATTTTTATTATATTTTGTTATATATGTTTTTAATATATGTGGTTAATTATATATGTTTTTAATATGTTTTTAATATGTTTTATAATTTTGTTTTATTTTTAATTGTTTTTTAATTTGTTTTTTAATTAATTTAAATTAATGAGACACTAACCTAAGAAACTAACTTAATTAGACTAAGTTAATAATTAATTAATCTAATCATTATTTTGTTTTAAATTATCCTATCAAAACAACTTTATTAGGCTAACAAGCAATAGAAAATGCCACTAACCCTTTAATATTATTCGTTTATTATCCTAAGTTTGTTTAT
>ML784388.1:413046-434945 GCA_009831015.1 Picea engelmannii | reverse complement strand
ATTAATTAATCTAATCATTATTTTGTTTTAAATTATCCTATCAAAACAACTTTATTAGGCTAACAAGCAATAGAAAATGCCACTAACCCTTTAATATTATTCGTTTATTATCCTAAGTTTGTTTATTCATGCAGGGATGAGTGGTGGGCGAGCTGTGGTCAATGGGACAAATGGGAAAGGGAGTGAGGGTGCAGAGGTGGATGAAGGATGTAGTAGGGTGATGAAGGATCGAGCGAAACAGATGGAGGGGAAAAAGGAATCAACCAAGCTGTTGTTCTTGAGTTTGTGTTTTAAGGCTATAAAACACACCGTCAAGGCATCCGAATAAAGATCTTTATGATAATACTTTTAAAACAAGGAAACAAAGAAAGACTAGATCAGATTCAGTTTCTCAACTGTCTCTGTCTCTCTTCCCGTTGTTCTTGGATGCGTATGTCACGTTCGATTGCAGCCCATGACCTTTCTAATTCAGTCCTATTTGTTGCAGTTTGCAACATGGTGTTAAATAAGTTTAGTGCAATGCTTGTTTGATCTTGTAGACCAGGTTCTACGTTAGGTTGTCTACCGTTAGGAACTGTCATGGGTGATAGGGTTTTAAATATTTGTAAAGGGGTTTTTTATATATTGGTTACTTCAGACTTTCAGAAAAGATATTAATGAAAACGACTTTAAAATCTAAAACAGTAATAAAAACACGATCAAGGTCGTTTCCTGGTTTTGTGACAATTTTGAAATTGTGGACAATGAAACACAACAGAGAGAAATATAAGGCTTTTATCTGGAAAGAATATTATACTTCAATTTAACAATAATGAAAGAGGAACATATTAAGGAACAAAAGGTTACAGGTCTTAAAATCACTAAAGTAATTTCAGAGGAAAAACTGTAACACATTCAACATCCAAACCAACTTGAAACAATAAACAACAATTGCCTATAATTTCCAATTGATTTACTTGCTAGAAATACACATTAAGAAGAAGATTTAACAAATGATGATGAACAAGGGAAGAAACATAGTCACAAAATTTCAAAATCCAGAATCTTGTTCGCGATTTATATTCTGATAAACTTTAAAGCTGATCGTACAAAAATCGGCTTTCTCCCAAAATTTCTGAAGCCCTCTTTCAGTCTCTTGAAACTATATTTATACATTTCTGTCAAAATATTCCATGGGTAACTTACCAACTTCCTAATACTTCGGTTTCATTAACTAATGTCAACCATTTACAATTTATTTTGAAATTCTAAAAATAGAAATATTTACAAAGTTTTAACTTAGAGTTGAAGAACTTTCTTTATCTGCTTCGACTTATTGAACATGTTTTTCTAAAAAGTTCACCAAGGCTTTGGGATCTTCTGGTACTTCGTTTGCTTCAAACGAGAAGAAATTTCTTTGCAGATCTGGCAACTGGTTTGCTATTGTTTTCTCAGTGAATTTAGCTTTCTCTAGTTTCGTACTTGAAGTCATCATCCACTTCTCGATTTCTGAAATGTTGACTGCTTTGATATTTGAGATTCCTGCTTTCCTTTCTTCAAGTTCCTCTTTTATTTTTAGCTGATGCCTGTTGATGTTGATTTCTCCTAATGACTCAGAAAAGCCATCAGTCTCGATCTGTACTGAATCTTTTTCAATAGAATCGAAGATCTTTTGACAATCTTCAATTACTCCTTTTGTTATTCTTTTATATCCTTCCAATTTTGTTTCCCAGACCTTTATCATTACATCCCCTTTCAACTTCTCTGAAATAGATAACTTCTGTGATTTTTCACCTTCTTCTTTTCGTAAAGAAGTTATTATTTTTTGGAAAGAATTTCTTGTTGTTTTTGCCTCTCTTTCCTTTTGCACTACCTTTTCCATAGACTTCTTAGATTCTTGAAAATATTTCTGGATAACTTCCAGATTGCAGACTACCTTCTGTTGTTCTTCTTCAATATTTGTATATACCTCTGATGCTTTAATCTTGAAATGTTCTATTTCAATAACTTGATTGGTAATTGAAATAATTTTATCCTGTAGAGACTTATTTTCGTTGCCCAACTTCTGCACTTGTTCTTGGGTAATCTGAATCATATGTTTTGCTTCGGTTAAGTTTTCATTTAACTTCTGGATATCTTGTATATCTTTAAGTCTAGCCTATTCTAGACCTTTTTGTATTCCCCATCCAATAATTTTTTTATTTTCCTTCAATTTATCCTACAACTGCAATATTTCTCGATCTTTTTGCTCTAACATTGTTGTTAGATTTCCTACTGAATACATATTGGTTGATGCTATTGCACCCATGGTTCCTGCTAGCTCTGTAGAAAATTCTCCTTCTTTTAAATTCTTTCCATTAATGATAATACTATATTTTTTTATCACTCTTTCACCTACAGGATGTAATTCATGTTTCAAGATGGCTCTTCGTTTTTTACTGAAGAAATAGTCCGATGAAGGGATCTCATCTCTGCTAATGGGCTCTAAGTCACTTACGTATAGAACTCCTTCATGAGGGGATCTGAAAGTAGCCTGCAGTGGGGTTAATGATGTAATGGGACTCCCCAGTTCCTGTGAAGTTGTTCCCCCAACAGTTTCTGGAACATCATCAAGGTTTATTGTGCTTGTTTCTTCTTATTTGCCTTCTTCTGTCTGTGTATCTTTGATCTGCGAATTTTCTGTATTCTGAGGAGGAATCTCAGAATATTTCAATTTACCTTTATCACTTGTATCATACTGAATAATGGTTTCAAAACCTAGAGGAATTGTTTCTTGTTCATGTGCTGATGTTGGCATTTCGCCTTGTAAGATATTTGGCAAACACTGTCTTCTATTTCTTTGAAAATATGCAAACCCCACCTGTGCATCAGGTGACAAGGTTTGCACTCTACTTTGAACTTCCTCATAAGACTTAGCATTTCTAAAAACATCATCATAAAATGAAACTTCATGTTCATATGCTTTCAATCCACACTGTGTGACATGCCAATTGATTATTTGATATGGGTCATGTTTCCTGTGTTCTATATCCACTAATTTCACTTCACTCAATGATTCGACTTCTGACTTAGAATGACCTATGTTTAATAAAACAAATTTCGCTAGATAAACCGGAAAAGATGGCCATGCCTTCTTCTGTTGAGCTTTCAATTCTAGCCCAATACCACCATTTATCAACTGATGAGCCACTTCTCTGCATATTAACCTGTATGGTAAAATTTTGGGTAGTAAATGTGGCGGAATAGAACAACCATAAACTCTCACATAGGAGAATTTTTCTTCAATGAACCAATCAGCAACTGTCTTGAGGTTTTCTGTAATGGTATGTGAAATACGAGGGGGTTCACATCCAAAGAGCATTTTGTGCAGCGGAATAATTATATAGTGACACACTTCATAAAAATTATTTTTGGCATTTTCTTCCCAAAGAGCTGAATGGTACTCATGGACAGGCTCTAGGAAAGAGGCGTTCCAACTCCAATTCATTAGTGGGAAAGGAGTCATAAAGCAAATGGCATCCATTATATACGCTGACATATAAAACGACACTGTTTGTCCCTTTGACCTAACTGTTTTGTAATTTATAACCTATGAGGTGATGTTGTCTGATAGAATTTTATGCCAATTGAAACTACGCCCCTTTGAAACTTCTTCTAAGAAAGGCGTCCATTCTGCACTAAAGTGATAAGGATCCTTTTTCCCATATAGTCTACACAGCATCATTGCTAAATACACCATATATTCATTTAGTGAAGCGGTGGTATAGATTCCATGTAAATCAACCCTAAATTTATTTTCATCTCTGGCCCATCCTCTTATCATGTCAGGGTATGTTTGGCCACCTTCAACGCACTCTTTTTGTTGAAATGTAGCTACAAACTCAGTATTGTAAGTGTGTCTATAATTGGGCGAGAGTTTATACATTACTTGGATATGTTCAGGTCTGAATGAGCCGATGACGGCTCCTTGTTCGTTCAGGATACTTCTGGTCAGAACATCTACTTTATCCAGTGCCTAGGCAACCATAACTGTATATGAAACCAGTCTCGGTCGTGCTGCAACCTTATGAAGCCCAGTCTCGGCGATATATCGGAGGTGGTTGTCTGCACCATTGTCCTCGTATTTGAGTTCATCTTCCATTTTTTCTACAATTGCAGCCCATGATTTGATAGAGTGTACTACCCCAGCTGCAGTAGTATCTGAAATAATATCGCCTTTCGATTTGTCTTCAGTTTTCTTTGAAGCCTTTTTGGGCGCCATAGATCTGTGTTTACTTGAGTACCTGTAACAGAGCAGAGTTTAGCTTCAAAATAATAATGTAAACATTTCAAAATTTATTTTGAATATATCATAAAATCGTCGAGATTTGTGCCTCTGTTATGAAATAAGTGCAAACGATATTCCCGAATATATGCATTTAATGTTTGTACCTTAGCTTTCCCGATATTTTCAAATATCATAGCAACTTAACAAATTAAATAATTTCCATATTAAAGATCATTTATCAAAAGTTTAAACCTCAAACCTTGTTTCTAAGAATAATTGATTAGCATTAATCTTGATTTAAATTTGGAAACACTCTTATCGGGGTTTCAAAACTTTCGATGTCAAGGAAATAAGTCATCGCATAACCCCGATCACCGAAATCGTGATGTGTTATTTAGTTAAAACACTTTTATTATCTTAATTAATCCATATTTAAGCTTTTCGAGATTTCATTAATCAGTAAATCGGAGATCGGGAAATCGGGGATCGGGAAATCGGGAAATCCAATGTCATGAGAACTGCTACTCATAAAACCGAAAACCCCGATATCCCGATATGATTATGTTCTCTTAATCATGATTATCAGTAATTATATTAATTATAAATCTCACTTAAGGATTATCGTAAGATCGAGAAATCGGGACATTCGATGACAAGTTTCTTTATTCTCACAAAATCACGAATCTCGATTTTTCGATGATATTAACTTAGATTTTAAACCCCTTTTTAAATCTGATTTAGGTAAATGATGTTTTAATTAAGGATTAATGTATCGGGAAATCGGAAATTGGGATTTCGCTATTCAATATGCATTGAACATTTGTTCACGCAAAACTCCGAATCGCGATATCCCGACGTGAATTAAAATTCTCGTTTTCTTAAATCAATGTCTGTTTTAAAGGTTATTTCGAATAACATTGGAAAACTTAAATTTGTTTAAATTTTTAATCATTCTTTGTCCAAAAATAAATAATTAAAGGCGTCGTGAATTTATCAGTGAGGGAAAACTTATTTTAGGAAATTTTAGAAAATACGAAGATTTCAAAAATACAAAATTTTTATCCTCAAGGTCAAAAATTTAAGGTCTGTTTCAACATAGGCTCCAACTGGGGACCTCGTCTCCCTGTGGGACGAGGAGAACATGCAGACTCAGTTCCTAAATTGGGTAATGGGGTCAAAAGTTTAACTCTGATAAACTAATCAAGCAGTAAGAAAAAGGAATGTAGAGTCTTTGAGAAACCTTTTCAAAACTCATCACTTATTGAAATTCAATTATGATCTTCTTCAAAAGTTTTCTTCTCATTCCCAAAATTGAGTTAATATTGAGATGGTTAGAACAAATATTTAGAAGCTCAACAGATTATTGAACATTTCAGCTTGCAGCAATCGAAACAACATTCATCAATTTGAAACTGGGAAGCTCTATTTGACTTAAGACGAATATCCAGTTTTTGAAAAATTGATAACTAGAATAGAGTTATAGTTAAGTGTGACAACCTTACAGATACCTCAGACATTGCTTCACTGCTAGCAAGCCTGTTTAGTACCTCGGTGAAGTTATCTATCCCTTTTTACTGAATTTCCTTTCACCGCTTCGAATGTTAATTTTATGTTTAGACATTGCTTCACTGCCAACATGCCTGTTCAGTACCCCGGTGAAGTTATCTATTTTATATTTTCAGATGAGGGAAATCATTTAAATGAATTTCCTTTCATCGTCTGTAGGACTAGATGGGGGCAATCAATTATGAATTTCCTTTCACCATCTGTCTTATGTTTAGCTCAGGCTTACGAAGCGGGGGCAATCAATGATACTTAATATATCAGGGTTGGTGATCTATGTAAAATTTTATAATCAAGGTTTGTCAACTTGTTTTGGTTATTCTAGTTTAATTTTTCTCAACCTTCAAAACTTCTTAAGACTGTAGAGAAAAAGGGGAAACATTTTCAAGGGATCTTTTTTTGAGAAAGCTAAAAAGTTCAGACAAACTGTTAAACAACTTGAGATATACCGAGTTAGTCTCAAACTTAACCATTTTTAGTCAGAGAGAAAAAGATGAATATTGACCTATCTGAATTCAATCATTTGATAAATTTCAAATTCAATACAAAATCTCTTCAACTTTCAGGCACATGTCTCAATATCCAAAATTTTACTTCAGAATACTCTTATATTAATTTGTCGAACTTATGTCCAAAACACGTAGAAGGCAAGTATTTACAGACTTTGAGATATAACTGCACAGGAAAACAGGGCATTTAGTCTTATGTCTTCGACGATACGAAGGTTAGACAGGCTCCTGGCCGACTTCTCAGGCATAAACTATCTCAGAGACACACAATTATTTTTTATTTTATTTTTATTTATTTATTTATTATTTATTTTTATATTTTTTATTCCATGTAATGCTTTAAGAATCGTGCATTAACATGATCATTTAGGATCTTACCATATAGATTTTCCAGTAGAAAAGAGTTTTTACCTTCAGAAGATGATATTTTAAAGGATCCATACCAGATGTGATCAAATTTACCGTTTTTACCCGGATCTTCCTTTCGAGCATCCCACCTTAAAACTAGATCTCCTGGAAGAAAGTTTTTGTTCTTAGCCTTGCGATCAAATAATAGCTTCATATTATCCTGGTACTTTTGTAGCTTTTCGTCTATTACATCCCTGTGTTGTTGGACTTCAATCAATTGGTTTATTCTTCTGGTGAGAGGATTTGGCTCTTCTTTCTCATCCTGCCACAACTTCATTACAGGAAGTGTTAAGTTTATGGGTAGTACCACATCTGTACCATAAACCATTTGAAATGGTGAGGTACCAATAGATTTCTTTGTTCCTATTCGATTTTCCCATAAAGCATACTTTAAATGTAAGTGCCATGATCTTTTATTTTCCTTTAAGACTTTCTTAATTATGCTGACCAAACTCTTATTAGAAGATTCGGCCAAACCGTTTCCTTGTGGATAATATGCTGTAGAATGTCCTAGTACAATGTTATATTTTTGACAGAAACTAATCACTGCCATTGACTTGAAAGCTTGAGCATTATCTGTTACTATTTTTCTAGGACATCCAAATCTTGCCAATATATTCTCTTCCAAAAATTCTATAACTACTGAGTCAGTGGCTTTCCTGGTAGGAATGGCCTCCACCCACTTGGTGAAATAATCTGTGGCAATGAGAATCCACCTGTGTTGGGCACTTGAATGTGGATTTATCTCACCTGTGAAATCAATCCCCCATTGCTGGAAAGGGGCTTATGTTTTGATTGGAACTAACGGCATAACTGGTAACTTCTGTTTCCCAGTGAAAAATTGACAAGGGTTACAAGCCCTTACCTTAGCATTTACATCAGGGAACAGCTTGGGCCAATAATAACCAACCCTTAAAATTTTGTACATTGTTTCTCTCCAAGCATGATGCCCTCCACAGACCCCTTCATGAAACTGATTGATGACTTCCTCTGTCTTTGATTCAACCAAACAAACTAAGAGGAAACCAAGTGGGTCTTTCCAGTATAATTTTTTCTCAGAAATGCAATATTTAACTGCATGCAATTTCAATGTTCTAGCTTTGGAAGCTGACAATCCATCTGGACATTTCAAAGTTAAAAGATATGTTACTATATCTTTATACCAATAAGATGAAATGAATTTATCCTCAATCTTGTTTTCAATAATTTATCGTCAATTTCATTCATATCTATCCAACCTTCTTCCTCTTGAGCGTTGTTCATCCCAAGAGCCCGAAAATTAGATTCAGCTAGCAGTCTAGCTAGGCCCTATCCTTTAACTAATTTAGTTGGCTTGACCTCCAAGTCGAATTCCTAAATTTTTGCAAGCCATCTACCTCTCTTACCGTCACTGTCTGCTTGTACTAAGATATCCTTTACAACGCTGGTAGGTACATATGCAATGATTTTGGAATGTAATACATACGTTCTGAAATCCTTCAATGCTTTAACCATTGCGTAAGATTGTTTTTCCATTATATTGTATTTAAGCTTAGCGTCTCGGAGGCTCTTACTGAAAAAGGTGATGGGTTGCTCAAAACCCTCTTCATTCTTTTGTAGAAGAACAACCGCCAGTGTATGTTCTGAAGCAAATGAAAAAATGAAAAACTCCTTAAGATAATCTAGACTTGCCAGTACTGGAGCTTCACTTATAAATTGTTTAATGTGAGAAAAGGATGCCCTCGCTTCTGTTGTCCACTTAACTCCGTTGTTCTTCCTGAGCATATCTGTTATCAGTTTAACAATTTCAGCAAAATTAGGAACGAATCTTCTCAAAAAAATTATTTTTCCTAAAAACGATTGAATCTCTTTAACATTTCTAGGAATAGATAATGTTTCTATGGCCTCTACTCTCTTTGGATCAATTCTGATACCATCTCGGGATACTATATGACCTAACAATTTGCCCTCCTACATGGCGAAATGAGATTTTTTTTGGATTTAATGAAAGACCATACTTACGACATTTTTCAAAAGTTTGTTTTAAATGAATAATGTGATCTTCATCTGATTTTGAAAACACAGTAAGGTCATCCAGATATATAACTACAAACTTATCTCTTTCGCCGACAAAGGCAATATCCATTGCTCGTTGAAATGTGGCTCCTGCATTCATTAATCCAAATGGCATTTTATCATACATAAAAGTAACCCAAGGAGTGGTGAATGCAGTATTTTCCTTATCAGGTTCACTAACAACAATTTGGTTATATCCTGAAAAGCCATCGATCATGGACATCCTAGTAGCCCCTACTACTTTTTCCAGGACGTGATCCATTTTTGGTAGAGGATAGTTGTCTTTAAGAGAAGATTTATTTAAATTTCTAA
Organism: Picea engelmannii; assembly: GCA_009831015.1. Classification (NCBI taxonomy): domain Eukaryota; kingdom Viridiplantae; phylum Streptophyta; class Pinopsida; order Pinales; family Pinaceae; genus Picea; species Picea engelmannii. The sequence goes on along the minus strand of ML784388.1, from coordinate 425,852 downwards.
AGTCAACGCATAATCTGATTTCCCCATTTTTATTTCTTACCGGTACTAGATTAGCAACCCAGTCAGAATATCTCAAAGGAACAATAATTTTAGCGTCTAAAAGTTTTTTCACCTCTTTCTCAATGACAGGCAATAGGATCGGGTTAAACTGTTTGAGTTTTTTCTTGAAAGGTTTGACACCAGGTTTGAGCGGTATTTTGTGTTCTATCACCGAGGTATCATATGTTTTCAAGTCTTCGTATGACCATGCAAACACATCTTTATATTTTTTCAACAATTCTGTATATTTGTTTTTATTTTCTACTGACAAAAATTTAGATAACTTGACCATCCTGGGATTATCTACAGTTCCTATGTTACAGTCTTCAACCTCTTCTGGTTGAGGCTGTAGAGTAGTCTTAGAAGGTATGTCGTCTTTATTAAAGAGTCTTTCTAAAGGTATCAGACCCTTGAGGATTTGATTATTTTTTAAAACAAGCATTCGGTGATCAACTATTTTGTCATGAAACTCCTTTGCGTCTTCACCTTCCTGCATGATCCAAAAAGGATCATTTTGATTTTCCTGATCATTATATGTTTCTGAAAATTGGTCTAAAGATTCAAGAAACTTTCTAAGTTGTTCATCATCTTCGAAAACTTGCCAATGCTGAACATTATCAGGTATGGAAGGTCGATGTCTCATTTGAATATGATATTTTAAATTGAAAGTTGTTGGGGGGCTAAACGTTGAAGCAGCTTTAGATAAGGCATCGGCCTGTTGGTTTTCGGATCTAGGGACAAAATGGAAATTCACGGAAGTGAAGAAATTCTCAACTAAATCCCATACACAGTTTCTATAAGTCCTTAATCTAGGATGTTTTGCTTGGTATTGTCGGTTTACTTGTTTTATGATCAATTCAGCATCACCGAACACTTCAATATTTTTAATTTTCATTTTTCTTGCAGCTTCTAAACCAAGTACTAAAGCCTCATATTCACATACATTATTTGTACAGTCTATATACCACTGGAGCCTGTAAGAAAAAGGTATTACAAATTGATCGTCAGGGGCAATAAGGAGTACTCCAGCCCCAGCTCCGAGATATGAAGAGGATCCATCAAAAAACATCTTCCATGTACCAATATTATATACATTTTCTTTTATTTCATTTTTTTGAACTTTTTCTTCTGTATCTTTATCATCTACATCTATCTCAAAATCATCATCTAACGATAAAATACAGTTACCTAAATCTTGATATGCGATGTACACTGGGTGATTATTGGGATTTTTTGGGTCACTCACAGTGAATGCCATCCGAGTTTCCCCGTATAAACGACTGAATTGTCCTCTAAAAACAAGGATCGTAGCGTATGTCATATCTAACTAAATGGATCCTCCAAGTTTAGCACCCCATGATCTAGATAGTAGCATTCCGTATTTCGGGGGAATATCTGCAACTACTACATCCATAAGGATGCTTTTAGAGGGTATCTGGGCCAAGTTAACCACTAAGTCTTTAATCATCCCTATGCATTTAACTCTCCTAGAATCAAAAGAATACAAATCACCATAGGGTCTAGTAACTTCGAGACCAAGTTTATCCATAATTTCTTTAGGCATGACATTATGCGAAGCTCGAGAATCCAACACACAATTGTGTAAAAGATGATAAAAAATGGTAAGAGTGATATAAAAAGGAGCTACTGTATCTTTTGCCCCTTCTACGTGTGGACCGAAAACTATGATAGGTTTATCATCTTCTAAGTTAATGGTGTCGGCCTGACATTCCTTTTCAGAAAAATTTATCATTTTGGCTATTTGTTTTCGGTATATTGGATTTTTAGCTAATTCGACAAGGGGGATAGGAATTTTGATCTTGCTTATTTCATTTTCCAAGTTAAAATTTCCTGTGGCCTTGTCATTTTCAATGTGTGGGATTTCCATAACCTTTTTCTCGGTCTTATGTTGTGATGTAACCTTATTTTCTTTTATCGGAGTTGGTGTATTTACAAGTGTAGTTCCTACTAGTTCTAACTGTACAGGGTTATCTGTTGTATTTCTTTTTGCAAACAGTTTATCTGCAACTTTAGGGTTCTCCTCATTAGAATCGTTTCTAAGCAAAACCTTTTTCGTTTGAACATTAGGAAGATTTTTGTTTCTCGGTCTCAGGTTATATCTTCCCTGCAAATCAGTGATAATGTCATCTGCTACACTTTGATATGTATGATCATCAGTTGCATTAATGGTAGCCGCATCGTCTGATTCACTTTCCTTATTCAATGATGCTTCATAATATTGTCTAGATAAACAAGGATACCAATTATCATCACCAAGACAATGAATATCTTCATCCAACTCTTCAAATCCGTCGAAGTCTTCTTCTCCAATATAATCTTCACTCTTAAATGGTGCTTGAACTTTTTGATCTTCATTTTTTATCGTTTTATGTGGTCCTTGAGGTTCAGGATTTTTCCGGAAATCTTTTCTGGGAAAATTATCTCTTCTAGGTCTGTCTAACTCCATTTTTGAAATTTTGTTCGAGAGTTGTTGGATGACCCTAGCCATTTCATCAATTTTATCTCCAGCAGATTTTCCTGACCCTGAAGGTCCACCTTGTTCTTTAAATTTTTTATTTTCTATTTTTCTATTTTCTGTCTTTGCTTTGAGCTTTCCAGATGCCATAATAGTAGATTCAATTTCTACCGCATCATCTTGCATTTTAGGGAGGTCTAATGATCGTCTCTCCCTCAGTAGTAAAGCAAATTCAGGATCAAAAGCGCCTGAATAAGTTACTTTGGATGAAGGTTGTGAAGGTTTAACTTCAGCTGGAATCTTATTATATAATTTATTACATATTTGTGTAAATTAAAATACTGACTCATAATTTTTCTATTTTAAGGCTCTGAATTTTGTTAGGTAGTAGAGGTGATCTTTTCTCTCACCCCATTGTCTGATAAATGCACTCTCCAACTCTTCACAATATGTTAATGACCCAGCTGGTAAGGATCTAAACCAAGTTCTTACTTTCCCTTCAAAGGTTTGAACAAGTAATCTGGAATAAACATCTTCGTGTTCTAATCCAAGTATATCTGCAAATTGATCGAAAAATTGATGTGTTCTTGTGCAGTTAGATCTCCTTCCCCTGTAAATTTAGGGAGGCTCTTCATATATTTTTCAGGGAGATCATGAAGAGGGGTAGGAAGAACTAGGGGAGCATACCTAGCAGCCACTTTGGCGAAAATCACAGGAACTGGTATTTGATTCCCTCCACCTCCACCACCTCCTCCACCTCCTCCAACATTTTGTCCTGCCATGGTTAGATTTGGAACTGAAGTTAGGACAGTGTGTGGGGGAGATCCTTGGAAGACAGGAGATGAAACTTCAGGAAAGGAAAAGTGTCAAAAGAGGGTGGAAGCGAAAGTGATCGTTCAAAAGTTTCCAATGAATTTGATTGTGTAAAATTAGGTTGATCTGTAGAATGAAATGATAAAAGGATTTGTTTAAAAGATTTTCTTGACTTTAAGATTTTCTCCAGATTAGAGACTGGTGATGTCTGTTTTCTATCTGGTTTTTTCCTAGTGTTTTTACGGCTACTAGCCAGTTTAGCAAATGTGGAGTCGCCAAGTGAAAGATAATTTTAGCCTTATAAAGTTTTCTGTTCTTGTTCACTATAAAAAACAGAAATGGTTAGTATCGTTTTTTCCCAGGGAAATAATTCGTTACTTCATTCCCCGACAACGGCGCCAAAAAGATGTTGTTCCTGAGTTTGTGTTTTAAGGCTATAAAACACACCGTCAAGGCATCCGAATAAAGATCTTTATGATAATACTTTTAAAACAAGGAAACAAAGAAAGACTACATCAGATTCAGTTTCTCAACTGTCTCTGTCTCTCTTCCCGTTGTTCCTGGATGCTTATGTCACGTTCGATTGCAGCTCACGACCTTTCTAATTCAGTCCTATTTGTTGCAGTTTGCAAGATGGTGTTAAATAAGTTTAGTGCAATGCTTGTTTGATCTTGTAGACCAGGTTCTACGTTAGGTTGTCTACCATTAGGAACTGTCATGGGTGATAGGGTTTTAAATATTTGTAAAGGTTTTTTTTATATATTGGTTACTTCATACTTTCAGAAAAGATATTAATGAAAACGACTTTAAAATCTAAAACAGTAATAAAAACACGATCAAGGCCGTTTCCTGGTTTTGTGACAATTTTGAAATTGTGGACAATGAAACACAACAACGAGAAATATAAGGCTTTTATTTGGAAAGAATATTATACTTCAATTTAACAATAATGGAAGAGGAACATGATTTCTAACAAAGAAAAATATTAAGGAACAGAAGGTTACAGGTCTTAAAATCACTAAATTAATTTCAGAGGAAAAACTGTAACACATTCAACATCCAAACCAACTTGAAACAATAAACAACAATTGCCTATAATTTCCAATTGATTTACTTGCTATAAATACACATTAAGAAGAAGATTTAACAAATTATGATGAACAAGGGAAGAAACATAGTCACGAAATTGCAGAATCTAGAATCTTGTTTGCGATTTATATTATGATAAACTTTAAAGTTGATCGTACAAAAATCGACTTTCTCCCAAAATTTCTAAAGCCCTGTTTCAGTCTCTTGAAACTATATTTATACATTTATGTCAAAATCTTCTGTTGGTAACTAACCAACTTCCTAATACTTCGGTTGCATTAACTAATGTCAACCGTTTACAATTTATTTCGAAATTCTAAAAATAGAAATATTTACAAAGTTTTAACTTAGAGTTGAAGAACTTTCTTTATCTTCTTCGACTTCTTGAACATGTTTTTCTAAAAAGTTAACCAAGTCTTTGGGATCTTCTGGTACTTTGTTTTCTTCAAACGAGAAGAAACTGCTTTGCAGATCAGGCAATTGGTTTGCTATCGTTTTCTCAGTGAATTTAGCTTTCTCTAGTTTCGTACTTGAAGTCATCATCCACTTCTCGATTTCTGAAATGTTGACTGCTTTGATATTTGAGATTTCCACTTTCCTTTCTTCAAGTTCCTCTTTTATTTTCAGCTGATGCATGTTGATGTTGATTTCTCCTAATGACTCAGAAAAGCCATCAGTCCCGATCTGTACTGAATCTTTTTCAATAGAATCGAAGATCTTTTGACAATATTCAATTACTCCTTTTGTTATTCTTTTATATCCTTCCAATTTTGTTTCCCAGAACTTTATGATTACATCCCCTTTCAACTGCTCTGAAATAGATAACTTCTGTGATTTTTCACCTTCTTATTTTCGTAAAGAAGTTATTATTTTTTGGAAAGAATTTCTTGTTGTTTTTGCCTCTCTTTCCTTTTGCACTACCTTTTCCATAGACTTCTTAGATTCTTGAAAATAATTCTGGATAACTTCCAGATTGCAGACTACCTTCTGTTGTTCTCCTTCAATATTTGTATATACCTCTGATGCTTTAATCTTGAAATGTTCTATTTCAATCACTTGATTGGTAATTGAAATAATTTTATCCTGTAGAGACTTATTTTCGTTGCCCAACTTCTGCACTTGTTCTTGGGTAATCTGAATCATATGTTTTGATTCGGTCAAGTTTTTGTTTAACTTCTGGATATATTGTATATATTTAAGTCTAACCTGTTCTAGACCTTTTTGTATTCCCCATCCAATCATTTTTTCATTTTCCTTCAATTTATCCTGCAGGTGCAATATTTCTCGATCTTTTTGCTCTAACATTGTTGTTAGATTTCCTACTGAATACATATTGGATGATGATATTGCACCCATGGTTCCTGCTAGCTCTATAGCAAATTCTCCTTCTTTTAACTTCTTTCCATCAATGACAATCGTATGTTTTTTTATCACTCTTTCACCTACAGGATGTAATTCCTGTTTCAAGATGGCTCTTCATTTTTTACTGAAGAAATAATCCGATGAAGGGATCTCATCTCTGCCGATGGGCTCTAAGTCACTTACGTATAGAACTCCTTCATGAGGGGTTCCGAAAGTATCCTGCAGTGGGGTTAATGTTGTAATGGGACTCCCCATTTCCTATGAAGTTGTTCCCCCAATAGTTTCTGGAACATCATCAAGGTTTATTGTGCTTGTTTCTGCTTCTTTGCCTTCTTCTGTCTGTGTATCTTTGATCTGCGAACTTTCTGTATTCTGAGGAGGAATCTCAGAATATTTCAATTTACCTTTATCACTTGTATCATACTGAATAATGGTTTCAAAACCTGTAGGAATTGTTTCTTGTTCATGTGCTGATGTTGGAATTTTGCCTTGCAAGATCTTTGGCAAACACTGTCTTCTATTTCTTTGAAAATATGCAAACCCCACCTGTGCATCAGGTGACAAGGTTTGCACTCTACTTTGAACTTCCTCATAAGACTTAAGATTTCTAAAAACATCATCATAAAGTGAAACTTCATGTTCATATGCTTTCAATCCACACTGTGTGACATGCCGATTGATTATTTGATATGGGTCATGTTTCCTGTGTTCTATATCCACTAATTTCACTTCACTCAATGATTCGGCTTATGACTTAGAATGACATATGTTTAATAAAACAAATTTCCCTAGATAAACCAGAAAAGGTGGCCATGCCTTCTTCTGTTGAGCTTTCAATTCTAGCCCAATACCACCATTTATCAACTGATGAGCCACTTCTCTGCATATTAACCTGTCTGGTAAAATTTTGGGTAGTGCATGTGGCGAAATAGAACAGCCATAAACTCTCACATAGGAGAAATTTTCTTCAATGAACCAATCAACAACTGTCTTGAGGTTTTCTGTAATGGTATGTGAAATACGAGGGGGTTCACATCCAAAGAACATTTTGTGCAGCGGAATAATTATATAGTGACACACTTCATAAAAATTATTTTTGGCATTTTCTTCCCAAAGAGCTGAATGGTACTCATGGATAGGCTCTGGGCAAGAGGCGGTCCAACTCCAATTCATTAGTGGGAAAGGAGTCATAAAGCAAATGGCATCCATTATATACGCTGACATATAAAACGACACTGTTTGTCCCTTTGACCTAGTTGTTTTGTAATTTATAATTTCTGAGGTGATGTTGTCTGATATAATTTTATGCCAATTGAAACTACGCCCCTCTGAAACTTCTTCTAAGAAAGGTGTCCATTCTTCACTAAAGTGATAAGAATCCTTTTTCCCATATAGTCTACACAACATCATTGCTAAATACACCATATATTCATTTAGTGAAGCGGTGGGATAGATTCCATGTAAATCAGCCCTAAATTTATTTTCATCTCTGGCCCATCCTCTTATCATGTCAGGGTATGTTTCGCCACCTTCAATGCACTCTTTTTGTTTAAATGTAGCTACAAACTCAGTATTGTAAGTGTGTCTATAATTGGGCGAGATTTTATACATTACTTGGATATGTTCAGGTCTAAATGAGTCGATGACGGCTCCTTGTTCGTTCAGGATACTTCTGGTCAGAACGACTACTTTATCCAGTGCCCAGGCAACCATATATGTATATGAAACCAGTCTCGGTCATGCTGCAACCTTATGAAGCCTAGTCTCGGTGATATCTCGGAGATGGTTGTCTGCACCATTGTCCTTGTATTTGAGTTCATCTTCCATTTTTTCTGCAATTGCAACCCATGATTTGACAGAGTGTACTACCCCAGCTGCAGTAGTATCTGGAATAATATCGCCTTTTGGTTTCTCTTCAGTTTTCTTTGAAGCCTTTTTGGGCGCCATACCTCTGTGTTTAATTGAGTACCTGTAACAGAGCAGAGTTTAGCTTCGAAATAATAATGTAAACGTTTCAAAACTTATTTTGAATATATCATAAAATCGTCGAGATTTGTACCTCTGTTATGAAATAAATGCAAAAGATATTCCCGAATATATGCATTTAATGTTTGTACCTGAGCTTTCCCGATATTTTCAAATATCATAGCAACTTAACAAGTTAAATAATTTGTGTATTAAAGATGATTTATCAAAAGTTTAAACCTCAAACCTTGTTTCTAAGAATAATTGATTAGCATTAATCTTGATTTAAATTTGGAAACACTCTTATCGGGGTTTCGGAACTTTCGATGTGAAGGAAATAAGTCATCGCATAACCCCGATCGCCGAAATCGCGATGTGTTATTTAGTTAAAACACTTTTATTATCTTAATTAATCCAGATTTAAGATTTTCGAGAATTCATTAATCAGTAAATTGGAGATCGGGAAATCGGGGATCGGGAAATCGGGAAATCCAATGTCATGAGAACTGCTGCTCATAAAACCGCGAACCCCGATATCCCGATATGATTATGTGCTCTTAATCATGATTATCATTAATTATATTAATTATAAATCTCACTTAAGGATTATCGTAAGATCGGGAAATCAGGACATTCGATGACAAGTTTCTTTATTCTCACAAAATCGCGAATCCCGATTTTGCGATGATATTAACTTAGATTTTAAACCCCTTTTTAAATCTGATTTAGGTAAATGATGTTTTAATTAAGGATTAATGTATCGGGAAATCAGAAATCGGGATTTCGCTATTCAATATGCATTGAACATTTGTTCACGCAAAACTCTGAATCGCGATATCCTGACGTGAATTAAAATTCTTGTTTTCTTAAATCAATGTCTGTTTTAAAGGCTATTTAGAATAACATTGGAAAACCTAAATTTGTTTAGATTTTTAATCATTCTTTGTCCAAAAATAAATAATTAAAGGCGTCGTGAATTTATCAGTGAGGGAAACCTTATTTTAGGAAATTTTAGAAAATACGAAGATTTCAAAAATATAAAATTTTTATCCTCAAGGTAAAAAATTTAAGGTCTGTTTCAACACAAGCGATATGTCTTCATCACGGGATCAACGCCAAATCAACAGCCGAAGAATCGAGTTACCTATGATTATAGGTCCCCAACATAGGCTCCACCTGGGGATGGAAACTCTTTTAGGAGGTGTCAAGAACCACTGAACTCTAAACATGCGGACCGGTGCTTTATTTATTGGGATGATCCCAAAATATTATTCTACAACCTGTACCTATTTTGAGCTTTCAAATGAGACAAAATAAAAAAGAAAACTGTTGAAAAAGAGATTCTCAAAATGCTGAGCTTATTCACACTATCCTATCCTAATCTACTGCAATCATTTCTCAACTAGGTAATGGAAAAATGCCATTGTAGCCAATCCAACAGTTGATATAATAACTCCGTTCCTTTACTGTCTTTGATAAAACTCATAAATAAGTATGTTACTCGTGCTTGAGAGTAATTTCTAGCCTGGTATTCACAATACGAAGTTTTGGGACTGTGAACAATTCCAAAACCTTTGGGAATCAATGGAAATTCTGAAAACAATAACTCTTCCATGTAGACACCTATAGGATCATAATAGACATGACCTATCTCCTAATGTTCAAATTTAACCAAGTCAACAACATGATCTGGCACTGTATCTATACTATCTAGATCCTCAAAAAACTCATGATATGGTTGCAAATTTTCTGATGGGCTTTGTAATGAGACTTCTGCTAAAAAAGACAATGGAGTTGACTACCTGATCATGTCAATATCATAAAATATTTTCATCCCATAGCTGGATGATGGAAAATGACTTTGACAACACAAGTCATCCAACACATTAGATATTGGATCCTGTAAAAATTGAAATGACTGTTGCATTGGTTCCACTGAAACTTCTTGCTTTTTTGTGTGTTCATCCCTCAGTGTATACTCAAGATTCTTTTTTAAAAACTTAAATAAATTGAAGCATAATGGTACAGAGTTATTTTGGATTAACTCATAATTTTTCTTAGGCTTTAAGATTTAATCTAAAATTTGAAAATCAAAGTAGGTCAAGGGTTGCGATTCTGGGTTTAGAACAAACTACATATCAACAATAACATCTTCAACTGATTGATCAGAGAATTTGCGGTCTTCACTATTTACAACCGGCCTAGAGTTTCTTTTCAGAAATTGAAAAGATGAGAAACATAAGGGCAAAGATTTTTTCGTTACTCTGAATTTTTTTTCATTTTCCTCATCGTTGTCATGATTTTTGGGTAGAGGTTGATTGCCATATCTGAACTGTAACTGATCTTCTTCTTGCCAATGTCATGTTGTTGGTTTCTTTGAATAGTTAAGATCTATTTCAGCCTCATGATCATCACGATACTGATCACACTTGGGTAGATTATCCCAGTAAGAAAAGTCATCAAACATTCACATCATATCAGCTAATGTCTCTTCAACAAGATGAGTTGGAACTTCATCTTTGACGATGTTATGAATTGAATCCATGAAATAATCCATTCGTGGTTCAAACTACTAAGGCTGGGCTGCAAAGTGTTTGAAGACATTGATCCTTGTTCATTCTGGTACTAATGGAACATAAGGTCTTTGAACAACAAGTTCATCTTTCCTTCTAATCTTCTACATCATCTCTCTTATAGTGTTTTCCAAAACATCTAGTTTCACTTCTGAATATGTCATTCATTCCTCTTCTATTCTATCTTTCTCTTCTTCCTTTAACTTTGCCTTTTTGTTCAACAAGTTAGCTTCCACATCAATTGCAATATTTTGCATCTCTTCAAGGGTTGCATTGTTCCATTCTCTTAATTGGAATGTCATCTTAGGACCGAAGGCATATGGGTAATGCAAGTGAGTTGATCTTGGGGGTGGCCTTAGATTAGAAGGAATTGCATGCTATAACTTATTGAATCTTGCTGAAAACTGAGGTAGTGTCTCCCCAGGTTGCCTTTTCAAATGGTCATATTCTTATAAGATGAGAAAATCATTTCTCATGATCACCTATCGATCTAAGAATTGTTTTACAAACTGATGGAAATTGCTAATGCTTGCAGCTGGGATACCCTTAAACCAATTTTTGACTTTACCTAGCAATGATAGGGAAAACATCTTGATACAAACATCGTCTTCTTCCACCTCAAATAGATCAAGAAAATCCTCAAGATTTTGAATGTGTTTTTCTGCAGTGATATTCACGTTTTCCCCATCAAACCTGGGAAGGTTTTTGATGTAATTGATAGGGAGGACATGGAGAATAGGAGGTAAATCTAGAGGTTTGTAGCTGTCTGGGATTTTCATAGGTATAGGAGGTAAAGCAAGGGGCTTATAAATATCTAGAATTTCAACCTGTAACTCTAGGTTTTTTACATATGTGTTAGAGATCTTGACAATTGCGGAGAATAAAGAAGAAGGCTTATGTTTGTCAAGGCTTTCTATAGGTGTATGATTATGTACAAGATTTATGGGAATGGGTTCAATCCTTTGAGGTTATTCAGGTTGAAAATGATCCTCCTGAATTTCAATAGTATACTCTGGACCAGGATCATGATAAGAGAGAAAGTAATTGTCGATGAAACCAATAATATCATGAATAAAATTTGATCTTGAGTACCTAGTATTTATATAATGCTTGGTCATGGTTCAGGTTCTTCCTGTAGTGGAGTCTTCGAATTGGAACTGATCTAGAGCTGATTGGAGCCACTAGGTGAATGATCTCAACCTTCTTGTGTCTAGTCACAGTCCACCATCAATGATCATATCTGGAAATTTGAAGTGTACTACTGGGGAATTTCCCCAGTATGGTCTCCATTCTGTTATCACTCTGTAATTTTCCCAAGGATGTGAATGCAGTCACAGAAGCAACATCAAAACCACTTCAAGTATTGGATATATCCCTCCAAGGCTCAGAGATGGATCTCTCCGTCTGATTTAGATTTGTTTGAACACAGATATTAGGATAGCTATGATAGATTGGTATTTGGTTTTTAAATGGTTTAGTTGGAGTAAGAGAAAATCCATTGGGCAATGGGGTCAAAGCAACGAATCATCAAAAATATGTGTCAACAGGATAATATTTGTAGGGTAAGGTAGAAAACTCACCGGATCCTTTAATTTAAATGAAATGAGAGAGACGGAACAGGTCATGAAATCCAATTAAACAAAGAGAAACTAAGAATTCTATGTTTAATCTTCAGTGGAAAACATAAAAATCTATACCAAGCCAGAGACAGAGGGTACATTAAAGCCAATCCTGTCCTTAATCTTCTTGGAATAATTCAGAGGAAGAAAATAATTATGATAACAGAGAAACAAATTCACAAAGAGGTATGCACATCACTAGTCAAAATAGTCACAAGAATCCTGCAACATATCACTATATTATTGAACTATGAATCCATGGAGGCTCTGTGAGCTCTGATACAAATTGAATAATGGTCCCTTTTGATCCACACCTTTCACATTTGATTCATTAAAATATATAAACAAGACTCTCCTCATGCTCAGGAGGTTGAATTCATCCACCTCAGCCAAAAATAAGAATAAAAATCACTAAAAATCCTAAATTGTCTGCCATGAAAGATGGGCCGAATTTCAGCAAAAAAGGGGTCATCTCAGACCTCTATTTCTTCTCAAAGGTGACACATGGGCATAAAATCTAATACATTATTTTATATTATCATGTTTCGGAAAAAATCCTCTTTCAGGTTTTTCAATTTCATCTCCAGTTCGTCGAAACAGCTCCTGCAAAATCAGGACTGTAACAGAAAAATGAAAAACTGGAAAAATGGGGCTAATAGATGGCTTTGGTTCTCCCTTATTATGGAATATATGGAAAATATGGAAGAGTTTTTTGTTCTTCCACCCGTTCTAAACAAAAACCTCTCTCGGTTTTTTAAAATACATCTCTGTTTGCTTGAAATCGCCTTCGAAAAATGACATTCTGAATAGGCAAAAATGAGCGATTTAAAAAAAAAAAACAATTGGCGAAAGCGATTTTTTTAGGGATAG
>ML784388.1:393345-413001 GCA_009831015.1 Picea engelmannii | reverse complement strand
TCCGTGTTGATGTTTAGACAACATCGGGAAGACATTCTCTAAAGATAATAATTAATAATATGATTATTATTGATTATTAAATATCATATATAATAAGTAAATGATAATAATAAATAGTTATTGATTATTCAAGGGACGCATTCTTTCATGGATGGTCACCTTATGTTCCCTATATATGGAACACTCATTATTGTAATAATATATTGAATGTTGATCTTATCTTATATGAAGAACAACCAACAGTCCACTGGCTTGTGGATCTGCCAAGTGTCTCGGAGTGGTTTTAGTAAACAACTCATATAGGACCCCCCTGACATGATGGGATGTGAGGGTGGGGGGTCCGATATGCATGGGGGAGAGGTGAGTGTTTAAACTTTAGGATAGTTTGTATTTTGTTGTTTACTTTTTAATTTTTTGTTTACTTTTTTGTTTTTGTTTATTTTAATTTTGTTTTATTATATTCTATGCTTTGTTTCATATATGTTTTTTTTATTGTTTTATTTTTGTTATATGTGTTTTGACTTTAATTTTTTATTGTATTGTTTTTCTTTTATATTTTTTTTAGTGTTTTGTGTTTATTTTTGTTTTATTTGTTTTTATTTTTATTATATTTTGTTATATATGTTTTTAATATATGTGGTTAATTATATATGTTTTTAATATGTTTTATAATTTTGTTTTATTTTTAATTTTATTTTTAATTAATTTAAATTAATCAGACACTAACCTAATTACTAACCTAAGAAACTAAGTTAATTAGATTAAGTTAATAATTAATTAATCTAATTATTATTTTATTTTAAATTATCCTATTAAAACAACTTTATTAGGTTAGCAAGCATTAGAAAATGCCACTAACCCTTTAATATTATTCGTTTATTATGCTAAGTTTGTTTATTCATGTAGGGAGGAGTGGCGAGCGAGTTGTGGTCAATGGGACAAATGGGAAAGGGAGTGAGGGTGCAGAGGTGGATGAACGATGCAGTAGGGTGATGAAGGATTGGGTGAAATAGATGGAGAGGAAAAATGAATCAACTGATGCAGATGTCTTCATCACAGGAGAAATGCCAAATCAACAGCTGAAGAATCGAGTTACCTATGATTATAGGTCCCCAACATGTTCATCCAAAAACCACTAGATTCATAAAGAACATTTATCCATGAAAAGATGCACAGTTCTAGAATTCAGTTGCCCACTTTCAGATATCATCTCCAACTTGGAATTACATACACCCCTTTATATTAAGAGGGGTGAATGTTGGAAACCTAATCCGCTAGGGTTATGGTATCATTCACTTGAAGGAATGTAAAACACCAAGTGATAGTGTAACTCTCTTTAGGAGTCTAAGAGACCTTGGAATATAAATCCAATTGTCATAATCATGTATATATGCATGTATCATATCATTAATGATTTCACCTTCACACTTATTTAATTTTGTGTGTCTAACAATAAAAAATCTAAAACCATAAATGTTATGAACTCCTAGAAATAACTCTTTGCAAGAGTAAAAAATGTTACAAATTGAATGTTCAAGTTCGAATAAAGAGTTTTCCTATCACAATATTTTTTTTTTCCTGATACTCAAACGATAAATGTAAAGGCATTCGTCCAAATGGATTGGGATTGGAGTTTCGAGGGACCATATAAAATCGTAGAAGAAACATGGAATAAAAGGAGAAATGTAGACACGGATCAAATTTACAAATGATAAATACACTTAATAAAGTTGGATGATGAAATTCTAATACAAAACGAAGGGAAATGCTTCAAAAATAAAAAAAACTCATGAAATGGTAGAGGAATTGTAATGTAACCAGGACCCCACCTAGGCACCATCATTAAAAAACTAAGTTTTGTCACGAACTGAATTTTAGAATTTTCTCCAATTCATCCCATTATCTCTCTGATACCATTAATTAATTAACCATCCATCCTTCTTGAAGGATCGTATTTGGACCCCTTTCTAGGCCCCTAATTCCAACAACATCAAAATGCCCTGCATATGCAACAATTATGAGGTTCTAATAACATACATATAAAAATTATAACATAGTATAATTATACATATACAAACACATTATTCAACAAAATAAAACTTATATTTTATTCCAAATCACTAACTAGTTGTAGACCTTAGACGTCCCTCCCAACCATAGACTATGTTGTTCATTCACCCTCAACAATAGGTCACCCCCGAGATGGGGATCTGAATCCACCAAGACAAAGGATACCTAATCCAAACAAATGTCCCACAACACACAAATCAGGACAAGGCCAATGTCACCAACTCTAGTAGAAGTTCCACCTCACAACCTCTCATTCCCCACAACCTATCCCACCCAAGGAATTATACCCATTCATTTCTCCATATTCCTTTGACTATCCCACTTCCCTTATAGTGCTTCAATAACTAGTTGAACATGAAGTCTCAAAGCTCTGTGGCACATGGAACACAAGGCTACTTTAAGAGTTACAACACCCACTAGGCCATCACACAAAAAAACTTGTTCCCAACAATCCTCTCACCCAAAGAGAATTCTCCATAGGTATGGAAACCTACTTCTTCAACACAAAAACCCAAGTATTTATAGGGTAACATCATATCCAAAACTCACACTCTCTACGAAATCATAAGAATGATGGAAATAATGGGATAATTACACTAAATTCCTCCTTTACATATGCATGTGCCCATCTTGACACATGGCACCCAAGGAACTACTTTTCCCCCACTTGTAATTATTCCCCGCCACTTAGGAACTTAGGATAAAATTATATAATATTGAGGAATTTAGGAATATATTATATTATTCCCTTGTATTAAGACCCCTTGACTTAGCCCCCTTTTTTAATCCCATAGCCCTCTTTCCTTCTTGTGGAGTCCTACCCCCCATACTCTTTCATCTGAAAATGATGCATTTTATTAATATATATGAGTGATTACATTTTATAATGTTGGCCCATAGGCATTTCAACATATATTATCTCTAACCTAATAATCGCATATGAACTCTAGCCCAAAACATATATACAAAGGCAGTCTGGCCCAAAACATCCTGTCTCACCAGCCTATAAAACATATGTACATTTACAACTGGTGGTTTATCCTGGGGGTATTACATTCCACTCCCCCTTATTTATGCACTATCCTTGGTGCATTATATACACATGTACAATAAAAATTATTCAAGAAGATCCAAAAACATTGTAAGTATTCTTCTTGCATGGCATCCCCATTCTCCTTATGTCGCATATTTAGGATTGTAATAGGTCCACTAGACCTCACTCACTCCATACCCTTGTCATTGAAGCTTGTTTTATTTTAGTTCTCTTCTTTCCAAGTGATTGATTCATGTCTTCATTCTTCAGCTGTTATATGGTTATTTCTATACCTGACAGAGCTTCCTCGGGTGAGAACTCAAATCACTGCTCTTTCTGACACACCCTCATTATTTTATCCACCATTCCATATGAT
The DNA here is from genome assembly GCA_009831015.1 of Picea engelmannii. Taxonomy (NCBI): domain Eukaryota; kingdom Viridiplantae; phylum Streptophyta; class Pinopsida; order Pinales; family Pinaceae; genus Picea; species Picea engelmannii. Next base: position 409,522 of record ML784388.1, on the reverse strand, counting down.
TTTTCGAGTTTCCTCTGCCTTGCTGCACTCACCCATCTAGGCTCAAGAATCCCTTCACTGCTACATAGTATTTTAGCGATCCATATTGCCAAGGATTTCACATGCAAGGAGAGCACAAACTCATCACTAGAACTCCATTAATGGTATTCATTCTATGGCAATCACAGGGTTACAATGTCCTAACAATAGCCTTTCTTCCCAAGCTCTCCAACTTTAATAGCCATCATCTCATATATATCACACACATATAGTCATCAAGAGATAACATCATAACAATTTCACTTAAAAATTCAAGTTGTTTTCATTATAAGGAAATTCAAATCTTCTCAAATATGAGATTCCCTCTCATAATTGCTTGGGATCTTATAGCAACACACATTGGTATTTCTTGTGGATTACACCATTTCCATACTTGAGGCCAATTTTTCCTACAACACTCTCAAATTGCATTCATCCAAACATGTTGTTAATATATCATGCACAATATACTTTTATTGCAATAATTACAACATATTACAAAGTGATCTCAAAATTGTATCCACTCAAAAATTCAATTACTTCTATCTATGCATCATATTAACTAGAATTAAAGTAGCATTCCCTACACATGCATTATCAACATCAAATATTTTCCTTCTTCTAGCCATCATTCTTTTCATTATTTTGTTCCCCTAACAAATCTTTCCTGTAGTCCATCCTCACATGACTACTTTAACCTGCAACGTTTTCATTGCAATATCTAACAGTCCCTTAAATGTTCTCAACTTCAAGAGTCAGTAATTATTACATCATTTAATTTATTAACATAATAATTTTGATGAAATATAGTATATGCATGCATTCACCAAAATGCATTCAATAATCCATTTAAGAATATATTTATCTCATCATGCATGTGTGAATATTCATCACTTGCACAATTTTATAACGTATTCATGCATACCTATTCAATGAACCCTTTCATTTATTTCATAATGACCTTTTATCTAAGCCATGCAACCCACCATGATGAATTGAGAGGTTTGGATAATGCATAAACACATCATCCATATACTTCCCATTATTTGTTTGACCATTTAAATGTCTTCCTTTTCAACCCAAACACTACACCAAGAATATAATTCTTTTGGTGCTCTTCAGTGTTGGAAAACAAGGTTGCAGTCCAAACATCAATTATAAGTAGGAATACTATAGGATAATTGTGTGGTACCATAGCCTTTCCATATCCAACCATGTCATGGGATCACACATAGATACCTTTACTAGCATTCATTCTTATAACATGATTATACCCCTTTTATTTACTTTGGTTATTAACTCATAACCAACAAAATCCTAACATGCTTATTATGTCATATGATTGAATTCATAAGATAAATATATTTTATAATTATCCAAGGCATTCGACCTTTACCACCCCAATTCGTAAATCATTCCTTTAAATGCATTCAATCACACACAATAATATCACTTCGAAAGTTAAATTTTGGTTGAGGAAATTCTTACCTAAATTCCCCTTGATCAATTATAGAACATAAGTACATAGAATTCATACATGCATGGATTTAATTTAATTTATTTGATGCTACTTGATTAGATAGTATCAGTAGAAGCTCCCATGCTTCTTTCACCAACCTTTTATTCAACATTTAATATTCATGTTGTTTCCTTCATATGGATGACTTCCATATAAAACAACATCAATACCTTTAGCCATGCAATAACTTCCTCTTTCCTGGCACAACAACTATCATTAGCATCTTTAGTATTCATATATAACAATAGACTACTCTTAGTCTACAACATGTTATGTACACTCTCAATTACTTTCACATGCACTAATGCATGTATATATGCACTAAGAATGCATCCTTAACATGCCTATGAGTGCATATTCATTCCAGCTTCCCTTTTTATATATGGTTGTCCAAAAACCCATATCATAATTGTTGTTACAACAATTTCATCAACTTATTTCATCATTTACCACTCTCTTTGTTGTTCCTGGATTTCCTCAAATCTCACCTGATTTTTGTATCGTTTTATGCTTTCACTCAAATAATTGAGCATGATTTCTTACTTCCCTATCCACTTTCTAGCCAAATCATACTTGACCCATTTAAATTTCTACCCGTGCTATATTATTGAATTTGAATCTTCAACATCTGTTTACTTTTCTGGAAAAAACTAATTCACCTTTTCTCTTTCTGACCACTTCAACACTTATGGTGCCTTCACCATTTTCTTCTCCTTATTAAATTGGCCTCAAACTTGGCTTCTATAGTCAATTTTCCATCATACTATAATTTTTCACATATGTCCTCTTCTTCTTTTTAGCTTCATAGAGACCACCTTGGAGGAGTCAACTTTACTTTAACCTATTGAAAACTAAAATGGGACTTCCAACATTGTATCCTTTCACAAGTACTTCCTTTCATAATCGAGATAGTTTATTTTAGGTTACATCTATTTTTCATACCATGTCAAGCATAAAACCATTCTATTCCTCATATGACTCTTAATGATTTACCTTATGAAAATCACCTCCCTTATTCAATCCTTTTGACATGTCATTGTTGGAAAAATGGTTGTCATTGATGTCAACTTTGGAAGCCCTAAAGAAAACCCATAAGCCCCTAAAAGTGATGAGGATGTGTCCACTTGAAGAATACTTGAATATACTTTACATATGTGTATATAACTCCAAAGTGGTCACCTTATGGTGTAGCATTTAAGAATTGACCTCATGGGATGAGATAACATGTGGTTGTTTCCACATGCCCACTTTGATTTGTACACAAATGGAGCCTTGAAGGAGACTTGAAGAATCCCCTAAAACCAAGAGAATAATCCCATAAATAAAAGTGAAGAAGCCCATAAATCCAAGAGAAGAATCCCCTAAAGCCAAGTGAAGAAGACCCTAAATCCAAGAGAAGAAACCCCTAATTTAAAGTGAAGAATCCCCTAAGGTCGGCCATCCTTAAGGAAGAGGTATGAACCAAAAGTTGCAACCCTTCTTGGCACCCCCTCGTGTGGAGAAGACTCATATAAATAAGAGGATACTCAATTGCATTTGGATAACACCAATTTGACCTAGCCAAGGAAGAGGAGTGAATTTTATCCTAGAGGGGCGAATATCCAAGGGAACATGAAGTCTTGTGATGGTTTTTTCTAAGAAATTTTCTTTGAAGGTCATCTTGGAATTTTCAATACAATTTTTATTCTAGAATGACTCAGATAGAGAAACTTGGATATGTTTAAGAATAAATAGAAAAGAATATTAGGTATGAATTTCAGGTCTTGACTAATTACAGGTTTAAAGTTATATTCAGTGGAAGTTGAGATTTTTAAAACTAGGGTTTTCTTCTTCAAAAGGGGTCATCTTTCCATTTTCACTATATTTGTTTTTTAGGGATGATTGAAGGAGAGAAACATGGAGAAATATTAAAGAATATAGTGAATAATAGTGTATACAAGTTTAAGATCTTGATTCATTACATGTATGGAGTTATACTTGCTAGAAGTTAGGGTTTATGACTAATCCATAAACTAGTCTCAAACATGTGTTCGAGATAAAATGGTTATACCTGAAGCTTGGTAGGTCCAAATTGAAATAGAATAAAAAACACACCTATATAGGACAACTTGAACATCTGAGAATGAAGGAAGATGAAGATATTGCATCTTATTTTCTTTGATTTGATGAAATTGTGAATATTATAAGAGGACTAGTTGAAAATATTGAAAATTCAGTTATTGTACAAAAGATACTGAGATCTCTCCCAATGAGATTTGAAACTAAAATATCGGTTCTAGAAGAAAGAAAATATTTGGCTATGTTGAACATGGAATAATTACAGCATATGAAATGAGAACAAAATAGGAAAATCCATCCAAAAGGGAATCATATTTCAAAGCCTCCAAGAAGATAAGAAATAATAAGCCAAGTTCAAAAACTTCCTCTAGTAATAGTGATGATTCATACAATGAATAAGAAGCCAACTTTGTCTGAAATATGAAAACATGAACCAGTAAGTACAAAGGTAAGCTTCCTTTCAAATGCTTTAATTGTGCTAAAGTTGTCTATTTTGATTCCAAATGTCCTTATGTAAGGGGTTTAGATAATGATGAAGAATATGTTCCTAAGAAAGACAAAATATTAGAAAAGAGACAAGGAAATAAAGAAAGGAAGATTTCTGAAAAATAAAATCCTCTATTCAAAAGGCGGAAGTTCCTCCTATGATGAAGATGATGATAGTGATAGTGACTCAAGAAGAGTACTCTTGATGGCATTAGAGACTCAAGAGAAAACTATTGAAAATAATGAAAAAAACTATGAAGAAGAAGGAGAAGTGAATCTTGAGGCATAATTGATCAGTTCCATAAGAGATCTAAGAATAAAAAGGAATAAAAAAAGTATCTCAAAGAAGAGTTAAGTAAATTGAAGGAAGTCTTTCAAAACCCTAGAAAAAATCTTGAAGAATCCAAGAAGACTATCATAGATATAAGGATTAAGTTGGAAGAATCCAAAGTGATTGAATAAACACTCAAGAGATAACTCGAAGAAAAGAATCAAATAACATAGAATTTGGAAGCTGAAATAGTCTCACTAATAAAGGAGCTACAAAAGAAGGACATCCAACTAAATTTTGGCAATACCACCAAAATACTGGATGAAATCATCTGCAATAAAAAACCATTCTATGACAAGTATGGACTTGGATACAAAAAAAAAATATTGATAAGGGTTCAATATTTATGATGAAAGGAAATGAAGTAGAGCAAAGAAGTTATGCATATACTATCAAGGGTTCGATCAAGAATGAATCATGTAAGTCTCTAAAGGAGGACATATAGAAACTAGAAATAAATAAGAATCAAGAAGAAGATCGTTCATTAATAGGAACATGGAATCAATAAACAACAATGAATAAAACATAAGAATAAGATCATGATTTCATAAGAACAACACCAACTAAAAGACCACCCACACCTAGGTACTAAAATAGTTTTCTTGGTTTGTGTTATTCTTGTAATAATTTTGGGTATAAATCCATAAATTGTAGAGCCTCTGCAAAGGGTAGAAACACCTGGAATAGAAGTAGTTATGAAAATCCCAAGAATCATTATGAAGGAAATTATCCCAGAAATCCTCGTGAGGCATTTGAGAGAAATTCTAACAGTTTTGTTTCTCTGGGTTATGAAACTGAATGCTACAATTATAACAATTTTGGACACATAGCCAGAAAATGTAGAAGTGATTTGATAGTTTCTTTAAGGGGAAGTAGACACGTTCCTCTCAATCATATAGGGGAACAATAGAGAACTTGGAAAAGGAATCAAGAAGACTTGAAGGTTGAGGAATGTGGGTTTGCCTTATAATCCCATAATAGAAGAAGCCATTGGTATATTGACAATGAATGTTGAAAGTATATGATTGGAGACAAAAACATATTTGTAACATTAAAGAAATAAAAAGAGGTGTTTGTCACATTTGACAATGATAACTCAACCAAAATTTTTGGAAAAGGCATAGTCAGTCTTGGAAACAAAGATGTTGTGGTGGGAAATGTCCTACATGTTGAAAATATGAAGCATAATTTACTAAGTGTGAGCCAAATGTATGATCAAGGATACACACTTATATTCAATTAAAAATAATGTGGAATAAGGAACGAAGTATCAGGAAGACTATTGGAAACATCGACAAGGACTCCAAACAACATATACATCTTGAATGAGATCGAATAAGAAAAATGTTGTTTGGTAAAAGAAGATGAAATTTGGATTTGGAATAGGAGAATGGGACATATACACTTTGATAATATTGGAAAGTTCAAAAAGAGGAAAGATGGAAGAGAAATCCCAGAAATTACAAAGCCAAGGAAAACTATGTGCAAGCACCATCAACATGGAAAACAAACAAAAGTTGAATTCAAGACAAAGGAATATTGTATGAAAAAACCATTGGAGATTGTACATACAGATATATGTGGGGCCACTAGAAAAAAAGGACTAGATGGTGAAAAATACTTCATGATACTCATTTATGACTAGACTAGAATGACCTAGGTTTTCTTCCTCAAGAAAAAAGTCAGAAGCTTCGAATATTTCAGGGTATTCAAGGAATTGGATGAAAATGAAACTGATTTGAAAATAAAATTCTTAATATCAGATAATGGAGTTGAGTTTACTTCAAATGAAATGAGGGATTTCTCTGAATAATAGGGAATAAAAAGACTATTCTAAACAACTAGAACACCTCATCAAAATGGAGTTGTTAAAAGGAAAACAAATGTGTACGATAAATTCCCAGAACCATGTTGAATGACTCCAAGCTACGTGATATCTTTTGGGGAAAAGGAGTGCATACAAATATTCATTTATTGAGCATAGGATTGATAATAAGTAATAGTGATAAGACTCCATATGAATTATGGAAAGGAAGATCGACCAATTTCAAGCATTTTAAAATGTTTGGAAGCAAGTGTTACATAAAAAGGGAAGTCAAGAAGATTGGAAAATTTTACTCCCGAGTGGACAAAGGAATATTTTTTGGGTACTCATGCAAAATGAAGGTATATACGTGCTACAATATAATAATAAACAAGATAGTGGAAAGCATGAATGTAAAAGTTTATGAAACACACTTGTTGAATACCAGGAAGAAAAGAGAAAATTCAAGAATATTTGAAGAATAAGAAAATGAATAACTAAAGAAAGAAGAATAGGAAGAGGAAGTAGAACAACAAGAAGAGAAGCAATCAGACGCAAAACAATAAGATAACAATTAACAATATTTTAAGACACCTTCTAGGACACCTAACAATCGGGTTCAGAAGAATCATGCACTAGAACAAATCATTGGGAATAGAAGTGTCAGAGTAGAAACCAAAAGAAAAAAGAAAATAAAAAACATCTGAACAAGGACATTTTTCATTATTTTCCATATTTGAGCTAAGTAACTTTGAGGAAGCCATAAATGATGAACATTGGATCAAGGTTATGGAATAATAACTAAATAAAATAGAGAAGAATGAGACATGAGAACTAGTTCCAAGATGAAAGGAAAAAAAATTGATTGGGACAAAATGGGTCATCAAAAAAAAGATAAATGAAGATGGACAGGTAACGAAAAACAAAGCAATACTAGTGTGAAAAGGATATGATCAAGTTGAAGGAATATATTTTGAAGAAACCTTTTCTCTCATGGCCAAAATGGAAGCAATCAAAATATTGTTGGCTTATGAAGGCTCCAAAATGATCAAAGTGTATTAGATGGACGTAAAAACATCTTTTCTAAATGGAGAATTAGAAGGAGAAGTCTACATAGAACAACCAAAAGGGTTTCTACTATCAGGAAAGGAAGACTATGTTTGCATATTGAAGAAATATTTGGATGGAATCAAGCAAACTCCGACAGATTGGCACTCAAGATTGGACATGTATTTATAGCAACAAGGATTCAGAAGGGGAAATGCATATAGTAACCTCTACATAAAAGTGGATCAAGGAAGTATGATTATTATTGAAGTGCATATTGATGACATCGTATTTGAAAGTGGTGATGATAGATTGATTCAGAATATTTCCAAGGATATTCATAATTAATTTGAAATGTCACTACTTGGGGAGTTGAATTTCTTCTTGGGACTCCATGTATCTTAGCTATATGAAGGAATTTTCATTTCCCAAACCACGTACATCAAGGAAATAATAAATAAGTTCAAAATGGAAGACTTTAAACCTATGAGTACTCCTATGGTTACCAGTTGCAAGTTTATCAAAGATGATGAATCTAAAGAAGTGGATCAAAGACTATACAGATCAATGATTGGTAGTGTACTCTATGTGAAATATTCAATACCATATGTAATGCAAGCAGTTGAATAGGTCAAAAGATTTCAAGAATCACTGAAGGAAACCCATGTTCTAGCTTTAAAAAGGATCTTCAGATATCTTAAAGGAACAATAGATTTTGGGCTATGGTATTTGAAAGGAAATAAGTTAACAATGGTCACCTACACAGATGCAAATTGGGCAGGGAGTATTTGTTATAGAAGAAGTGCAAGTGGAGACGCTTTCTACTTAAGTGACTTCTTAATGTCTTGGTTGAGCAAGAAGCAATATTCAGTATCCTTATCCACAACATGAATTGAATATATCGCATCAACAACATGTTGCACTCAGATTCTTTGGATGGATAAAACCATGCAATACATACAAGTGATATATGATGAGCCTATTAAGATGCTCTGTGACAACACAAGTGATATAAACATCTCCAAGAATCCACTTATGCATTCCAAGACCAAACGTATTTCTATTAAGTTCCACTTTCTGCGGGAAAAAGTCACAAAAAATAATATCAAGTTGGATTACATTGGGACAAAAGAATATATTGCAGACATCTTCACAAAGCCTCTTCCTAGGGAGACCTTTGAGTATATTAAAAAATAACTAGGATTAATTTATACTCCAAATTGATTTCCATAATCTTATGCAAGAAAAAAAAGGGAATATTGTTAAGGGGAGTTACGCTTTTCCATTGATGTCAAAGGGGGAGAGAAAAATAGTTAAAATAGAATCATGAAGATAGGAGGAGTTAACATGAAGAAAAGAGGTAAATACATTCATTGGGATCAAATCACAAATATATGGGGAGCGTGGTTGTCTTACTAAGTTTCCATCAATGACAAAGGGGGAGATTGTTGGAAAATTGGTTGTCATTGATGTCAACCTTAGAAGAAGCCATAAAGAAAATCCTAGAAGCCCCTAAAGGTGATGATAATGTGTCCACTTGAAGAATCCTTAAATATCCTTGAAGGAGCTTTGACATAAGTGTATATAAATCCAAAATGGTCCCCTTATGGTGTAGCTTTTGATCACGTCCCTCATGGGATGAGATAACATGTGGTTGTTTCCACATGCCCACTTTGATTTGTACACAAATGGAGCCTTGAAGGAGACTTGAAGAATCCCCTAAAACCAATATATGAACCCCCTAAATACAAACTAAGAATCCCCTAAAACCAAGTGAAGAAGCACCTAAATCCAAGAGAAGAAGCCCCTAAAGTAAAGTGAAGAAGCCCCTAAGGTTGACCATCCTTAAGGAAGAGGTGCGACTCAAAAGTTGTGACCCTTGGTCGCACCCCCTCATGTGGAGAAGACTCATATAAATAAGAAGATACGGATTTGGAAATTTGGATCACACCGATTTGACCTAGCCAAGGAATATGAGCTAATTTCAACTTAGAGGGGCGGAATGGCAAGGGAAGATGAAGTCTTGTGATGATTTTTTCTAAGGTTTTTCTTTAAAGGTCATCTTGGAATTTTTGATATAAATTTATTTATAGAAACATTCAGATAACAAAACTTGGAGGTGTTTTAGAAGAGATAGTGGGGAATCTTAGGTACAAATTTCAGGTATTGAATCATTACAGGTTGGATTTATACTCAGTGAATATTTCAACAAAGTCAAAATTCACCACCTATCCTCAAATTCGAATTACATATTCAAGCTTAAAGATTTGAAAGAGAGAAGATCATGGAATATTTGGTTGGCATATCTTATCTAATCTAAGATATGTGAGAGATGTGTGGAGGACTTGAAGGGATCATATCTTGTAATAATGGGAAAGTAGTTGAGAGTGGTTGAGAGAATAGTGGATCTGTCATTATGACACTCATGTATATAAGAGAGTGTTCTCTCTTCATGGGGGGGCATGTAATTCATAATTTAGTCTTGTAATTAGGAGAAGGGGATTCTTCGATTTGATTCTTTCATTGTTTTTTTGTTTTTGTTTTTTTTTGTTTTTTTTTTTTTATACTAGGGGAATCGGTAACAACGGCAGTATCGTACTCGCGTGACACGGGGTCGAATCCTGCCGGCTGCCTTATAANTTGATTCTTTCATTGTTATTCTTTCATGCTTTGTCATTTGATTCTTGTAATATAATTTGAGATTGATTTATTGTGTGAGCTCACATATGTCTTTTTTCATTCAACTCTTCATATGTTGTATTGCTTTCCTAGATTAATTTCCTGCTTTCCTAGTTAGTCTTTCAATGCTTTCCTAGATTAATTTCATTTCAACAATTTAAATTAGATTACTTCTAGTTCAATCCTTCATATATAGTGTGTGCTTTATAAGCCTACGAACCTCAGATTGACAAATTAAATGGTTGGGCAAGTACTACAAAAGAATTAAACGACAATATTTCCGCCTAACATTTTGGTGTCGTTGTCGGGTAAGAACGATGGATTGAGGTTTAGTTTGAATTTTCATGAAAGTATGATTAGTCATGCTCCTAACTCTGAGGTGACATATGGATAAGGGCATGTAGGGATTGTTCCAATTTCTGGAATTTCAATTTTTGCAACTGTGAAGAGGTTTTCATGTGTTGCAGCAAGTGTGATTTTCAGTTTTTTATTTTGATTTGGGTGTTGTAAGAACCCCTTTTGAAATATGATTTAACCATGAGTGTCATATTGGAACAACTCGCTCATATCCCGACGAAAGCTAGGATTTCTTCTTCTCATGAAGAGGAGATCTTGACAGCAGCCCAGAGCTTAAATACTCCTCCAAAAACGAACGAGGAATCAACATTTGAGGAACTTGAGGAGGACAATGAGGAGATACAGCATGATCTAAGAGAGGGAAAATACGCCTACGAAAGCTATATCGAACGATGGTTCCAAGCGACTACCAGGTTAGATTCTTTTAATTTTTCTTTTAATTTTGTTAATTTATAGTTACAACAAATATATTCATTCATTCTTGTAAAATTCTATTTTTCATTCGAAACATTGCCACTAAACATATTGTTGTTACTGTTGCGTGCATGGATCCATTTGTTATTTGACTACATGTAACTGATTTTTAAGATTTAGTTAGCATAGAGTAGGTAGGCTTTCATTTTCAGTTTTTGTTTTCATTATCAGCTTTTTCTTTTTACCTAGAAAAAGTATGCTCTCCTTTGTGCTTTGTGCGATCGCGAGGAATAGAAAATAGGGATGATTTTGATTTCAGGAATGAACTTTTTTGCATCCATCTTTTGACCTACAAATAAATACAATAATTTTTTTTTTTTTAACAAATAAAATCAAAACCAATTTTACACGTTGTTACAACATGCTGATACAACGGAAATTTTAGATGTTGTTACAGGGAAAATTTTTACATGCTGATACAGCAAAAAATTTACATGTTGATACAACGGAAAATTTTACATGTTGTTACAACATGTTGGTACAATGAAATTTTACTTGTTGAAAAAATGACGTTTTTGTTGTAACAATGATTGAATAAATTTGCAGATCTAAAAACAACAAAACAATAGTGGCATTATGAAATAATAAAAAACAAAACGAAACTGGAACTATGTCACACCTACAACATTCGGTCTAGTCCATTTTTGGTTTGAATGGCAGCAATGCCATCTTTTGCCTGCATCCTTCCACGCTGAAAATGTGTGTGTCTAACTTGCTCTCGATTGAGTTGCACTGCCCATGTAAAACCTGTAGTAATTCTACGCAAACTCTTGATCCATACATTTGACCGACTGCAAACACCCTCGAATGCTTCAAAACCACTCAACCAAGATCTCGTCTCTATTTGCGATCATTGAAAAAAATTGCAACACAACAACAACAAAATAGTTTTGTTGAGAGATCTATCTCCAGATTTGTGATAACAAGCAAACTACCTTAGTCTCCCAATGAACGAGGATCCCAACACAATTCATGTGATAGCTCTTATCTTTTCTGATAATTAAGAAGCTGTGATTTTCTTCCCTGATTTCCATGTTTAATTTAAGCCTCATATAAAAAACTAGACACCTTGTGTTGGGTTGTTGACGGAAAAATAAGAAACAAATCATGATCATGCAACCATTTTTTCTCTACCTTACCTAATTATTCTTGCATAAAATCAAAATCATGATTTAGTTGTGAGATCTTTGCAACAATATACCCTCTTTACGGTGGTTTTTAACTGCTGAAAATATATGTGATGGTTGGTGTCAAAATTGCGATTATCCATATCCATAGGTCGATATCAATAATAGCCTTTAATCCATATGTAGGGTTACACACGTGTTGCCTGGAATTGAATTGTCGACCTTTGCAGATCATGGTTCTTTCATGTTAGGTCACCAATTAATCAACAATCAGTCCAAATCTTGAAGCGATCGGTCATTTCACCATTGAATGATTAAATTATAATCCAAAGTCGTTGCCATTAATGAATAGAGATTGGATGCACCCACTTCTCTTCACATCTTCTTTAGATTTCTTTGCGTTGTTGATAATGCTTATGATCATGACTGGTTGGTATAATTTCTTATTTGACTCCTGGGAAGAAACAAAGAGACGCATATAGACTTATATGCCCATACACCCATGATTTCACTGCTAAATCAACGATGACCAACATTGCAACTGTCATGATTGATGAATACTAGGTCGTATGCCAAGGCTGGCTCGCATGGAAGTATATGTTTCTGTTAGTTAATGTGAACTACTTCCTCATTGTTTGGGCTACGCATATCGATGACAAGGTAGTGGTGAATTTGTGAAGTTGACTTTGTTTAGGTATTATTATATTGCGATGGCCTACTAATTTACTTTACACGTGTTGTATTTTATGCTCTGATCACGATAATTGCTTACCAGTATGCCTGCACTAGTGTTTTATTTAGGGAATTGGAAACCCTTGTGTTCTATGTGTTCACTGGTTACAGGTTCCATTTGATCAGTAAGATCGATGATGATGGAGGGTAGACTCCATTGTGGTGGTGACTAGGTCTATAACAAAGCACAATTACTTGATCATGGATGTTGATGATATTCCCTGAGTCATCAGTGAGGCCTTTTATCTCACAGCATCTGGGAGGCCGGGACCAGTTTTAGTTGATATCCCAAAGGATGTTCAACAATAGATGATTGTTCCATATTGGAACAAAGAAATAAAACTTCATGGCTATATGGAAAGACTCCCAAAGGCCCCATAGATTTCTCAGTTAGAACAGATCCTACGCTTGGTGTTTAACTCTAAGAAACTTGTCCTGCATGTCGATGGGGGTTGCCTCAATGCTAGTTAGGAACTCAAAGAGTTTGTATATCATACAAGCATTCTAGTGGCCAATACTTTAATGGGTTTGGGATCTTTTCCATCTTCTCACGAGAAAATCTTGGGGATGTTGGGCATGCACGAGACTGGGAATGTTGGGATCTATTGCTTGCTTTTGGTGTTCTCTTTGATGATAGAGTGAATGGTAAATTTGAGTCATTTGCAAGCTGTGCCAACATAAGTTCTGAGGATCTCTAGTCGACTCAACAGATGAAATTTATTTACAGTACCGAGGACGCCGACTTTGAAGAAAAGTGCCTCGTTGTTTTAATTAAATAACACAAACACCATTTATTTCTTTGTTTGTTAATAATTTAAATATATATATATATATATATATATATATGTTTTTGTTTTGTTTTATTATAAAACAAAAGCAACAAAACAAACAAAGAAAACAATAAAAAATTATAAAACCATGGAAACACACAAAAACATTATAAAAATCAAAATTATAAAAATAAAAAACATTGTCAAAAATTGTAAATGGACATCTCATTCCTGAAAACGATAGTCAAGACATGTTTTTACGATTAAAAATAAATTTTTTTTCTTAAGACATTTCACACAACGATCGATGATGAAACAAGCGCAATAACAACAGGTATCAAAACACATTCTATTTTCTTTGATTTACCACATTCGTACTTATTCCTGCATGATATGTTTTTCAAAATTCTCACAGTTTTCATGCAGGATTTGTACTAAGATTTTTGCAGGATCAAAGACGACTAATTTTAATGCTGACGTGATTTTCAAGAATCATAAAATACTTCAGAAAAAACATGCTTTGATAAACAGTTTGAAGGAGTTGATCTTCATTATACATTTCATGATGATGCTATTACACAACAACATTTTGCACATCTTGATGTTTGTTGTTACACAATGACCATGCTGATACACTATCATTTCCTCTTTTTCACTTCCTATGCTGCTGCACCAACATTTCTACTTTTCCATTTTACATGTTGCAACACCCATATTTTCGCATTTTGCCAAATTTTATGCTGTGACACTATCCCATTTCTCCTTCAAAGTTGATTAGTCATCTTGGTGTTGAGGCCCATCTTCCATTGAATTATCCTTCATGATTTCACATGCCTATCTTTCTGAGTCACATACATCACTTCCTTATTTTTTCAGTTCTTTTTCCTTGTCAATAAAACTAGTCAAGTTCCCTTTACATGATTACATTGCCTTGATTTACTTGCCATAAACACTATTGCTATTGAGATCTTTCCATCTATTGTCCTACCAATATTTTTACAAACTCATGTTGACTGATGTGGGATTCCTTAAGGCCCACCTTTCAAGAGTCTTGCCCCATTGACCTCGACACCTTATCTGGGATATAGACTAGAGTTCCTTTTGAGTACCTTGAGGCTTGCATGCCTTAATGGAAAGTTCTTTTGCCGACAACCAGAGGAATACATCAATGTCCCTTGATCATCATATTTTGCAAGTGGCTCAACATCAAACCTTATATTTGCACTTCGGAAGATGTACTCATGTACCTTAGCACTCATTGACAACACTGGTGAGTTTGTCTCGCATTGGTTAACGACATTCATCAATGGTCGGTAATCCAATGATTTCTCTTCATGCTCAACATTGAAACATTTATTCGCATGACTATAATTGTACCATCGATTTGCAGAGGGTGAAGACTATGCACTTTTTCATGATCCCCTCAGTAATTGCAGTAGTTTGATTTCATATCTCTGAGACTACCATAGTTCCATATTCACTGCCTTCCACATTTCTCATGATTCAGTAGTAGCAGTTCATATTCCTTCACTTCCCATGATCTAGTTACAACAACAACAACATTAGCAGTTCCATTTTCATGATCCTATATTAGAGACATCTTCCATGCCCAACACTAACCATATTCCTATTGCATTTTGTTGGTTAAGTGGAGGTATGTTCTTTTCTAATCTTTCATCATGAAATTCCTTATTTTCTAGTAATGAATAACTTTGGAAAATTCCCTCACCATGCTCTATTTCCTTTTTCACTTTCATAACCTATGCCAAGTTTCATAAGGATATGAAACCACTTCAGTTGGGGGGGAGGGAACCTATATTCACTACATACTTATTACCATTATTCCATTTTACCATCTCATCATTCCATTTATGATTCACTAACATTTCTTTTCCAACGACACTTTGTTGCATTTTGATTGATATACATATTGACATGATTCATAAAGATAAAGAAAATGATTTCTTATACACAGTGATGCTTTCTTATGCACATTGAGAGCTTATTATTATTTCCATTGAGTATATGGCTAAATTATTGCAGCAAGAAAATCAATAAGTGAAATGAATGTTGTTAACACAAGAACCAACATTCTTTGTATTCATGGTTGTCACACAAGAACCAACCATAAGAAAATTTAAGTTGTTACTCATGTATTTCACATGTTGGTACTCTTGTATTTCATACCCTGGAAACATTCATTGTTAAAAGTACATCATCAATCAAAGCCATAGTTTGAATGCCAAAAGTTTTTAAGAATATCCATGCATGGTTTCATGAGGACATGCAACAAGTTGAGTTGGGGGGGATGTTGGGACTCAGAAATGTCGTATTTTCATACACCTTTTCCTTCATTAGTCATTACATTCCATCGTCCCATTAACCTTTTATTATACCATTTCCATACATACATTTGGGTTTCACCTTATTATTTTCTTGTTTATTCATTTTAGTATTATAAATGAATTTGTGACTAAATATTAGAAATTAACATATTTTCATTATATCTCAAGGTTGGATGAGTTTGATGATGTGTGCAGACGTATTTGAAGATTTCAACAAATTCAAAATTCACCACCTATCCTCAAATTCGAATTACATCTTCAAACTTAAATATTTGAAAGAGAGAAGATCATGGAAGATTTGGTTGGCATATCTTATCTAAGATATGTGAAAGATGTGTGGAGGATTTGAAGGGATCATATCTTGTAATAATGGGAAAGTAGTTGAGAGTGGTTGAGAGAATAGTGGATCTGTCATTATGACAATCATGTA
>ML784388.1:348778-365903 GCA_009831015.1 Picea engelmannii | reverse complement strand
GAAATTAGATCTATTTATTTCTTGGGAACGTCCTCTTGCAAATAATGCGTCTGTGCTATGTCCTTCCATATTCTTTCGTCTCATCTCCTCCGACAACAAGGATGAGACCACTTCTTCAAACTTCAAAGAAGTTGTATTACTACTTATGGCCTCAACCAGACTATCCCACGAGTCTGGTAAAGAACACAACAAACTGATACATTTATCTTCATCTGAAATTTTAATCTCAACAGATACTAACTAACTTACCACAGTATTGAAAGCGTTCAAATTCTCTGCCACTGAGTCTCCATCTCTCATCCTCAAGTTATACAGCTTCTTTATCATGAATGGTTTATTTACCAGGGACTTAGACTGATACAACTTCCCCAACTTTTCCCATAAATCCTTTGTTGTAGCTTCCTCTGACACATTCAGTAATACTGAATCGGAGAGACACAGTCGGATTGTGCTCTTGGCCTTCCGATCCATATTTTTCGAGTCATCTGCAGAAGTTCCTGTAGGTGCAGTACCTGGATCTACCGTAATCCATTGATCTCTGTCCACCAAAAGATATTCCATCTTGAGCTTCCACATCTCAAATATTTTCCCATTAAACTTCTCGATCTCCATCTTTGAATTGCTTGCCATTTCTTTTCACCTGGAAAACAATACCGCAAATCTCCCACTGTAACAAGGCTTATCACAGTCCCGAGCCAAACCCTTGACCACAAAGGCGTCCCCCTAAAGCCAATAAAGATCTGATACCAAATTTAAATTCTAACCTTGTACAATATCTACTGCAAACTAATATTCAGAAAAGAACAGAAAAGATAGAATGGAAAATACAAATATTACACATAGATTTTTCACCTGGAAACCCAAACCGGGAAAACCAGCATATATTATATTCATACATTGTGTTACATTGTTTACAATACAATATACATATAGGAGTCAGTGGCATCCAAAACCCTAACCCAATGACCTGGATTAGTCCAAAACCCTAATTCCTTAACCGACGCACAACTTCAAATTGCAGATTTTTGGTGATGCGTTAAATCACTGACAAATTATGGTTCTGCAATCATACTTGATCATTGATCTGATTCGAGTGTCTTCACGACCATCGGATCACATTTTAGTGGAAGGATGTTATGAACCAAATATCAATATAGCATAGAAAAACCTTAGAATAAGTACTCAACGCCTTGAAAAAGAGATAAATTCAGATAATGATCCTCTTCGAGGGGAAAACCTCCTTATGCCCACATAAATGTAAAATTACAAGATGATTCAAAATGAAAATGTCTCCTTGGTATATATAGGAGACTAGGAGGTATAATTACAACTAATGGCCTAAAGAAGACATAAATAAAATAACATTACTATTATAATATGCTCCGAATTAAGGGGTAATGAGCCACCATTTAGGGCTTAACATGCCCCTCCCCTTGAGACAAGTGCTTTCTGCAACGCTTGAGTAATCTGGATTCTTCTGTATAAAAGATTCATCTTCCCAAGTGGAATCTCCAGCCGATAGTTTCCTCCATTTAATGAGATACTCTGAAATGGATCTATTCCTCAGCTGGCGAATTCTTGTGTCAGTGATGGCTTCAAGCTCCAATATGATTTTTCCTTGCTCGTCAAGTTCTGGAAATATAGTTTGAACTGGTATTTTTTCACCTATCCTTCTTTAAGCATGAAACATGGAAAACTGGGTGTACTCGTGAAGATGCATGCAGCTCCAATTTGTATGCCATAGTACCAATTTTTTGCAATGCCTTATAAGGGCCATAGTACTTTGGCGATAATTTATTATCCTTCTTGGCTTGATTGAGGGACATCTGTTTGTATGGTTGTAGTCTTAAAAGCACCCAATCCCCTACTTCAAAAATTCTTTCACTACGATGTGCATATGCTTATTTTTTCATACGATTATGTGCCATGGTTAGGTTGTCCTTTAATATTTGGAGAACTTGTTGTTGATGCTCGATGTGATGTTCCACTGCTTGAACCATAGATTTTTCTTTTAGAGAAGAAGTTATGGAAGGAGGGTGGTATCCATAGAGTGCCATAAATGGTTTCATTTTTGTTTCACTATGAAAGGAAGTGTTATACCACCATCCTGCCAAGGGTAACCATTTGAACCATTCTATTTGTTTATCAGAGATAAAGCAATGAAGGTAGCCTTCTAGACATTTGTTCACTATCTCGATTTTTCCATCATATTGAGGATGATAGGATGAGCTATAAGCCAATTGAGTACCCAAACAAGAAAATAATTCTGTCCAAAAATGTCCAGTGAAGATGGGATCTATGTCACTTACAGTAATATTTGGGCTACCATGTAGCTTTTGAACTGTCTCTATGAATGCAGTGGCAATTGTACTAGCTTTGAAGGGATGTGAGAGTGCACAAAAGTGTGCGTACTTGGTCAGTATATCAAAAATCACCATGATGACACTCTTTCCTTCAAACTTCGGTAAACCTATGATGAAATCCATGGAAACCTCCTCCTAACGCTGACTTGGGATGGCTAATGGTTGTAAAATACCTAGGGTCTTAATTGTTTCCACCTTGTTTTTTTGGCAAACAAAACATTCTGCCACAAACCTTTGAAAATCATTTTTAAAGCCATCCTAAAAAAATTCCTTCTTGACCCTATGGTAGGTTTTTAAAAATCCCAAGTACCCTCCTACTGGAGAGGTGTGCAATTCCAATAGTACCTTTTGTTTGAGTTGGCATTTCTTACATAAATATAAGTGATATTTGTACCATAGTGAATCATTTTTCCATGTAAATGTATCTGATGTAATGGAATCCTGATGTAGCCTTTGAATGAGACTCCGCACTTTTTCATCAATATTCCATTCATCCCTTACTTCTATTATCCAATTAGGTTGGATGATCGAGATATCACAGAGAAATGCCTCAACATCTTCATCCTTCCTTGAGAGTGCATCTACCACAAAAATTTTCTTCCATTTTTTATAGATGATTTACAAATCATAACCCAATATCTTGGTTACCCATTTTTTTTGTTCTTTTGAAGATAGTCTTTGTTCCAAGAAGTATTTAAGACTATCATGAACTGTTTTGACCTTGAAGTGCCTACCTATTAGGTAAGGACTCCATTTCTTCAATGCATGTAGTATTGCCATCATTTCCTTCTCATAAATGGGTTTGTGTAAGTCATTTCCCTTGAGTGGCCGACTTTCAAAAGCCAGGGGACTTCCTTCTTGCATTAGGACAACACCAATTCCATTTCCCAAGGCATCACATTCCACAAAAAAGGTTTTTGTGAAATCTGGAGTAGTCAAGACAGGAGCTTTGCACATCACCTCTTTAAGTTGCTCAAAAGATTTAGTTGCCTCCAGAGTCCATGAAAATGAATCCTTCTTAGTTAGTGTTGTTAAAGGTGTTGCTATTCTTCCATAGTGTTGCACAAACTTGCGGTAGTAACCTGACAAACCCAAAAATACTCTAAGATTCTTTAATGTTTTGGGAATTAGCCAATCCATCATGGCCTTAATCTTGTTAGGGTCTACCTTGAAACCTTCATGAGATACAATATGACCCAAATACTCTACCTCCTTCACTCCAAAGAAACATTTGGATGGTTTGGCATATATTTGTTGCTCCTTTAGTAGTTGTAGCACCTTTTCAACATGTTGCACATGATCCTCCCAAGACTTGCTATAGATTAGTATATCATCAAAATATACTAACACAAATTTTCGAAGGAAGGGATTCAAAATGGAATTCATCAACCCTTGGAATGTGGAAGGTGCATTTGTAAGGCCAAAAGGCATGACCAAAAATTCATAGTGGCCTTCATGAGTTCAGAATTTTGTTTTTGGGATATATTCTTCCTTGATTCTAATCTGATGATACCTTGAATGAAGATCCATCTTTGTGAAATAGATTGCTCCATGTAGCTCATCTAACAATTCATCGATGATGGGAATGGGAAACTTATCTTTAATAGTGATTTTGTTGAGCTCTCTATAATCTAGACACATATGCCATGAGCCATCTTTCTTGAATACCATTACCACCGGTGCAGAGTAAGAAATTTGGCTAGGTCTAATAATGTTATCCTCTAACATTTCTTCAACCATGCGCTCAATTTCACTCTTCTGGGCATAAGGATATCTTTATGGACTAATGTTAGGAGGAACACTCCCAGGAATTAGGTGAATATCATGATCATGATTTCAAGTGGGTGGAAGACCTTTGGGAATATCTTCAAATACTTTGGAATTCTTATCAATGATCCCTTGGAGATATGGAGGAATAGATGGCTTAGATTTTTGAACATCTAGTGAGCATATTTGTGCAATAACACCTTGATGCCCCTTTTTCAATAATTTTGTCATGCCATTAGAGCTTATCACCTTACCGGGTTTCCCTATGATACCTCTTAACTCAATTTCTTTTCCTTCCAGTAAAAATTTCATGAAAAGTTCTTGAAAATTAAAAGCCACTATTCCTAATGATTGTAACCATTGGATTCCTAGTACAACATTACCACCACCCATGGGTATAGAAATCATTGGACTATTCATTACATATTACCCCATAGTAAGATTGATCTTATTAAATTTTCCTGAGAAATTGATAATTCCTCCATCTGCAATCATTACTTGAAACTCTGATGCTGGATATACAAATCAATTGAGATCTTTGGCTAATTTATAGTGAATGAAATTATGAGTACTGCCAGAATCAATTAGGACTATTACCTGTTTCTTTTTTATATATCCTTCGATCTTGAGGGTTTGAGGAGTGCTAATTCCAACCAATGCATTACACGATATCGTGGGAGTCAACTCTTCAGATGAAATTGATTTTACATTTTCATCTTGAGATGGTTCTTGTTCATGTTCTTGTTCTTCATCCTCTTCACAATCTATGTAGAATAATTTCTTCTCACCACACTTATGTCCCTAACTGTACCTGTTATCACAATTAAAGCATAAACCCTTTGCTTTTTTTTCCTCCAATTTTTGAGGTGTCAACCTTGTAGGTTTAGGTGTTTTAAAAGAAGGAGCATTATTCTCTCTATAGATGTTAGGATTGGTCCTTCTAGTAGGCATAGCCATATTTTTACTTTCAACATTTCTTGCCACCCTAAATGCATTCTCCAATGATTTGGGTTCCCAAAGGCAAACCTCATGTTGAATGTTATCTCTTAAAGTTCCTATGAATACAGCAATCAAGTGCTCATCTAGAATATATGTTACCTTTATATTCAATCTTTGGAAGTTCTCAATGTGATCTATAACTGAACCCTTTTGCTTGAGATTTATCAATTGGCTAAAGAAGGTATTGCTTCTTGTATCCTCATAGTGTGCTATCATTTCTTCCATGAAAATTGTCCAAGTGACAAGTGATTTGTGAGAACACAACCATCTATACCACACAAATTGATTGAGTTCTAAATATAAAGAAGCAATTCGTACCTTTTGTCTATGTGGCACATTATGTAAATCAAAGAATTTCTCCATCTAAAGTATCCATGTGATAGAGTCCTTACCATCAAACTTCCTCATATCGATCTTAGGAACGTGGTTGGTATTCAACCCAAAGTTAGAGTTTCTCCATTCTTGATTCACCTTCCTTGTGCCCTCATCATGAATTTCATGGGATACATTTTCACTTTCAGGCGTCCTCTCTATTACACAGTTTTTCAATCCTTCCATGAAACCATCCATCTTTGCCTCCGACTTAGCTTCCATCTCTTGCAGTTCATATTTTGTTACTACCTTCTTTTGTAAATCATTTATGTCCCTACGCATATCTTCACCTTCATCAAGAGTCCAAGTAGGATTGTTTGGAGGCTTATTTGGTGTAGAATTTCCCTTTATGGGTGGCATCTTGGCAAAGTATCACTTTTGAACCTTGATTTTGAGGTGGTTCTGCTAGAAAATATTTCTTCTACTGTATCTCCAATGTTTCTTCCCTTTTGGGTATGCATCTTTATTTTTTGTAGTTCTCTGATATTTCTTCTCTGCAATTCCATAGGTTTGATCAAAATTGGATGTGCCAAGTGGAATTTACGATAGCTTCCCCACAACTTGTTGATTTTTGGCCATTTAAGGAGATCTCACTTGTATAGCATGACCCACACAAAATAATTGATGTAAAATTCTAAAACTTGTACGATAAATACTACAGACTATCCATTATCCAATGAAACTAGTCTCACTCAATTTGGATACTCGAGGAAGAAGTTATGATTGTTTTACCTAGAACACCTTCTTGAGACTAATCAATAGGACTAGTCAGATACCCTATCTTCCACAGGGTGTATCTACAAATGTAAGATGACCCAGAAGCTAAAAGTTTTACCACAGACACCTTACTAATTTCTGTGAATATCCTCTATATTTCAGGGTCTGGAATGCTACAGAAATATTTTTATAGCGAAAATTTCGCAATGACTCAGTTCAGGAAGATTCCAAAACCCTATATTTCACAGGTTGTATCTCTGAAAGTATAATGCTTCAGGAGCTGAAATTTTAACCTAACATACCTTGCTCTGTATACTAAATGGCTTCCAAGAAGTTCCTTTTGAAAGGTTGTAGAAAAAATGTTATAGAAAAAATTCCAAGGTGTCTCATATGTAGCAGCGAAACCCCAAGACCTTGAGCTTTGATACCATATGTTAAGAACCAAATATCAGTATAGCATTGAAAAACCTCAGAATAAGTACTAACCACCTTGACAAAGATATAAATTCATATAATAAGCCTCTTCAAGGGGGAAACCTCCTTATGCCCACATAAATGTACAATTACAATATGATTCAAAATGAAAGTGTCTCCTTGCTATATATAGGAGACTAGGAGGTATAATTACAACTAATGGCCTAAAGCCGACATAAATAAAATAAAATTACTAATACAATATGCCCCAATTAAGGGGTAATGAGACACTATTTATGGATTAACAAAGGATAGGA
The DNA here is from genome assembly GCA_009831015.1 of Picea engelmannii. Classification (NCBI taxonomy): domain Eukaryota; kingdom Viridiplantae; phylum Streptophyta; class Pinopsida; order Pinales; family Pinaceae; genus Picea; species Picea engelmannii. The sequence continues at coordinate 358,954 of ML784388.1, read as the reverse complement.
TAAGATAAAAGGGTTGAGAGTTTGATTATCTGAATATCCATCAACAGTCCGATCAAACCCGAATTCTCATCAGCCGTCAGATCATTTCGAGTGGAAGGAAAGGATAAGAAAGGTAAAATATCTGAGATCTCACTTATTTGAATAGTCGTCATCCATTGGATCAATTCACGTGGAAGGATAGGAAAATATAGAAAATCTACAATGTAGATAGATCGAGCCACCGATCTAAGAAAATGATCGATGAACATCATTGACTTCAGATATAAAGAGGAAAGGAGGTTACACTCCAAAAAATTTGATATTTGAAAAACCTGAAGCCCGGAGAGATGAAAATCCGAAATAAATAAGGACCATCAGATCTGGAGAAAATATGATGACCATTAGATCAGGGAGATCTACATCAGCAAACTTCGTCCACAAGGACATGTGGCAAACCACGTTGGCAAAGGACATGTGGTAGACCACATTAGCAAAGGAAATATATGGTAGACCACGTCAGTAGACCATGTCAGCAAAGGACATATGTGGTAGACCATGTCAGTAGACCACATTAACAAGTACATGAGTTGTCCAATCTGAAAGATCACTTCAGGTGTATTCTCATCCGTCGATCTACTCCAGTGGAAGGATAGCGTAAGTTGAAATCTCTGAAGTCCAGAGACCAGAAGGAGATCTCAACCATCGATGTGATGTCGGGTGCACTCTCAACCATTGATAAAGATACAATGGAAGGATAGCATAAGTATAATAGATGAAGACTCAGAGTAAAAGGTGGCCATCCATCTCAACGGTTGATTAAGTCTTGGACATCAGATTAAGACTTGTAAGAATCAAATCCGATGACTGATCTGTTTCCATGAAATAAACATAAACCATCTGACCTCTTTGGGAAATTTGATTTGAAAGTTTTGAAATGTTTCAAACCCAAAAGTTTCAAAGGGAGAAATGTCGAAGTTACGACAGTCATCCATCTCAAGAGATTGAATCATTATTGTTGAATTTATAAGCGCTCAAGCACTCCTTAAGCCCAACGTCTATTCATCGATGTTGGTCATGTGAAATAAGAGATTTAAATAAGATATTATCTGACGGTGCTGATCAAACCGGATCCGATCGAATTGTTATTGTTTCATCTTGTGATTTCTTAATCAGTTAGGATTCAGTTACAGTAATTGAATCATCATTCTTGAGCGGCTGAATCATCTGTTCCTGAGTGTTGGAATCATGGCTCTTGAGCGTTCTGAGTTTCCTGAAATGAGTGTTTTGATATTCCCAAAATGAGTGTTCCGAGATGGCCGACTTGAGCGTTGGATATGGGAGTGTAACGGTGGATGCGAGCATGAATAAAAGAATAATTTCGTGACAGAGAGAGGTTGTTGTTTCTTTGAAAAACAAGTTGAACTATATGTAATGGAGAATACATCATGAATAGAAATATATAGAATAGTGAAGCATGATCTGAGAGAGGAAGAAAAAGAAGATATGCGCAAGAAGAGACAAAGAATAAGAACATAAAGCACAATAAGATGCCATAATGAAGACATTGATGTAGGAAGAGCATAGTAGTGTAGCAAAAGAATGATGATACTAGTGACCCATTGATTAATATTATATCACTGTAATGAATTTTAGTAACAAATATTTATATCTAAGGGTGGTAGGGAGCTTCTAGGGAGGACTGTTGTCCTTAGAGTTTCAAGTGGGTTCTTGAACATAGGGAGTTGTAGCTTCCATATGGTGGCAGCCAGAGAAACCAGGGTGGTAGGGTGGTGCAAGGGAGAATGATTGTTCTATGTAACACAGGTTGTCTTTGTGACTGGAAATTGGTGCTTCCATCCAGTTCGTCCTGGAACACTCAGGGAGTTGTTGCTTCCTTCTAGTGGGTGATAGAGAAACTAGAGAGTTGGTGCTCTCAGCAAGTTGCATCTTGTAAAACAAATGTGGTAGCCTCACAAAGAGTGGGTGCTCATAAGAATGATAATGTACAAAATATAAAGACTAGTTATCGTATTAAGAAGAAGATGTTTTCTCCCTTTATGGGATTCCTCAAGAATATCTGTCTCTGTATACTTCATGTGTGTGATTGATGTTGACTACTCTATTTCTTACTTCCTTGAATTATTTTGATCATCATTAAGTGTTCTGTAATGAGTATAAAATGGGTATAATTGTTTAAGCACAATAACAACTTATTCACCCCCCTTATCAGTTGCCTAACAATTGGTATCATAGTGGGTTTATTTTATCTAAGGGTATATTCTAGAGCTTAAACATGACTAGCCATGAGGGAACTTCAACCAATAAGGCCCCCCTATTCAATGGAACAAACATTTCCTTCTGGAAATTTAGGATGAGAACCTACATAATGGTTTTAGGTGCATATGTCTGGGATGTGGTAGAGACTAGTTATGTAAAGCTAGTTGTACTAGCTTCTAAGGATGACAAGCTAGAATTCATATTCAACACTAAGGATTTGAATGTTATTCTGAGTGGGCTTGGAGAAGCAGAATTTGTAAAAGTTATGCACTTATAACCTGCCAAAGAAATGTGGGACAAACTCATTAGAAATTATGAAGGTAATGAGAATGTAAAGGATGCCAAGCTTCAAATATACAGACTACAGTTTGAAAAACTAAATATGAAATAGGATGAAATTTTCGGGAAGTAATTTTTGAGAGTTGAAGAGCTAGTAAATGCAATGAAAACACTTGGGGAAAAAATTGAGGAAGCCTCTTTACTTCATAAAATTTTGAGATCTCTGTCAGATAGGTTCAACCCATAGCTCTCTGCTATAGAAGAAATTAATGATCTAAAAACTCTATCTTTTGATCAACTTCTAGGAACGTTGACTGCATATGGAATGAGGATAGGTAAATATAAACCCACCTCTAGAGAAGCATCATTTAAAGCAGATGAGAATGAGGATTTTGAACTGGATGAAATTGAAGAAAAAATTGTTATAAAACTAAAGAAAGGATCAGGCAAGTACCAAGGCAAGTTTCCCTTCAAATGTTTTAAATGTGGAAATATAGGTCACTTTGCATCTAAGTGTCCACACAAGAAGAAGGAACGAAAATCTGAAGGTGAAGAGAAGTACAATTTAAAGAGATTTGGTAAAAAGAAAAGTTTATGTGTAAACAATGATGACTCTTCAGGAGACACAAATAGTGATTGTGCTTGCGAACATAAGGTTAATGACTTTATTCTTATGGCCAAAGAGGATTATGATAATAAAATCATAGTAAGTGATGTTACTAATGAAGAATATGTGGTTGACCTATAAGGAGAGTTGATCAATGCTTTGGAAGAGATTGACCGACTCAAAATTAAGAAGAGAAAGAAAAAAAAATCGTTGATACAGTTCAAGAAAGAGTGTAAAAGACATGATGAAGACCTTTCCTTGCTAGAAGTGGAATTGGAAGAGGAAAATAAAATAAAGGACATTATGAAAAAACAATTATCAAAGAAGAAGGCAAGATGTGAAGCCTTGGAAGAAAAGGTAGTAAAAACCAGAAAAGATATGGAGAAGTTTAAAGCCTCGTATCTCCAAAATATTCCAAGCATTAAAGCCTCAACAAAACTAAACGACATTCTGAGAAAACATAGAACTCCTTTGTTGAAGAATGGTTTAGGTTATGTAAGTGTTTCAAGAAGCAAAGAGAAAGAAATCAAAGAGCCAGTAAAGATGATCAAGTTCCAAGTCAACAGACAATCAGACCATGCAAGTATGCTGCCACCAGAAGCTAATAAAGACAAGATGATCCCTAGTTAAGGAAAAAGATATCAGAAGATGGCGCAAAAAATGCCAAGAAGAAGGCCATCCTTCAGGTACCAAAATTTGTTCCATGGTTACTATTTTTACTCCTCTAATTTGGGTCATAATACTGCAAATTGTCAAATTAAGTTTAGAGACATGCAACTGAGGATATCAAGAAATAAACAATCTTTGCAAAATAGAACTAAACAACCAATGAGTAGAAAAAGTTTCACTAATCACTTTGACCTATTGAACAATGAGAATGCTATAACTGTCATAACTTCGTCCACAAAGCTACAAATTGTCATCTGAAGGATTACAAAGAAGATACAAGGATAAAACCCTTAGCTAGAAATGTCAGCACATGGAAAAAGAAAGATAGTGAGAAATGTGGGTTAGTAATTTCAACTCAAAAAAAAAGACCCCTGTTATATAGGAAGTGGATGTTCCAAGCACATGACTAGAGATAAGGATAATTTTTTGTTTATAAGTAAAAGTAAAACAGGAAAAGTGACCTTTGGAAATGATGAACCAAGTAAAATCAAAGGTAAAGGGATGGTGAGTTTGAGTAATGGTAAAAGAAAATCCCAGGATGTTCTGCTTGTTGATGGGCTGAAAAACAATTTGCTCAGTGTAAGTCAAATGCGTGATAGAGGATGTGAAGTGGTGTTCACTTCCAAATATTGTAAGATAAATTTTGTAAACTCAGGACAAGTGGTGGCTAAATGCATAAGGACAGATAATAATGTATATGTGTTGAAAGAAGATGGAGAAGAGTGTCATCTAAGAAAACATGATGAAATTTGATTATGGCATAGGAGACTTAGACATCTAAGCTTTGACCACTTAATCAAGATCAAAAGTCTTGAGGTAGTAAAAGATCTTCCAAGAATATCAAAGACACAAGATTCTGTGTGTAAACCCTGCCAAGTAGGAAAGCTAACCAGGACTCATTTTAAATCCAAGAGCTCTATTTCAACAGAGAAACCACTCCATTTAGTTCATATGGACTTATGTGGACCATCAAGACAGGAAGGCATGGGAAATGAAAACTACTTCATGCCGATCATTGATTATTACTCCAGACTCACTTGGGTTACTTTTCTCAAAGAAAAAGATGAAGCATTTGAGAAATTTAAAATATTTAAGGCTTTAAATGAGAATAAAATAGGCAAGGATAAAGGCAATAATATCAGGCAGAGGAGGAGAATTTATGTCAAGTGATTTCAAAGAATTCTTTGATAAACATGGGATCAATAGATAATACACAATCCCAGGAAATCCACAGCAAAATGGAGTAGTTGAGAGGCAAAACAAAACAATTCAGCAAATGGGCAGGTCAATGATGAATGAGAAGAACATTGGTCAAACCTACTGGGTAGAAGAAATACACACAACAGTTTATATTCTTAACAAATCCCACCTCATACCACACAATGACAAGACACCTTATGAACTGTGGTATGGAAGACTTGTTTCAATCAAACACTTCAAAGTCTTTGGGAGTAAGTGCTACATAAAGAATAATAATAAAAACCTTGGCAAGTATGATGACAGGGTTGATAAAGGCATATTCTTAGGATATGCTACCAATAGTAAGGGATGTAGATGCTTTAATAAAAGATTGCATAAATTATTTGATTTCATTGATTTAAACGTTGATGAAGGAGTCTCAGTAAGAGAAGTGAGCAATATTGAGTCTGCTACAGAGCACACAGCTGAAGCTGAAGATGAATAGGTCCAAGAATCAGAAGGAGAAGAATCTGAGTTAGATACAAATGATCTGTAGGACTCAAACCATGAGATCAAGACAAGGACACCCTCTAGAGTTATTAGGAAGAATCATCCTGAACATCAGATAGTTGGCCATCTAAACCAAGGAGTTCAGACAAGAAGGTAGTTGAATAATGTATCAGAACAATCTTATATTTCCCTTCTGTCTTTGCTTGAACCTAAAGAATGTAATGCAGCCAACGAAGATGACCATTGGGTTAAAGCCATGAATGATGAACTTGACCAAATTGAGAAAACAAATACTTGGGAGATTGTTCCTAGACCTGAAGGTAAAAATGTCATAGGTTCCAAATGGATGTTTAAGAGTAAATTGAATGAGCAGGGACAAGTTGTTAAGAAGAAAGAAACAAGTTGTAAAAATTATCATTCTATTCAGATGATCATTGGGATAACTTCATGGATGAAAGGAAAAGCACGAGTGGAGGTGAAATATTTTTAGGAGATTCTCTTGTAGCATGGTTGAGCAAGAATCAAGGTTCCATTTCCTTATCGACTACTGAATCTGAATACATAGAATCTTCCACTTGTTGTACCCAAGTACTGTGGATGATTTAGACACTTGTAGACTTGGAGGTAAATTATAATGCATCGATCCCATTTCATTGTTATAATATTAGTGCAATTAGCGTGTCAAAGAATCTTGTATTCCACTCCAAGACCAAGCACATTCCCATACAATACCATTTTCTAAGAGATCAGGTCACCAATCAGATTTTTCAGGTTCATTACATTCCAACCACACAAAAAATTGCAGACGTCTTTACTAAACCCCAAGCCAAGACACCATTTGAATATCTCCGTCAAAAGTTGGGTGTCATCCCTTCTCTCACCTAAGAGATTCCATCCTATAAGGGGGAGTATGCGTTGGTTGAATATATGATACCTCTGAAAAGTACCGCAACATCTCAGGGGGAGCATGTTTTATTTGAAATTGAAGTCAAAGGGGGAGAAAAGGTCTAGTCTGGATGCTACAGTTGGAGGTCAAAGACGAATAGTGCAACCTTTCAGGGTTGCCATCAATGCCAAAGGGGGATATTGTTGGCATATTTTATAGGAAGAGTGTTCTTTTCATTGATGGCAAGAAAAGCAACGACAATGGAAAGAAGGAAAAGCATAAGCTCAAAGGAGGAGCGAACAATATGCAGTGATCAAATCTCGGAAGGAAAAGCGTAAGCTCAGGGTGAGAAGCCTCAGTAGCTGTTCGATCAAGAAATCAACTATGTTGATCATCTCATTTTATGGAAGTCATTCATATGAGTGACCATGGGCTTATGTTTCATTGGAGGATCATGACCATCAGATCTGCAAGCCACATCAACATCATGGATGAATTGTGGGGAGAGAAAGGAGAATTAAATGACTCGCTAGTTCTATTCCCGCAATCAGTCTAGATTGTCAGATCTCATAGACTAGAATATCGACGAGTGTGGTTGATACAACCAACGATCATTTTAATTCATATCAAGTCTTGACCGTTGGATGCACAATCGCCAGATCAACGATAGAGATAGATTGCATAGATCAGAAGGAGAATTAAACGACTCTCTAGTTCCAATCCCGCAATTGGTCTAGATCGTCAGATCTTGTAGACTCAGATATCGATGAATGTGTTTGATCCAACAAGCGATCATATTAAGTCAGATTGAGTTGTGACCTTTGAATGCACAATCACCAGATCAACAATAGGGATAGATTGTGGAGAACGAAAAGAGAATTAAAGATCATGCTATTTCCAATACTGCAATTACTCAGGACTATTGGATCTTATAGCCTCGAAGATCGACAATTGTGGTTGACTCACAAATGATGAAAAAATTCAAATTACAAAGTTTTGGTGACGATTTAAATCACTCACAAGTTATGGTTCCACAATCATCCTTGATCTCCGATTTGCTTCGTGTGTCTTCAGGACCGTTGGATCACATTTTAGTGGAAGGACAGGATAAGCTAAAAGAGATGAGAGTTTGATTATCCGAATACCCATCAACCATCGGATCAAACTCGAATTCCCATCAACCATTGGATCATTTCGAGTGGAAGGATAGGATAAGCAAGGTAAAATATCTGAGATCTCACTTATGCGAATACTCGTCAGCCGTCAGATCAATTCAAGTGGAAGGAAAAGATAAGATAGAAAAGTTTCACATTAGGTAGATCGAGCCAACAATCTAAGAATATGATCGACGAACATCATTCACTTCATATATAAAGAGGCAAGGAGGTTATGCTCCGAAAAAATTGAGATTTGAAAAACCTGAAGCCTAGAGAGCTGAAAATACGAAATGAATAAGGACCATCAGATCTGGAGAACATACAATGACTGTTATATCAGGGGGATCTATGTCAGGATATTACATCAACAAACATCATCCACAAGGACATGTGATAGACCATGTCAGCAAAGGACATGTGGTGGACCATGTCAACAAAGGACATATATGGAAGACCACATCAACAAAGGACATATGTGGCAGACCATGTCAACAAGGACACGAGTCTTCTGATATGAAAGATAAATTCGAGTGTATTCTCATCCGTCAATCTACTCCAGTGGAAGGATAACGTAAGTTGAAATATCCAAAGTCTGGAGAGCCGAAGGAGATATCGACAATCAATCTGATGTCAGGTGCACTCTCAAACATTGATCAAGATACAGTGGAAGGATAGCATAAGTATAATAGCCGAAGACTCTTAGTAAAAGGTGGCTATCCATCTCAACGATTGATTAAGTCCTAGTCATCAGATTAAGCCTTGTAAGAATCAAATCTGATGATTGATCTATTTCCGCGAAATAAACATAAACTGTTTGATCTCTTTGGGAAATCGGATTCAGAAGTTTTTAAAGGTTTCATACCCAAAAGTTCCAAAGGGAGAAATGTCGAAGTTACGAAAGTCATCCATTTTAGGAGATTGAATCGTGACCATTGAATTAATAAGTGCTCAAGAACTTGTTAATCCTAGTGTTTGGTCACCACCATTGGTCATGTGATATAATATATTTAAATAAGATATAATCCGACGGTGCCGATCAAACTAAATCTGATCGAAGGGTTATTGTTTCATCTTGTGATTTATTGATTAGTTAGGATTCAGTTACACTATAACTAAATCATCATTCCTGAGAGGTTGAATCATTCGTTCCTAAGTGTTGGAATCATGGCTCTTGAGCGTTCCGAGTTTCCTGAAATGAGTGTTCTGAGATTACCAAAATGAGTGTTTTGAGATGGCCAACTTGAGTTTTGGAGATGGGAGTGTAACGGTGGATGAGAGCATGAATTAAAGGATAATGTCGTGACAAAGAGAGGTTGATTTTTTTGTGAAAACAAGTTGAACTATATGTAATGGAGAATACAACATGAACATAAAGAGATAGAAAAGTGAAGCATGATCTGAGAGAGGAAGAAAAAGCCGAGGTGCGCAAGCAGAGACAGGGGATAAGAATAGAAAGTGCAAGAAGATGCTAGAAGAAATACATTGATGCAGGTAGAGCAGAGCAGTGTAGCAGAAAAATGATGACACTGTTAAGACATTGATTAATAATATATCACTGTAATGAATTTCAGTAACAAATATTTATATCTAAGGCTGGTAGGGAGGTGCTAGGGAGGATTGTTTTCCTCAGAGTTTCAAGTGGGTGCTTGAACACAAGAAATTGTAGCTTCCATCTAGTGGCAGCCAAAGAAACCAGGGTGATAGGGTGGTGCAAGGGAGGACGATTGTTCTCTGTTACATAGGTTGGTGCCTGTAAGACTGGAAGTTGGTGCTTCCATGCAGTTGGTGTTGGAACACTTAGGGATTTCTTGCTTCCTTCTAGTGGTGCTAGAGAAAGCAGAGAGTTGGTGCTCTCAACAAGTTTCATCTTGTAAAACAGAGGTGGTAGCCTCACAAAGAGTGGGTGCTCATAATAATGATAATGTACAGAATATAAATACTACTTATCATATTAAGAAGAAGATGTTTTCTCCCTTTATGGGCTTCCTTAGGAATATCTGTCTCTTTATACTTTGTGTGTGTGATTGATGTTGAATACTTTATCTCTTACTTCCCTGAATTATTGTGATTATCATTAAGTGTTCTTTAATGATTTTAAAATGGGTATAATTTTTTAAGCACAATAACAATTGATTCACCTCCCCCCCCCCTCTCAGTTGCCTAAAAACACCTTCATTAGTTCACTCCTGAAGTTATGACAATTATACCATGTTTATATTGTGCACTTATGATAACAACAATGGAGGTACTACTCCAAAATTGCATAACTGATACCTGGAGATGATGCACCTTACCTCCATGTATACATTATGTCTCTCTTTATCATAAGACTAGCTTCCTGAATTCTCAATTTACCTAGTTGAACTTGGATCATATATTAACACTCTTTGTTCGTGGAATTTTCTCCTCTTGTTATGAATCCTTGATATAACACTCCTTTTTCAAGTGTCTTTTCTCATCCTTAATACTAATTCCAAACTCTTCCACCTGCTATACCAACCATCATTCTAGTTTTCATGTCTTGCAACTCCATAAGTACCCACTTCTCATGCATTATCATACATTGTAGATGGTATCTCTCTTAATCATCATCCCCATTTGGTATGCATATTTGTAATTTGGAATTATTTTTC
>ML784388.1:326105-348728 GCA_009831015.1 Picea engelmannii | reverse complement strand
ATATATATATATATATATATATATATATATATATATATATATATATATATATATATATCATATTTCACATACGTGGACCTCATTCTAAACCTTCTCAATCCTATATACACCCCTACATCTGTAACTATACAAGAACAAAGCCTATTAGTTGGGATAATTTAACAATTCTAGAATTTAGACATGCCTTTCGATCTTTAATCAAAAAAATCATATTACTCTTGATTTCCTATGAATTCTACTAATTAATTCATAATTATGGGTGCATATATGTATTCTCTCATCCAATATCTTTCCAATGACTATTCTCTTGCTCAAATCTGAGCTCTGAGAAAAACGTTACAGTCATATGGATATTTCCAATTCGCTCTTTTGTGCACCTTTAATCTGGTGTAATTAATTAAAAACAACAAATCCTTTGGAATTTTGATAGAATCAAAATTGTGTTTCTTCATTCCTACATTTTGAGCAATCTTTCCAAATTTCACCTTCATCCAGGCTCCACACTACTAGTTATAGCCTGCTGAAATTTTGATTGTTTTCCCCTTTTAGCATTGAATGCTACATGAATCTTCTCTTCCATCCTACACAATTTCAGGTACCCAGATTCCAATTATAGCTCCATATGTGTATTCTATGGTCCATATTATTTCAATAGACTACTCTTGTTCCCCAAATTGACTTTTGAGCAAGGAGTTATGCCCTCTGGAAGTAAAATGGTAGTCAAATTATACCTTGCACTATTTAGGTTGTAACTTCCTCATAGAAGCTTTGTTTTTCTCCCAGGATAGCTCATTGGAAATCACTCACTGAGATATTTCATTTAAAAATAAAAAACTTCATGTGGTACCTTTGGTACTTTCATTTTCATGAAATTCAAACTCTTGAAAACGATGTTTAGGGCCTCAAAATGACCTTGCAAGATTATGACCTTAAAAAAACTGATGTTTAGGGCCTCACAATATTTTCTTGGTTTCTACTAACATGGTTTTTGATATGGAATTATGGGTCCATATGGAACCTTGAGGTGATTCCATGTCACCCCCTTCCTTTCCTTATTATCTTCCACCATCTTCTCTCTCTCTTCTCTATTCTTCTCTGTCATGTCTTCTCTTTCCCCTTCTTCTTTCTTACTTTAGATTTACACTGCACTTTACAGATAATAAAATATTTGTATTCATGGTCCCACCTATACTTACTTCCCACCTGGAACACATCCAACCTCAGATGGGACAAGGGTCCCACCTTATCTATCAGAACTCCACATGGCACCCTATCATTGACCGTGAGGATGGGAGGGTCCCATCGCACACCCCTTTTCCTTGTTGTGTTAACTATTATTCACCAATAAGATGGTGGAAATAATATGATAATATCAATGGTGGATGATCCATTTCACATTGCCAACATGATTGAGGGTTAATACCCCGTCTGCAATGCAACACCCCAAAAATTCCTTCATATGTGGTGCATTTTCACTGGTTTCACATCGCTAAATACCTTTGGAAAACGACTTTGTGAGTGATGTGATACCACTTATGACATCGTCTCATCACCCTACTCATGTGGCTCCCATGTCACTCGTAGGTCCCACCACTGCACACTGCAGACCCTGCCACCATGGAGATGATCTAATGGTGGAGATGAGGGAAGATCAATAAATGTGGTTCATTTCGCATCACCAACATGCTCGATGTTTAACAACCCTTCGCGATGCAACACCAAAAAACTTCCATTATATGTGGTGTGCCTTCATTAGGTTTGCATCCCTAATGATCATTTTCAAATCAACTTGTTCACAATGTGAAACCACTTATGGTTTTGGGTCTATATCACCTTGCCACCTAGGCCTGTGAACCTGTCACCATGGTTTTCCACCATGCCATAGACCACCACCATGCCACCATCCTACCATCATGGAACTGCCACCATGGAATTCCACATCACCACTTCCACATCACTACCACATCACGCTAACATCATGTACGAAAAATTACTCAAAATTTCCAAAATTTCAAAATTTCCAAAATCTTTCCAAAATGCATAATTTCAAAATTTCCACCATGACCACCATGAAACTCTGAAATTAAGATTCTAGTGGCCAATTTCGATCCTATGCATTTCAATTCGAGCTATGCACCCGACATTCGACACTTCCACATTGAATTCTCAATGAATTTCTAATTGACAAAAAATGGTCCTATGGCATGTTTGTCTCATGAACACGGATACAAAATCAATTTATCGAAAATTTCATTGTTCAAGAGTAATCAATGTACATGCTTAAAATTAAAGGAAACATGGAGGTGACACTAAGGTGTTAATTTTAATCAAAATGACTATTTTAAAACCCAAATCTCCCTCTAAACTCACACCAGTTGACTCGAGACTCTTCACACATCCCAACATTGAAGGGAATGCATAGAAAAATAGATTGAATCACCCAATAATAAAGAAAACATGGATTTTGGATCATGGGAAAAGAACCAATTCCTGAGAAACAATAAAAATGTCTTATGTGATCTATGGGAAATTAAAAGGCATACAACTCTAAGAAAACAACCCAACAAGGATTTAAATCGACCCACTGGTCGATTGGGGCATCCAACACTCAGAAAATGGTATGGAAAAGGAAAAAATGACCATATATGAATTAGAGATTCCCAAAAAAGGATAAATGGACCCCAAAAAACCATAATATCTATGGGAACCTAAAAAAAAGCCAAAAAAATAAAAAATTCCCTCGTGGGAGAGAAAACAATTTAAATGAAAGAGAAAAAACAATTTAGTAACTTGTTCAATAGATTTGGATTGAGAAACACCGATTTCTCCTCTCCAAAATCATACAAATATGAGAAAATGAGAGCTGTTGGGAAGGGTTTTCTCCATGAAACAATTTATTATGCAGACCAACAATCGCACAATGATAAAACTCACAAATGACACCCTATTTTTATAATGGAAACTCAACATATAATGTATATGTTTTAATCTCAAGAGGTAATTACAATGGTGTGAGTTATACATAACATTTGTATATTTTTACTCATTTACAGTAAAAGTTGCATATGACCATGGCTTAGAGACACCTTCAGTTAGTGTAGATAGGCTCCATAACTCCTTCATCCACCAAATTTTAAGCAGCTTTCCCTCTTTGAGATTTCATTTGTGCCACTATATCCATAGTTCTCTTTCATAACCTTTAATGCATTTCCTTTATAACTCCATCTGTCACATGGTTCATTTCCCCTTCCAATTTTGCAAATCAAAATAAAAAAGATTTCAAGCTTAATACAAACTACAAAATGTTTTGGGTGAGGATACAATTCAGATCACACCTCCCCATTTGAACGATTTTGGTCCCCAAAATATTGAACGATTTTGGTCCCCAAAATATTGAACTCCAATTTTCTTCTTCTCCTATCATCAAGAAAACTCCGACAAATATGAAAGAAAGGATGTCTCGGTTGTAGGATGCAAGATGAGAGCTTAGTAGGTAATACCTCTGGCATAAGCATGTTGTCCTTCTCATGGTTGTGGATGACATTCACTACTGCAATAGGTCATTGGAGAACCACTTCTCCTTGGGATGCAAGTACCGACAACCCCTCTTCTCCCTTGAGCTTAAATCTCGAAGCTTTCTTATTTTCTATTTGGTTCATCGGATGGAGTTGTAGGTGAAGCCTCCAACATTTGGCCTCCCAATGTCCATTCAATTTGTAGTATTGGAAATATTTCATACATGGGCTTCTTGGCCTTTTAGAGTGCCAACAATCACTATCCTTATGACCCATTTTCTTGTAATAGAAACAAACTACATCATACCTCTTTAGTTTGTGATGATACTTGCTATATTGGTTGGTTGGTCCCCCATATGTTGGAGTGAATATTGATGGCATAATCATCTCTTTGATGCCCTCTTCCAACATTCTACAAGAATATTTGAATGGCTTGATGCACATGGACTCTTTTCTGGTTTCTAATTCCTTGAAAAAAGTGGTTTGAGCTACACTTGTGTTGGCTTCTTGTCTATTGAATCCTAGGCCTTCATGCTTGGCCATTTTCTCAACTAGAATGGGCATCAAAATCCATTGGACTTCCTTGACTATCCCTTGGCCATCATAGCCCATTTTCCTCATCAGATTAGAACCAATTTCTCTAGTGTGCTTCTTGAGAAAGGATATTAGAAGGTGTGTTTACCATGCTTGCCTCCATCATAGTACTAGCTTCAATAGTGGAAATGGAAGGGGATTTATTGGTCTCTTGGTAAGTTTTTTCTAGCTTCTTCAAGGCCTCTTGCTTCACTACTAAGTCTTGGTATAGGTGAGCAATGACCTACCTGAACCTATCCTCTTCCAAATTATCCATATCAACTAAATTCTCCCCCAACTGCAAGAGCTACAATCTTCTCTTATCTAATTTTGTCCTCATCGAGGTGAAGGAGTTTTGGCTCTTAGCAAGATCTTTCTCCATCCCATTTTCTCTTTGTCTCCAATACCGTATTTCCTCTTGAATATTCATGTTGATGTCTCTCAACTCTTCTAGATTCTCCCTATTCAATACTTTTCCCATGGAAACGTATTAAAGGTAAACGATGGGCCTATGGCCTATCCTTCTCATCAACATGGATGAAAAATGTATTTACTGAAATTTTCATCGTTCAAGAGTAATCAATGTACATGCTTAAAATTAAGGCCAACATAGAGGTGACATTGAGGTGTTATTGTTAAGTAACAAGACTATTTTAAAACCCAAAACGACCTTTAAACTCACACCAGCTGACCAAAGATTCTTTACATAGCCTAACAATGAAAAGAATGCATAGACAAATAGATTGAATCACCCAACAATAAAGAAAATTTGGAGTTTCGATCATGGGAAAAGAACCAATTCCCAGACAACAGTAAAAAAATATTGTATGGTCTGTGGGCAATGACAAGACACCTAGCTCTAATAAAACAACCCGACAAGAATTTAAATTGACTCATTTGTCGATTGGGATGCCCAAGACTTAGAAAATGTCTTGGAAAAGGAAAAAACAACCATGTATGAATTAAATATTCACAACAAAGGATAAATTGACCCCAACAAACCATAATATGTGTTGGCACTTCAAAACACAAGCCAAAAAAGTAAAATTTTCCTTCGTGAGAGAGAAAATGATTTATAGGAGAGAGAAAAACCAATTTAGTAACTTCTTCAACAACTCTAGATTGAGAACCATCGATTTATCCTCTCCAAAATCATTCAATGGTGAGGAAATGAGAGTTGTTGGGAAGGGTTTTCACCATGAAACAATTTATTATACAGACCAACAATCACACAATGATAAAACTCACAAATGACACACACATTCTTATACAGGAATCTCAACATATAATGGATATTTTGTTAAGCTCAGGAGATAATTACAATGAGGCGAGTTATACATAGAATTTTTTATTATTACTCACTTACAGTAAAATTTGCAGATGACCATGGATCAAAAACAAGTATGCTCAATATAGATAGGTTCCATAACTCTTCTATCCACCAAAATTCGAGCATATTTCCCTCTTCAAGATTTCCTTTCTTCCACCATCTCCCCAATTCTCCTTCATCTCCTTTAATACAATACCTTCGGAAGGTTGTTGATCACATGGTTCGTTTCCCCTTCCAGTTTTGCAAAATTAAAATTAAAAAAATTACAAGCTTATTACAAATTACAAAATGTTTTGGGTGAGGATTTAATTCAGATCAATTTCAATGTAGAAATTGAGGGGTGTTCCCAATTTCACCCTAATTCACCTGTCTTCTCTGTAATGTCCAAAATTTGACCAATTATATGCCTGAACGTGATCAAACAGAGGTTAAAATTAGGGATTTTAACCCCTGGGCTCATTTCCTTCAAATTCCTCATGAAGTTTTCCCTAACTTCATTGGAGTAATTTTGACGAATAATTTGCATAAATTATCTAAAATTTAATTCTACAAGTTTAGCTTATGTGTGTTGCTTCTGGCCCATCACTAGTACATTTGGTCCATTTTTTTACGGCCATCCGATGAATTGTTGTATGTCTTCCAACAAACCCACTTTCTAGTTATTAGTCGAACCACTTTCATCTCACTCGCGACGATATAACCATCTTTCAGAATTGAGATGTAAGAAAATACCACATGGCGTGGTTGAAAAGGCTTGTTCTAAACAGATGTTCATCACACATTATTGTTTCCAGTATGACAATAACATGATTGTTGACATGTCGAAAAATTTGTCTGCGATGTGGCATAGTCCATGAAACTATCACCAGATAACCCTTCCTCTTTAAACTGAAGACTTTAGTCATAATTGTGACTTAGTAGCACGTAAGGACCATCGTAAAGTTGATGCTAATTCCATCAAAATTATGAATTTATTTTCAGCAGCTCATGTCGGTGTAGCAACAATCAACCATGCCCAGTCTGTTGACGATCCAATGTTATGGAGAGACAAATTTAGTGGATGCACAACAAAATGGTTGTTAACGTATGTCAACATGACAACACATGATAGATCTAAGTTTTGAAATGAAATGTGACAAATTATCATCGAAGCTCCGATGTTGGTATAATAAAATTAAAAAAAAAAATCAAATTGCATCAGACATAGGGAGTAGGTAGAGAAATATGTAGATGGAAATGTTCTCGATATATGACATTATATAAAATTAGGATTATGATTTCTATTGTTTCATAAAAACCTAATTTAGGCTTTCTTGAGCATCCACAACTAAAAATGTATAGTTTCTTTTGAAATGCATGTTTTGATTTTAAATTGTGATTTATGCCCTTGTGCAGAAATCCACACTAGGATTCACTAAAAATGAACACCCATGTCTTAACACCCATGCAATTTGAGTTGTTCAAGTTTCTAAGGGTGTGGTAGATAGTTTTACACCTATCTACATATTTATATTTTCATTTGCAAACATAAAAGTGGTTATTGTGTAAAAGAGGCAAAGTCTACCTTGTAAATTGATAGACCAAAACAATAGAAAGTGAACTACGGGAAATGCATGTCCAAGATTCTATGTAGGTCCAAATAGAGTGAGCTAAAATCTGGGGTGATGTTAATAAAATTATAAATATTTATATATCATATGGAGTGCATTATAAAATAACTAAGGACTTCTACCTTGAACCAAGATTCCAAACTTTTTGTAAAATGGAGGGTAAAATTGTCTTACTATAAAACACACACCTATCACTCATATGACCTCAAAATTGAGTGGTTCCAATTGTGGAGTTTGGATTTTATCATTTTACATCTATTCATACTTTAGTTGTTCATTTTGAAACCAAAAAACCTCTGTTGTGCATAAATGCTAAAATTTTCCTTGTAAATGCAAAACAATGCATAAAGGGAAAAATGCATAAAAATGCATGAAAATGAGGTATGATGAGAAATCCATGCCCTAGGAATAAAAATCCATGTATGGTGTTGTTGATTTACAAGTTACAAGACTATGGTTTGTTGTAAACCCTAAAGAATCCATGCTAGGGTGATTTTTTCCAAGAATTTAGTAAAGGGTATAAATATACATGAATTTTTAGCAATTGTGCACACACACTAACTAAAATGGAAAAATGAATATTAAATACTTGCGTCCATGCACTCGATGAGGAAGGAGCTTGTACAACCACATCACACATAGGTTAGTTTTTAGTTGCATTTCCATTGCGAAGACCTGTAGAAATCATTAGAGAATAGAAGGTTATATGATTGAATAATAATTCAATAAATAAACAGACATATCAACATGTATGAGACTCTAGAAAGACTAAAATGGAATACCTGATCGAGAAAAATAATTTTGTTCCTTTTAAACTGTAATTTCTGGATTTGTGCATAAATGCACGCGAGGCTTTAGAAAAATGCATGTTGTGGTATTTACACACTTGGAATTTGAGTGATTCACGTTTCTGAGTGTGTCTTACATAATTTTACACATGTCTACATATTTAGATTTTCATTTGAAAACATAAAAGTGGTTTTTTCTACAAAAGAGATAAAGTCTACCTTGTAAATTGAGAGACCAAAATAGTAGAAAGTGACCTAATGGAAATGCATGCCCATGCATCTATATAGCTCCAAATTTATTTGTATAATTTTTCTACATGGAAATTCTTCCCACATGCTTGTGGGCAGAGTTGTAGATGCTATAACTCTACCCACATTCCTCTGGGAAGAGATGTGAAAACTCTACCCACATGCTTATGCGAAGAGTTGAAAATGATACAACTCTACCCATAGACCTATGAGAAGAGATCTGGCAACTCTTGCCACATGCCTGTGGGCAGCGATGTGGAAAATCTTCCCATAGGCATGTGGGAAGAGTTATATATTCTATGACTCTAGCCACAGGCCTCTGGGAAGAGATGTGGAAACTCATCCCATAGGCTCGTGGATAGAGTTGTAATTTATGACCTTATGCAGAAATGCACACCAAGCTTCACTTAAAATGCACGCCCATGTATTAAAACCATTGCAATTTTAGTGGCTCAATTTTACGAGGGTGTATTACATAGTTTTACACAGGTCTACATATTTAGTTTTTCATTTGTAAACATAAAAGTGGTTGTTGTGTAAAAGAGGTAAAGTCTTCCTTGTGAATCGAGAGATAAAAACAATAGAGAGTGAACTAAGGGAAATGCATGCCTATGATTCTATATAGCTCCAAATAGAGTTATCTAAGTTTTTGGGTGAAGTTAATAACGTTCTAAATCTTTATATATCATACATAGTGCATTATAAAATGACTACGAATTTCTATCTTGAATCAATATTCCATAATTTTTCCACAATACTTTGAGCCAAGGAAAATCCATGCCCATGCACACACACTAACTAAAATGGAAAAATTAGTACTAACTACCTACATTCATGAGCTCGATGAGGCAAGAGCTTGTACAACCACATAAAACATAGGCTAGTTGTTAGTTGCATTTCCATTGCGAAGATCTGCAAAAATCATCAGAGAATACAAGGTTATATGAATGAATAATAATTAAATAAATAAACATAAATATCAACATGTACAAGACTCTAGAAAGACTAAAATGGAATACTTGATTGATAAAAATACTAGTTTTTCTTTTAAATTGTAATTTCTTCATTTGTGCATAAGTGCACGCAAGGCCTCAAAAAATGTACGTTGTAGTCTTTGCTGGTCTACAATTTGAGTGAATCAAGTTTCTTAGGGTGTCTTACATAATTTTACACCTGTCTACATATTTAAATTTTCATTTGCAAACATAAAAGTGTTTGTTGTGTAAAAGAGGCAAAGTCTACCTTGTTAATTGAGAGACAAAAACAGTAGAAAGTGGCCTAATGGAAATGTGCATCCATGCTTCTATATAGATCCAAATTTAGTTATCTAAGTTCACTTCATGGAAACTCTTCCCACTGGCATCTGGGAAGAGTTTCATATGCTACAACTCTACCTACAGGCCTATCGGAAGAGATGTGGAAAATAAGCCCATAGGCTTGTGTGTAGAGTTCCAGATGCTACAACTCTACCCACAGACCTGTGGGTAGATATGTCGAAAATTTTATCATGGTACTTTGGGAATACATGTGGAAAATATTCCCATGGTCCCATGGGAAGAGTTTTATATGATGCAACTCTACCCACATGGCTTTATGGAGATATGTGGAAAATTTTCCCATAGGCCTGTAGGTAGAGATGTTAGAACTCTGTCGACATGTATGTGGGCAGAGTTATAGATGTTACAACTCTACCCAACGGCCCATGAGTAGATATACAAATATACCCACAGTCCTTTTGGGAGAGATGTGTAAACTCTTTCAACTATTTGGTCACCCTTATGCCTGTAATGAGATTCCATTTCAACCCATTATGACAGTGTGGATTTTATTAGTAATTAAGACATAAGAGATTAAATCGAAACAACAAACAAATATACAAGGTAATAAAATTTGGATATCCTTTTAGTTTGAAGTGAACACCCCACATATC
Source organism: Picea engelmannii (assembly GCA_009831015.1). Lineage (NCBI taxonomy): Eukaryota > Viridiplantae > Streptophyta > Pinopsida > Pinales > Pinaceae > Picea > Picea engelmannii. Next base: position 338,733 of record ML784388.1, on the reverse strand, counting down.
CATTGAAAATCTAACTCAACACCATTTCTCTAACCTTGTCCATCAAAATAATTGCAGAAATCATTAGAGAATAAAAGGTTATATGATTGAATAATAATTTAATAAATAAACATACATATCAACATGTATGAGACTCTCGAAATACTAAAGTGGAATACCTGAATGAGATTCTCTTGGTTTCAAGAATAATTTATTCTCTATTGAATAATGCCAACCACGTGAAGGTGGAATCTCATTCCCCCCCTCACATCTCTTAATTCCCATACCCAATCTATCTACTGAAAAAAACTGAAAGTAGCATAGTACGATTCATGCATAGAAAGTAGCAAAACACAATTCAAAGGAAATTGAAAGAAATAATTTGTGTGTGTCTATGTTATTTTGTACATACAAAACATATAACATACATCCATAAGAATGTAACAACAAATAGTAAATATTAATATATTTTATCATCAAAATATGTTTCCATTATACATGTTTCTCATAACATACATCCATAAGAAGGTAGCAACAAATAGTATATATTAATAGATGTTGTCATCAAAATATGTTTCCATTATACATGTTTCTCATAATATATACAATCACTTCTTTTTCTAGTTTTTAGTTTTCAAAAATATGTTGATTGGCTCATCCATGTCTTGATCTGCTTCATTTGTTGGGCCCTACGTTGGCGTTGATTCAGTATACATGCTTGGACACATTATATGTCTAATTGGGTACTCTCTATGGCTTGTAGGCCGCTTCCGAGGGACCTTGAATACAATAAAAAAAAGCATTAAATTGACATGGTTAGTTATTATTCACAGAAGTAGTTCATTAATATAAATATCATTACAATGTTGTTTACCAGGTTGACTAGTCAAGACCATTGGTTCAACTGTAATGTGTTCCTGATCTCGCCAAGCATTCTTATTTACATGCTCTACCATAAAAAAAAAATTGTAATTACACCATATGCAGGTAAATATTAATAATTTTATTAATCCATACTTTTGATTGTATAGCCATAATACCATCATGGCCTGGTTACACACCACCATCGTTGGGCTACACTCCACCATCATGTCCAGACTACACACCACCATCATCGGGTGCACTCCAACATCATGGATGGGATACACACCCCCATCAAGTTGCATTACACCATCATGGCCCGATTGCACACCACCATCATCAAACTACACTCCACTTTCATTAGGATGTCGTCCACTATTGGCCTCATTATTGTTGTTTATCTCCTGCTTAAAATAGAAAGGCACATTTATTTATGGGTGAAATAAATCGTGGATAGATTTTACAAGTAATCAACAATCAAAGTCAATTATTTTACTTACAATGTCATTCAAAGGGGAAGATTGTGTTTTCCCTGTGCTTTTTTGGTGTTCAACCACGACTTGAAATCCACCTTGAAACCAATCTAGAGGTCTTCTTCTATGGTTGTAGTTTTGAATTGACCCCCCTGCGTTGCACAATATCTCAAATTTAGCTTATTGGATCCAATTAAATAAAGGTTGGATGATGATAGGATTGATATGGTTTAATTATTTGGTAGTTATAATTCATGCTTTTAGTTTCACATAACCACCCTAGACAAGTTTGTGTTTCATGTGCTTTTCTAGTCCTGCCTTGGTTTCTTTTGATGTGTTTGGGAGCCTAGAAAGAGTTTCCAATAGGTCATATATCACAAATTTTATATACAACTAACAAAAATTCAACATATTAAATTCAAAATATGATATACCTTCCTGGTCTAGGGGGTGTCCTTCCTTCTTTTCTCATTGTCTTCTCCTTTGCATCCTCCAATAGATTCTTCCACTCGACCTCGAAAATCATTGAAGAATTCTTGTACATAGGGTTTGTTTTCAAATGAACCCTATATTGGTCCCTCACATATTTCAAATATGTTCCATCCATTGAGGTGACTCTAATTTTGTTGAAGGAATCACCGATCAGGCTGACAAAGTGGTCAATAATTTCCTTCTTCAAACTAGGATTATAAGAATTCCACCATGTCAGTATGGTGGACCAAAAAATATCTAATTCCTTTCCATTCATATTCTTAAAAAAAAAATTGTATCGTACAGAACAAAATTATTGTTAATTCAAAATAATCGTAGAGATGTATGTTTCAATTAGATAATATGAAATAATTAAGACATTAATAAATACCTGGCATTTTTTGTATCTTGATCGAAACAATGTTCTCATCCACCGCAAAGGTATCTGGAAGTGTTCCCTTGATAGTAACACATGACGTTCCAAGAAAGAAATATGTAGAGTCATGAATTTTCTCATCTTGGCCACCATCAAGTGCTTGGTTTGGCGTGCACAACCGACGTTGTTTCATGGGCCCCAAAAGGTTCAGTCATCTCAATAATGGGGTTGTCAGCCACATGTAGAAATCCAAAGAGCCTCACAGATATGTGGATCGTGGTAGGACATTGTGGTGTTTGAGCAGCGTTTCTACCAATACCATCCTCACGATCATGCTATTTAAGTTTTTTGAATAACTCCTATAAAAAGAAAACATGTTTTATTCATATCATATTAAAGTAGAAAAACAAAATTCATAAATGAACATATGTGATAAATAACCTTTTTAAAATATATCACTTGTCGTAGATCGTTTTATTTCTTCCATCAAAACTTTTCATCTTTGTTCAACCTCCTTTGTTGGTTCAAGCGTAAACAACTGAGTAAGTTCAATTTTTTTTTATCACAACCTTTTTAATTGTCTCAACGAGGTACAATTCGAACATGTGGTCATAGTTACCAACATTATCAAGTACATCAGGTGTCGACAACTACATATATCAACATAAAAACAAGTTAATTCAATTATGAAAACAATAATAAAATTCACTTTAAATGGATATGGATTGTTAGTTGTTTACCTTCTCTGAAGCTAGTGCCTTCCCACGATCACCCTGCCACAATAAAAGAAGCATTACGTATTAAAATTTTACTCTATAATATGAGAAGCATGATATATTAAAATGAATGTTAAATATACAAAATAAGTTTTCTACAAACGTAACTCTGATGTAAATCCAAAAAAAAAACATAACAGGAAAAATGCTTGAAAATACATGAAACCGAGGCATGATGAAACATGCATGCCTAGGTCTTAACACACTTGCAATTTGAGTGATTCAAGTTTATGAGGGTGATTTATATTATTTTACACATTTCTACATATTTAGTGTTGCGTATGCAAATATAAAAGTGGATGATGTGTAAAAGAGGCAATATCTACCTTGTAAATTGGGAGACCAAATCAGTGGAAAGTTCCCTAATGGAAATGCACGTCCATGCTTCTATGTATATCCAAATTTAGTGATCTAAGATTTTGGGTGAATTTAATAACATTATGAATCTATCTATATCATCCAAAGTGAATTTTCAAATGAAAAGAATGCTTCTACCTGGAACCCAAATTCATGATCTTTTGTAAAATGGATGGAAAAACTAGAGTACTATAAAATGCACGCCGAGGAATCATTCGACCTCCAAAATGAGTGATAAAAGTTGTGGAGTTTGTATTTTATCATTTTACATATATTCATACTTTGGTTTTTCATTTTTAAATCAAAACCCTTTATTGTTCATAAACGTTAAAAATTGCTATGTAAATGCAAAAAAAATGCATAAAGGGAAAAATCCTTAAAACTGCATGAAACCAGGGCATTGTGAAAATGCACGCCCAAGTATTAACACACATGAAATTTGAGTGATTCAAGTTACTGTGAGTGTCGTAGATTATTTTACACATTTCTACATATTTATCGTTGTGTTTGCGAACATAAAATTGGTTGTTGTGTAAAAGAGGAAAATTCTACCTTGTAAATTGAGAGACCAAATTAGTAGAAAGTGCCCTAATGGAAATGCACGCTCATGCTTCTATATAGCTCCAAATTTAATGATCTAAGTTTTTGGGTGAATTTAATAACGTTATGAATGCGTCTATATCATCCAAAGTGCATTTTCAAATCGAAAAATGACTTCTACCTAGAACCCACATTCAAGATATTTTGTAAAATGGATGGCAAAACTAGATTACTATAAAATGCATGCCTATGAATCATATGAACTCCAAAATGAGTGATAAAAGTTGCATAGTTTGTATTTTATCATTTTACATATATTCATACTTTATTTTTTCATTTTGAAACCAAAAACCCTCTACTGTGCATAAAGGTTAAAAATTGTTTTGTAAATGCAAAAACATAAATAAAGGGGAAAATGATTAAAAATGGATGAAACCAGGGCATTGTGAAAATGCACGCCCAACTCTTGACACACCTATAATTCCCATGTGTATCATAAATCTGAAATTTAAATGGGATGGATGGATGGATTTAAAAGAACAAGACAATAAAACATACAAGGTATTCCTATTACATCTTCATAAAACACTTATGACAACTTCATGCTTAATACATTCAACTATATCATAATATCACTTAGGTAAAAATTAATGTACATGAAAAAATAATCAGTAAATGCTTCCTTAGGGAGTTGGGTGAGTGCTACTCGATTTTCGTTGTTTTCCCAATGGTAATTTGACAAATTAACGCAATATTTTCCAATATTTTCCCATCAGATACTTATGATCATTCACGTTTCTTACTGCCTCATACAAATAAGTGTATTTCTCATAAACTGGAGGAGGTAATTTCCTGAAAATCATTTTCATATTATGTAACAACTAAAAATCCCTTGCCAATAATTCTACTACATCTTTCCCCTTCAATGTGCCATCAAACTTTTTGAACTTGTTGTCATTGTTCCTCCCATCTTCTAATATCTTATGATACTTTTTAATTAGATACAAATCCCCATTTTCATTCTAGAACGAAGGTAAGCCATGCTTGACTACATCACTAAAAGCTTCTTAAAATTAGATTTCCCTCATAACCGCATGACACTTAGTTTTTGCATTTTGCAACAATATCCTTTTTTCAAGGACTCTTTTAGCATACATTACAATGCTAGTTATGTCATTGAATTGAAAATCCTTCAACTCCTCTTTAGTTTTGATGTTCAATAACTTTGTTATATCAACTGACAAATAAGGTTTATTATCCAACTCATTTGTTGTTCCTTTTATGTCTTTCAAGACTACAGTGATTAAATCAATCTCATCATGCACTAGGGTAAAATAAAACTAATCATTTAAAATTGTGTTAGATATATCGTCCCTAATGATATGCTTAGCTCCTTCCATGATTGGTTTCCCTGTCACCCTTGCCTTCATTCTATTTGATTCCTTTTGAGCTTCCTCTTTAGTAGCATTGAATGTTTCCAAACATACCACTCTACTCTTCACTTGATATTTTAGTTATACTACCTTGGAATCTCTTTGTTTGAGCTAGTGTGTCACAGTTTCCAACTCGATTCCTTCACACTCAAATCAACCATGATATTTGATAATCCCTTTGTTGGGTCTAGTGGAGTAGTTTGCACTATAGTTGACATGGATTCCTACAATTGTTGAGTTTTCTTCTCTTTGAAGGTTTCAATTTCATCTTGTATTTGTTCTATGATTTTTCTACTTTCCAATAATTGTTGGTAAAGTCGATCCTTTTCCTCATGACTTGCCTGCAACTCTGGGGTCTGAACATGTTGTACATTAGGAAAATTTATATTTTTCATGAGGATATTAATCTTGTTATCTTTCTCTTTGAATAGGTCTCCTACAACAGTTGGATTTTTAGTATCTGCTCGTAGGGAAATAATCTTCCTTTCCAACTCATTAATATGAATTATATTGGCTTTAGTGACCACCCTCTCCCGCGTCAACTATTTTTTTATTTTCATTACCATATTTTCATCTTCCTATCACTGGAAGAGGATTTAAATACCCCTCTATAAAACATATCACTTGTCTGTTGGTGAAATTAAATCATATCCACAGGGTGGATATTCCAAAGATTTACTCTCATTTGAATGGCTTTGTAATCTACAGGAAAAAGAGGCTTAAGTACCTTTGACTCTAGTACAACCAAATTGAATATACCCTACTGGTAATCCACAACAGATAATGATTTTTTTGAGTTGTATTTTCTCCCCAAGCTTGAGGATACATTTCCTTTTTCACCCCTTGATTTTTTCTCTTTATATCCAAATACTATGAAAAGAGTGAGGGATTCTTATCAATGGTTCCTTCAGCTATATAGGTCTGTGAATCTTCTGATGTTGACATTAGAGATTAACTGAGATGCTCAATAGTGATAGAATGCCCATTTGAGGATGAACTAGCTTCACTTGATCCTTGTCTGATTTGAAATATACCCTTCCCCTCTCCAGTCAAATCAGCTAAGAACACCTCTAAGTCTAATTCTTCATAAAATTTATTGTTTTTCCTTAATGACTCACTCAAATGATCATCAATATCCATTTCATAATGCATGTCTGAAAATGTCATATTTCCAAGTTGTAATTCTTGTTTCCGAGGAGTTTGAATTATATTATATTGTTCCATTGACTCATTCATAGTTTGATTTCGGGCCTCTTCCTCTGGGGTTTTCTTAACGTTTTCCCATGAATCCATGTTAGCATTTATTTCCACTATAGGATTTGGAAGAATATTGTACATGGGCTTTATCCACTGCAATCACACCATGTGGGTCATACAGTCATTTACTCCCTTTTTCAAAATCCAGTTGTTATAGCATTTGTTCTGTAATAACCAGAGAAGTTGTAAGCTTGACCAAGAAAGGGTCAACCTCTTGAGGCAGTTTGAAAGTGATGGCCTTCTTATGCTGGGAAAAATCAAATTGATCTCAAATGATCCTTTGTATGACTTATTCCAAAACAATATTCTTAGAGTTATGAAAACCGATAGCTTGTATGGATTCTATTCAAAACCATATACTCTAATGATGGCATGATCATCATCTATGTACCAATATCCTAATCTAGTATGTTTTCTCAGTTGCAGTATCTTTTTAAAATCATGAAACATCCTAGGAGGATAAGTGCCATGGATCAAAATGTAGTATCCACTCATGAACTTGTTTACTTAAAGGTTGAAACCTTTATTCTCATCTTGTTTCCTCACCTCCTCGGTCCACTCAATTAATGGCTTGGTTTTACTTGAATCATCCTTTTTTTTATCCCAAAGCTCTAAAAAAGGAAGAATTATTGAATAATATGAGGTGCATCAAGTAGGCCCAGTACCTAAAAGACTTGGTGATGTGGAAATTTGACAATTGGAAGTTTATGACTTCATGTAGGAACTGGCAATAATCAATTTTTGTGAGGGTGATTGACTGCGGTCGACATAAGACAAAAATCATCCCTAAAATGGTTTCATCCACTGCTCTATCGTGTTCATAGCCTAAAAATTGACAAATCATGGCAAGAGCATGCCTAGTTAGTTCAAGGAAGATGGTCAATTTGAAAGGAGGTGGACTTGTTAGTAATGGGGCATCTGGGGATAATAGATTACTCAACAACTTCTTCTTTTCAAACTATGATAATTCTTGGTACTTAGAGTCAATATCATCATCATCAATGGTTTCATATACAACATGGTATGGAATTTTGATTATTTGGGAAATGGATTATTTAGATATTTTTCATACTATCCTAGAATAATGTACATAAATTATTTGTTTCCTATCCACCTGGTAATTCATAGCACACCAATTTACTAATTCTATAAAGTGATAATTTTGCGGAACAATTGATCTAGCTAGGTTAGATTCCCATAAGTTCAAGTAGTTTCAACCATTATTAGCATTAACCTGGGTTGTCTGAATTAATTGTTGAAGGTCACGAAAATACAATGTAGGTTCGCAAAACATCTCTTTCCCTATCCTCCAAGTGATCATCAGATACAATGTTTTTCTTTGATGGTCAAATTTGGCTAGGGTTTGATTTAGTGGCCATTTTATTACTTTTAGGGGAAAAATACTGACTACCTTTCTCCATATATCCTTATTTTAAATAATTTGAACACAATTGAAATAAGGAAATGAGAACAATACCCAAACTTGTTTATTGAAGGATAATTTGAATGATTTTATTTGAGTCTACTATACTCGTAATAGGGTTTACCGTGTGTGATCACCTCATTTTCTTCAAGTGTAATTGTTTAAAACTTAAAAAAAAAATATTTGGATTACATTGATGCAACACATTATTTATTTCTCTTACATCACAATGAAACCTATCATCAATTCATGGATTTCGAGGGTGAGATAAACTAGTTTCATAATACCACCCCTTCATACCAAAATGAATAAGGTGATGACACATTATCACCCGTTAATACAATTGTGATGCAAACTCGTGCCCTCGACGACACAGTCGCTTTCACCAGGACCTTCGCTTTCCACGGGCCCGAAGAACTCAACGGTTCTTCTCTCTTCCTATCGGATTCTCTGCACCCACAGTTCACTCCTCTCTATTCTCTTTTTCTCTACTTCAGGGGATCGGGACTTCGCCTCTCGCACTACCAACCACTTGGAATTTCAGCTCCCGATACCGGACGCGCCGAGATTCCGAAACTCACGATCTCGTGATCTCGCGGCTTCGCTTCTCGTGAGTCCAGGTTAGCTTCACTTTGACTTCCGAGGCTCGAGTCGCCGATACCCGAGTATTGCTATCTTGTCCCCTCGCGAGTTCGCGACTTATGAGACCAGTTGCTTGGCTCTTCAACTCCCGAGACCCAACGTCCCAAGGTCACGTGCCATCGATCCCTCCGAAAATCGACGGCTCCCACAAAATATGGAAATCGCTACTCGCAATATCGACGTGCATGCAACTCTTGCACTCGCCAACCTCGATATGCTGATATGCGATAGCAAGTGGGTTCTACTTGCGCTTGAAGGTTAACTCTCTCCCTGAAATTCAAGTCGCCGATTCTCTTCCTCTTGAAGAGTCCTTCACTCCGAAACTTCTCCCATTCGGGCTTCACCTGGGTCTGTTCCACAATACTTGCAAGGAACTCTCCCTCCTGAGCTTTCACCAACTTTCCACTCAGAACCACTCTGAATTCAATTCTTCCATAAAATCACATACACAGCATATGAAAGAAGTAAGTAACAGGAAGAAAATATGCAAAGGCACAATGCCAACAACACACATAAAATAAACATGTCCATGGAATTTGACTCAAAGCTTTTCCTGTCCTCCTCTTCCCAGGCCTTCCTCTGAGACTTCAATGCAACATGTTCTTCACTTGCACGGTTCGAATAACTCGACACCGCTTCTAGGTTAACAAAGATGAGAATTTAACTGTCCCGCTTCCTCGACGCACTCTATGCGGAGAAATTCCACTGCACTCTATGCAGAAACCTCCTGGCTTAGACAGAGGAATGATTAAGACTCATTCTCTCATTCCCTCAGATTTCGAACCTGCCATGCAATCACATATGCAGCATATAGACAATAGGAAAAACAAGAAGCAAATATGCAACATCATAATATCAACAACACATAGAGAATAATCACAGCCATGAAATTGAATCAAAGCTTTACTATTAATTCAATATCTGTACATGGGGATTCTTCACCAGTTCTCTGAGTTGCTCTCTTCCTGCTCCTCAATGCTAATGCTGAATAATTTAATTATACAAAGGAGGGTGCCTATATTCGTTTTCCCTCCCAAAAGTAAAACTGTCTAATCTACAGTTAATTCCTATCTAACAACATTAAAACTATTAAATGCCTTCCTATCTATAACACAATACAAGTGCGCTCAGCTTTGAATGCTTTCATTTAAATGGCGGCGCAACAATCTTCAAAGTGATTCAAAAATGTATGTGCTGGCACTGCCCAGCTGTATCTCTTTATCCTTCACGTGTTGGCTTGCTTAATGAGTCCTAGATGCTCCTACATCAAATTGTAATGAATTTAGGCTTCTGACCCCTTGTTATCGAGTGTGCACTTTCACTGGACGAAATAAGTTGAGACTACCAATATTGGATCTATATCAATGGTTCAATTATGTCTGTTGATTTTTCATTTCAAATCATGTTTTCTCTCTATTGTTCCTACAAAAATATTCCAAAGTGATGTAGTATAAAGGGTATCGAACCTAAACTAATGATTGAATGATAGGGCAAAGTTGAAGTGAATAGAACTAAAACATAACCAATGAGAACCATTTAAAAAGGAACAAAAAATATATGATATACATTCTCTATCTATATCAACAATGAGGATACATACTAATGACATTGTGGGTTTGATTCCTCCGACACATAGTTGGGGTCAGTCTCTCCTTATCCTGGTTTTCTCCTCTATGCATTGTCATTACTAGCAAGTGTCGATCCAATGCAAATGTCATCAGGTTTCTCCTCTCTACATCCATACTGGAAGGTGGAGTTGATCCAATACAAATTGTAGTCGGTTTCTCTTTTGCACACTCTCATCACTGAAAGGTGGGGTCAAACAATGCAGTCATCAACTAGTTTGGGAGATGGTTTATTTTCTCAGAGTTTGGCACCATAGTGTTTTTATGTTTGAAATGGGTATTTTTTGTTTGTTTTAATTTTTGTTTATTTGTTATTTGTTATTTGTTTGTAATGTAATTTACTCATATTTTTATTTAATATGTGTTTTATATTTATATGTAAGGGTATAGGGCCGAAGTGGAGGTAGGTTCCTATGTATGGATGGTGAGAGGGAGAGAAACGGATGTAGAGAGAGATCCAACATTTGCCATCTATTTCATTTTTAACAACATTGTTAGCAAATTCCTCGATTTTCCCTTCCACCTGAAATATGTATACGAGATTCATTCCATTAAGGAATTTTCTCATAAGTTAAGGGGATAAGTGGTATAAGTTAGGTATAGAACATTCATAGGAATTTGTTCATCTTTTTCATATGACAAATCTAATTCATGCAACCATGATTGAGGTTTTGGTCATGCCTGGTCTCTCAAGATTTGTCCCAGTTGATATTATGCAGGCCCCATGGTGATAAATTGGGACCTATGGGATTAGAATTGAAATTTCTTTGAGGAATACGACAATGGTTAGACCACTAGGTTTAAGGTTTAGGGGTTGTGTCCAGAACCTTAGGAAGAGGTGCGACCATAAGGAGCTTAGCTAGGATCATGTGTGGGGGTTGTTGAGGCTGAGGTGAAGTTGGGTTAGGTATAGGTGAGGGCCTTATAGGGATATATGGGTCTACTAGGGCCTAAGTGGATGTTGTTTATTCTTATGTGTAGAGAGAGAGAGAGGAAGAGAACAAGATGAGGTAGGGAGAGATCCAACAAGATAAGCCATATTTTTCCTTTTTTAATGGCATGATTAGCACATTATTTTGTCTTCCATTTCACCTAGATATACCTCCCTCTATTTCTAATCCTCCCTCCATCCCTCTCTCTCCATATCACTCACAAACTTTGATCTTCTTCTCTATCTCTCTCTCTCTATCCATGTCATGGATCTCAACCTATCATAGTAATCTAACACACTCTCACACTCTCACACTATCACAGTACTCTCACACTCTCACACATTCTCTCACATAATAACAATTGTGAGTAATTTAACCTACTTGATTTGTATCATGCTCTCAACCTTTCTTTCTTTCTCTCTCTCTCTCCATCTCACTCTTGAACTCTTTCTATCCTTCTCAACCTCTTTCTATCCCTCTCACACTCTCCCAAACTCTCTGTATACCCCTCCTCTTTGTCTTCTTCTCTCTCTCCCCCCCTCTCTGTCTTTCTCTCTCTCTACCCCACTCTTTTTCCTCTTCTCTCTCCCTCTCACATCACACATTCTCTCATATAATATTGATTGTGAGTAATTTAACTTACTTCATTTGTATATGTCACACTCTCAACCTCTCTTTTACTCTTTGTCTCTCTCCATATCACTAGTCTCTCTCTCTTTCTCTCTCTCTTTCTATCTCTCTTTCTCTCTCTCTCTCTCTCTCTCTCTCTCTCTCTCTCACACACACGCACACACACTCACACACTCTCTCTACCTCAACCCCTTCTTTGTCTTACTCTCTATCTACCCTCTCTCTGTCTTCATCTCTTTCTACCCCCCTCTCTATATTCCTCTCTTCCCCTCTCACATATTATATTCTCTCTATCTTCCTCTCTCTCCCTGTCACACTCTCACACATTCTCTCATGTAATACCAATTGTGAGTAATTTAACTTACTTCATTTGTATCAAACTCTTGGCATCTCTTCTACTCTATCTCTTGATTATCTCTCCATATCACTCTTGACCTCTCTCCATCCTTCTCACACTATTTCACACACACTCTCTACCCCCCCTCTCTATCTTCCTCTCTCCCTACCCCCATATTTGTCTTCCTCTCTCTCTTTCTCACACTCACACATTCTCTCATATATCAATTATGAGTAATTTAAGTTACTTCATTTGTATATATCACAGTCTCTACCTATATTATATTCTCTCTCTCTCCCTGTCACACTCTCTACCACCCCTTTGTCTCTATACACATGTCCTCGATGTCTTCCTCTCTCTCCCTCTGGCATTATCTCATATATATAAATTGTGAGTAATTTAACTTTCTTTATTTGTATCACACTCTTGACCTCTCTTATTCTTCTCTCTCTCTCTCTCTCTCTCTCTCTCTCGACCTCTCTTTATCCTTCTCACATTCTCACACACTCTCTCTCT